>CM044433.1:7904208-7922673 GCA_024363595.1 Xenopus borealis
TGAATTGCTTGCCTGTGTCTCACGCCTGCTAAACTGTAAGTCGCCTGCGCCTATTCACACGTGGCGCTGCCTCACGAGGCAATTTTCAGCGACTTAGGTAAACGCACTGCCGCATGTGAATAGGTGCAGGCGACTTACAGTTTAGCAGGCGCAAGACATGGGCAAGCAATTTAGGAAGATTAGTCAGACCAAAGAAGCCACTAATCACCCTGAATCTTCCCATGTAGTCTAGCCCTTAATTGTTATTACAGATAAACTGTATAGGGTCAACTAACCTAGGCAAGAAGGCTGGGGGAGCAGCAGGTATAGTAGGGCAAGGATGTGATGATGGTGTCACAATGGTGTAACCAGAGCTTTCTTGAAGTTATACAACCTGAAGACCTTCCTGATGAGCAGCGGACAGGGGGTGGTGGGTGTTGTAAATAAACTTGAATAGGTGCAGAGATAGCTCTAGGTTTAGTAACACACTGCAACCGATTAGCAAGTAGCACCCACTGGTCAACTCTCATAGCTCTGATTACTCTGTTGTGACCCCTGCCTGTTTTTTACATTCCTGACTTCTGTAATCCTGACCCGGCCTGTTTTGACTATGCTATCCGTTTACTCTTTGTTCTGTGACCTTCTGCCCAAATGACTTTGCTTTACCGTCGTGCCCCTTTGCTTGTCCAGAACCCTTAGCTTGGCACCTCTCTTTATAAGACCTGGTGGCATCCGATTAGCTGAGGGCTCCTCCCGATGTGAAAGGCGGCTGTTAGAGACAGAAGCAAGAGCCGTGAACCGGGTGCTTAGCATTGGTTCTGGATTTTGGGTGCCGACCGTGACAACCACCTAACTAAATATTATTACTGTCCCCCCCCACCCACACACACAGGAACCCTTACATCAGGAAATTGCTTATTCTGTCTTACTTGGCACCTCATATTTATCAAATAGCAGCAAGTGCTTTAATAAAAACTACTGGGCTTTTAAATGACATTATGCAGGTACAGCACCTATAATGATAAAGGATCCTGACTGCTCCTTTGCCTGATTAATTGTCCCAAAGCTCGGCACATAGAGCTTTATACAACAACCCATTAAGAGAAATACATATAAACATTGCATTTCCATCTATTTGTAAATTACTAAATGACTTCCGAAAACCAAGCTAGATTGCAGGGGAAGACAGCTAAGCGAAATGGAATCAAGTCGGAGAGAGCAAAAAAGTACAACCGTCGGAACTCCCATTACCGATCAGACTTATAGAGAATGTGTAAATGTGAAGCAGGAAGACAAATGAGGAATTTGGCAGAAACTGTAATAAATTGTTGCCCTTGCGTGCATTCGAATTACGTTATGATTAGATATTACTGGGAATCCATTTTAAGAAGATTGCAAATTCATTGAGGACCATTTATCAAAAGCGGAGGAAGATGACTGAGGATGCTTTATATTATGCATATACGACAAAGTGAAGGTGGAAAAAAATGCAGTGCCCAGCACTTATTTAATTAAACGCGTCGCATGACATCTCATTTGCATGCAGGTTTTATAAATGTGAATTTCTAGGGAGAGGATGGGAGCTGTTTATCAAAGTCTCTGGAATTAGCAAATTAATATTTTCACTCAGACAAATGTAGAAATGAAGACGGAATTATTTCTGAAGGTAGTGGAGTGTTATTAAGCACCAAAAATGCTTTAATAGATCAACTACTGATGTACCAATGGATGAAATGTTGTCGTAGATATCTAAAGTTCTACCAGATTTTAAATACAATGATCTCTTCCTAATTTTCTTTGGTTCCATCTGGAATACTGATGGACAAACCACCCTAACCTATTCTTATTTCCCAAGGCTGCAATAATTAATAGCTAAGATGAAGACCACTATTTATAAGATAGAGTCCAAGGCTAGAAGGAAAGCTAAATGATTGTGACAGTAATGATAACACATTTGTCCCTTTCGTAAGAGTTCACACCCTGAACAAAGGATAATATTTTTGTTTCTTTGCTCCTAAACATTCCTTTAACAGTGTTTTTTTTAATGCAGCCGCTTTTCTCTACTGGATTTTAAATAAAATGATCACTTCCTAATTTTCTTTGGTTCCATCTGGAATGCTAATGGACAGTCACTGTATGGCTGAAAGTATGTGGATAATGGACTGACCCTAATCTCATTTCAAAACCAAAGAGAATTAATAAGATTTAAGTTAATGCTCTCTTTGTTGCTGTAATAGACTTTGCTCTTATGGGTAGATGTCCAATTAGTGTTGTACAATTTTTGGTTTGATTTGCTTACAATCATATGTAAAATGTTCAAAACTGATGAAAGGGTTCACAGAGGAGGTGTGCAATTGGGTTGAGGTAAGGGCTCTGTGCAGGCCAGTCTCTCATCTCTCATCTCAGCAAAACCATTTTATGGATAAAGTAAGGAATTGTCAAGAATGTTATTGTATGATGTAGTGTCACCAGTGTCAGTGTAATGCCTGCCGTCGAGCGTCGGCACATAAATACTGGAGCACGTCAAGTCGGATGCCCATGCCATAATGGATGGCCTAAGGCCCCATCACCTTGATGTCTAATCTTGGAAGCTAAGCAGGGCCAGGCCTGGTTAGTACCTGGATGGGAGGCCACCTGTGAATACCAGGTGTTGTAGGTTTTTTTTAAGCCAGTATACTTAGGTGTTATGACATCTAATTTGGGCGCCTAGCTTCCTATTGGTTCCTGATGTGTCTGTACGTCCTCATCCTGCTCCTGATTGGTTCCTGGTCCCTTAAATACCTTCCTCTTCCTCCTCACATTGCCCTAGCTGGCTTCTGTTTCCACAGTTCCTGCTCAAGCCTTGCCTGACATCTGATTCCTGGTTTTCGACTCCTGGCCTGTTTATTGACCTCTGGTCCTCTGCCGCCTGCACCCTGGTTATCGGGTTTGGCATTCATAAGATCCACCCTATTTCATTAATATTCATTAAGACCTTGGTTGTTAATTGGGACAAAAGTTATACAGGCAATATTTAACTGCTTTGTAATGTGCTCTGTTCAGTCATCATTAAGGATGGAGATAACACACTGTCAGGGTTTTTATTCTGATGTCATCACACCGGCGTTCTTGTGCCGGCACCACTGCCCACAAGTGACTGAAGGACGCCACCTTCTTGGATTCTACTTGACCGATGGGAAGGTAAGACTCGCTGTCGGGCGCTGCTCCCGGTGAAGAATCCAAGATGGCGGCGCCCTTAAGTCACACGTGGGCAGTGGTGCTGGCACAAGAACCCCCCAACGTGATGACGTCACGCGATTGGCACAAAATAAAAACCCTTCCAGTTCACAGGTTCAATGCCCGATTATAGGAATTGTTACCTTTGTTCCTGGGCATTCCTAAATTCTTCCTGAACTTTGACCTTGCTTGGACTTCGACTTTGCTGTTTTCTGCCTGCCTTTGAACCTTTGCCTGGCCTTTCAATTACAATATTGCCTGAACTCTTTTGTACCATGATCTTGGACTTTAACCCTTCAGCTTCCTCCTTGGTCCTGACTACTCTCTGTTGGTAGCCGAAAGGCCCCCAGGCACACACTTGTGAATGATTGCATCATTTAACCAGGATAAGGAACATTTTAAAAATGCTTTTGCTTTACTTTTTCTCAGTATCCATGTGACTGGTGGCAAATAGGATTTATTTTGCCTCCATCGTATTTCAGCTGGTTCCCTTTCAGGACTGGACTGAGAATGAAAATAGGCCCTGGCATTTCAGGTACACAGAGGCCCAATCAGCCCACAAAGAGGCCCAAATAGTCCCCACCAGCCCACTAAATACTGACTTTCTATGGCACCATATAGCAGCCCATCTGGCATTTGCCCTAACCCCAGTCCGGGCCTGTTCCCTTTATACCCACTGGTGCCTTCAGTTCAGGCACGTCTCTGCTCAAGTGAAATATTCCTTGGGAAAATACAAATGGCACCTGTGTATTCATACAGACAAATACAAGAGGTCCTCTGCAATCAACCCATTATCAATATACTAAGAACACTGAAACATTTTGTGCCTTAATCGACTAAAAAATACCTCACCCTTTAAACAAAACAGGGATATATTGCAATATATTTAAGCTGGCTAACATCAAAGTCATCCCCGGTATGGCCTGCCCTGCCAACTTTCATCTGATTCATTAAGAATTTAATTGCTTTGTTATACATTTTACACAGAGACTAAGTCTTATCCACAACTTACTTGCTGCTTTCAAGGTAAAAACTCCGAAACATGGTTGCCCTTTTATTGGCCACCACTGGCATCGCATGGCCAAAGCTGGAGCATGGAGCTGGTCACTGCTTCTCTATAAACTATTACAAACAGGGAAAATGTGTAACCACAAAATTCACATAGGACAAATACAAGAAGTCCTCTGCACTCAGCCCATTGTCATGGGTTCACATTGGGCACTTCTCTGCTCAAGTGAAATATTCAGTGTTGGACTGGGACACCAGAGGCCCACCCAAAAACCTTAGACCAGAGGCCCACCCAAAAACCTTAGACCAGAGGCCCACCATAAAACCTTAGACCAGGGGGCCACTCTCAGTACTAATATTCTTCATCTTCTCAATCAACCCCTATTCTCCTAGTTTGTTTTCTTTATATACTATAATCAATTATACCATCTATTTAGCCTCTTTGTTCTCATAGAAATAGGGAATGGCCATGAAATAGGCCAAAAGTTTAGCAGCACGAGAGCCCACTGACTCCCTGGCCCACCGGGAGTTTTCCTGGTATTCCGGTGGGCCAGTCCGACACTGGAAATATTCCTGTGGAGAATACAAATGGCACCTGGGGAAGTGAACCATCCTAACTTATTCTTATTTCCCAAGGCTGCAATAATTAATAGCTAAGATGAGTCCTAGGCTATAAGGAAAGCTAAATGATTGTGACAGTAATGATAACACATTTGTCCCTTTCTTAAGAGTTTATAGGTTCTTTTTTGGACTCATGGTCACACCCTGAACAAGGGATAATGTTTTTGTTTCTTTGCTCCTAAACATTCCTTTAACAGTAGTTTTTTAATGCAGCCGCTTTCTCACCATTTAACAGTCCTCTGAGTGTTGCTACAGATTTTTGCATTCGGAGCATAAACACATCAGCTATTTAACTTCTCTTAATTATGATTGTATTGGCATGCTTATGTGGAGGCGTACTCCTCTTCTAGCTGTTTTATTTAAAGTCCAAATATTTTGGGCGGCAGTGCATTTTTCAAATGCTGAAAAATATTTGTTTGATGATTTTTCTATTGTGTTGTGCCAGTAATAGTGCCGTGAAACAATGTGCTGATTATGAAACAGTTCAATGGCTTTAAAATCCCCCTAATTAGCAATTAGACTCATACATTAAGCAATGGTTGCAACAGTTGATAACTAACTTTCTTTTTCCTTTGAGATTAAATACAGAAATGCGATCATTGTACTGAAGACCATGACTGGCTCTGATCAGTTGCATAATACCTACATCAAGCCAATTATTGCACAATCTGTTTTTTTTATTGATTCACAAGGCACCATTTTCAATTTTCTTTCAGTGCAAGACTGGGCCTCGTATGGCCCACCAGAGAGTCTGATATCCAGGCTCACACTCATTACGATTGGATGTAGATAGGGAGAAATACGATAGCTGTTCTGTAGGTCTGGGGTAGGGATAAGAAAGGGTTGAAAGGAATTCTCCTTGCCTGGGGTTCATTGGTAGACTAGGTCTGACCACATGACGGAGCCATACAATTTACAAAAACCTTGCTTTTGATAATGCTTCTTTATTGAATTTTGTGAAATATTGATCCTCTATTAGGATAGAACCTGTAGTCAATATACAAGTTAAGGTTTATGAGTTATTTCCACATGGCTATAATGTTTAAGGACAGACCATTAGAGAAGAAACCGAAGAGAAAGCAACAAACATTTTTTGTGCACCTGAGGGAAGTCAGTGAGCCAGAACTGATTAGGTCAAAGTAGTGATGGAAATCTGAAGTACTTTTGGTACCTTATCCCATATAAAGTGCATTTACTTATTTGAAAGCATTGATTTTTTTTTTTTTACATTGTTTTGACTTTTTTCACATAAGAGCTTGGCTGACTGAGCAGAAAGCTTAGTTTTGCTCAAGATCCAGCCACCCCTTTGGATATTTTGGATGGACGGTAATTGATTTCCGTTTCTGTCTGGTCCTATGCCCACAATTTATCACCATGATGATTAAGACTTTGTAAGACACTAGATAAGTGCATCATGCTCTGGATCCTCAACTACATCATGTTTTGTTTTGGTAGCTGTTCTTGTTCCTTTCCATTTGCCCCTAAGATATTGATACTGATAATGTATTCTAGAGTAGATAGTCATCAAGGAGATGTACATCCTATAGACTTTTCTTGGAAACAATTCAGAGACTTTGTTGCTATGATTGCAAGTCTACTTGGGTGACCTAGTCCTGAGAGACACTGATTGATGCAGTGAGTTGTAAATCATCATTAACCAAAGGGCAGCAGGTTGGGCAGCACAGATCTAAAGTGTTTCTGATGCCACAACTATAATGTAAATGCTACTCCAACTGCTACTGTATAGGAGAAATCTACTAAATAAGGACCCACTTAAGCAGTGATGTTCAGACAGTCCCACCAGCCCCACCAGCCCTTCTTGTGGACAAATATATCAAAGTATATAAAATGTTATGATAAAGTTCACCGCGCTGTAAATTCATAAGTATCCATAGCAAACATCTAAAATTCACTCCCAAGTAATCTTGAGATTAGGTTTCCACCTACCATTCTGGACTTCCTCCACTCAGGGCAGCTCTGCAGTTTGAGAATCTTTGCTCTAAAAATGTCTTATCCATGATTCCAGTTGACTTTAATCAGTAGCAAAGTTTAGCTTTGACTTCAGCAACGAAGCGCCAACAATTACCTAAACTGACCAAGCTCACACATTTTTCTTTAAAAAATGGTTTATTTTTTTCTTCATCTAGATAACAGAGAGGTTGAAAGGACATCTGATTTAATGAGACTTTCAGGATAGTGGGATCCCCCCCTTCTCTCAAACCGATACACTTTAGAAGCCTCTCTCTGCTCAGTACATAATGAATGGACTGGGGTGGGGGGAGATAAAATACATTTTCATGAGTACTTAAAGAGTACATTGGCATCGGTTCAGTCCTGATGAAACTTATGTTTAAATATTCATTGTGCATTATTTATATTGGAGTCCATGATTGGTGTATCCCTTGCTGTATTAGAATTCACATTGCAGACACTATCAGCTCTCCATTTACTCAGGCTTCAGTCATATACTTTAGAGACAGTTTTGAAGAGAGTAACTCAGACCTTTAGCAATACAATGCTCCACTATATTTTTTTTTTAATCATGTGCCAACATTGTAATGCCCTCCATAATTTATATTTGATTTTTTTAATACAGTTATCTATCATGAATAATCATGCGGGCACCACACAGCATTCCATTCTCTGTTATGTGGTTTTTGTGAAGACTGTGGTTTTGAGTGTCTAACTGCTGGGAGTTATTACCTTGCTTTCAAATCGACATTGTGCTGAGATATCAGATACTCGTCCCGGGTCTAGTGCACATTAGAACATTGTCTCAAGACGTTCCGTTTCTTTTCCTTAAGACTAATTATACAAACCCAACCCCTCTCCTCTTACTTAGATATGCAACATGGTTTGGAAAAGTTCTTCTGGGGCCAAAACACCACCCGGGGTGCTTTTAGCACTCACAGCTTGACCATTTCCCACAGTGAGGATTTAATAGTGTGATTTTTTTTCTTTCTCTTGCAGCTGCTTGCAGAATGAGAATGTGCACCTTCGATCGTGGTTTGCCTGTGGTCTGCCATTGTCTGAATGTCCACAATGAATGTGGAGGCCAAAACCCTCTTAACCAACAGCTTTACGTAACAAAATCCTTAAACACTTTTATTTTTCACCACATCATCCTGTTTTATTGTAGCAACATCAGTTTGGTTGGCTTGTGGCATTACCTTATGGGATCTGCGGAAGAATACAGGGCTTGTTTATTAAGAGGGAACGTTCTATTGATGTGAAGATGTGTGTAGCCTTTGTCTGTAACCCATAATAAAATACATTATTAGCAGATTTTTTTTTGACAATTTGTACCTAATTTGTACCTTAAAAGTAAAGTAATTCTCAAAAAATTAAAATATAATCTATACAAGTTATAGTTACAGTTGTTCTTGCATGGGGAAGTGGGATTCAACAGTAAAGTATATTATGATTTCCCATCTGTTGCCTGATTGCCAGGGTAATAAAGCAGTTATAATTCCAAGCCTGAAACTGCATGACAAATGTAAATAAATAGTAGAAGGCTTTTTGCCGCCCCTGGCCGCTCTGTGCCACCTGAGGCAGGATTCTCACTTTGCATCATGGCCGGAGCGGCCCTGAATAACTTATAGACTTATATTTTATACAAGCAAAACCAATAATTCACCTGCTTTGAGGCCACTGGGAGCAACATTCAAGGGGTTGGTGAGCAGTATGTTCCTCATGAGCCACTGGTTGGGGATCACTAAATCATATTAAAAGCTATAATTTGAATTAACTCACACCTGGTACCCCTTCTGAACAGTCCCTTCCAACCATACCAACCCAGCTGTGTATCTAAGAGAGTGTTTGTGTATAAAGACTTATCAAAAGCTGTAGTATTCCTAATTCAAAAGCAAAAATATATTAAATAATAGACTACTTAAAGGGTTAATAAAACCTGCTGCACTACACTCACCAACCAACCAAACTTTACTCAGTTGTTGCTGGACTACAAATCTCAGAATAATTTAACATGAGTTGTAGCCCAGCAACATCAGCGTTACATTCTTAAAGCAATATTGCACAATAAAACTTTTCCCCAAATCCCCCAAAGCCAGCCGCGACATGCAAAAAAGCCTCCAATAAGAAATCCAGCTGATCTGTGTAAATCTTGCTCCGTGTTCTTTGTTCCTGCAACTGGAGTTCAAAGCTTTAAGTCCAGTTTTTCAGCACAGAACAAGTCCGTCCTTTATCCCCATGTTTGTTTCCAGTGTCATATAATGAAGACAAAAATGAATTTATTATGAGGTTTTTGGTCAGCATAAATCTCATTGGTGAATTTTGTTACATCTGTAAGTACATTTTGTTTTGCAGCTTCTACAGGGGATACTGTAGGACATGGTTATGGTTGGGTTTAGATCCCCATTAAGCTTGACTACTATGAAAACACAACACGGGTCATTTACAAACCTCATGGCAATTTGTAGCAATATTCCCATTTTTTGCACTTTGCACACTGCATTCTACTGTTGCAGCCACAGCCTTCTGCACTCTGTTTCAGAGTATAGAGACATTGGGCTAGTCCCTTGAACTAATCTCTGTCTGCATTAGGCTGCACTCTACCCAAGTACAGGGTCGGACTGGGCTGGCGGGACACAGGGAAAAAACCCAGTGGGCCCCCAGCTCTAGTGGATCCGCACCCTGCTTTTCTTCTAGAGCGCACATGTGCAACGGTGGGGGGGTTCCGTACTCACAGCCCTGAGGCAGCAGCCCCGGGGGTCAGAAGGGGGCCCTGAGGCAGAAGCCCCAGTGGGCCCCAGGCTTCCCAGTCTGACCCTGCCCAAGCAGGCCTGGATCAATGTATCACATATTGACAAATTGTAAAAAGTTGCACAGTGAGTTTTTTGCATTGCATCATCCAATATGGTTGTAGCTCCAAGGTTTCCTTGTATCAATAGACACACTTGCTTACGATTCTGAACAGGAGGCAGGATGGCTAGTTGAACTACAGGAAAGTGCAAGGAGTGTGGTTGATTGTGATTACCTGGCTTCAATACACACAACAACTGTGTCCATTTTTGTGTAAACAAACCCTATTGTGACTTATCTTCCTTTTCTAGTTTCAGGGTACAGAAGAGGTGTTATCTGTAAGCATGCACATTTGGGGCAAGAGATTATCCATGGCCCATGGACCCAAACTTTGGCACATCCTTTAGTAATTGGATAGGCCCATGGTCACACTCCCAATGAACACAGACTGCTATTGCAACTCGGTTAATGAAATATGCAGGGAGAAATATTTTAAGAGGTTGGTCACCTTTAAAGGAATCGTTCAGTATAAAAAAATCTGTGCAAAATAAAAATGTTTGTACTATAGTTAGTTAGCCAAAGACTGGAGTGACTGGATGTGTAACATAATAGCCAGAACACTACTTCCTGCTCTGCAGCTCTCGGTTTCCACTGATGGGTTACCGGGCAGCAACCAATCAGTGAATTGAGGGGGGGCACATGGGACATAACTGTTGCTTTTGAATCTGAGCTGAATGCTAAGGATCAATTACAAACTCACTGAACAATTATGTCCCTTGTGGCCCCCCTTATAGTCACCGACTAAGAGAGCTGAAAGAGTTCTGGCTATTATATTAGACATCCAGTCACTCCAGCCTTCATACATTACATTTTTGGCTAACTAGCTAAATTGCAATTTTTTTTACTTTGCACAGTCTATCTATTTACCCAGTTTTAATTTGTACACTGAGGTGTTCCTTAAAATTTACTTTTAGTATGATGTAGAGAATAATATTTTGAGGCAATTAGCAGTTGGTCTTTTTTTATTTGTTTTTTATTTTTTAATTATTTAGCTACTCGATCAACTATGCAGTTTGGAGTTTCAGCACCTATATGGTTGCTAGTCTAAAATATCCTAGCAACCAGGCAATGGTTTGAATGAGAAACTGGAAAATAAACTGGGGAAGGCCTTAACAAAAAGATAATTAATAAAAGGTAACAATAAAAATTTTTTGGCTGCCAGAGTCAGTGACCCTCATTTGAAAGCAGGAAAGAGTTAGAGGAAAAAGTTAAATAATCCAAAGACTGTACAAAAAAGTTGTTAAGGATTGGTTATTATATAACATATTAACGTTAATTTAAAGGGGAACTGCCCCTTTAAACATCATATATGCGAAAAAGTCCTTGTACATTTACGGTAAATAAGTCTGTTATGTTTTAATCAAACGCTCGTTTAATTCCAGTCTTCAATGCAGAGTAGGACAGCTCCATCCCTCTCTCTCTGTATATTCCTTGGCACAACTAAACTGGATCTTTCATCACAGATGAGTCACCTTGTTCAGCCGGGCCGGTGTTGTTCTGTTAGACAATGCATCCATACATTACATTCCCCGTGGCAAAACACACAGAGCATCTCAGCAGAACAAAATGCCTGTAATTTATGAGATGGGAAAGGAAACGTATTCCACATTCATTTCTGCAGTGTGTTGACATTGGCCTTTGTTTACAGGCCTGGCTTTGAACTCATCCACTACAAAAGTCTTAATGTTAATTTTTCTGATGAGAATATTGATCCGCCCACTGAATCCTGTGCCAAAATACCCATTGTATTAAAGGGAAAACCAGACCCAGAAGAAAATGACTTTGTTGAAGTGGCACAAGTCTGAGTTTTTCGGGAATCGGATAGCTCCCGCGCTCGCTCAGCCACTTTCAGAAAGGGATCAGCATTACTAATGAATTTAAATCAGCTCTGTGACACAGTCACAACTGCTCAATAACATGGCAGCTTGGAGATGTCTGGGACTGTCATCACAAATTGAACCTGACAGCTCAGAACTGTTCCCATAGATCTGCTGTTTCTCTTTTAAGCTGTACATCTCACTAAAACGTGAGAGGCCTCGAGTCTGCATCGAATACGACAAGCCAGTCTGTCTCCTCTCGTAATTTATTTCCCATAGACTGTGAATACCCTAAGGTTCACTTCTTCTACTTCTCCATAAAAAGAATCTATCATGGGCTGATTCTGTGTGCATTATACCTTTACACTGTATCTTAAAGGAGAACCAAACTCATATTTAAAAAATAAATCCCTCCCCCTGTAGACACCCATCCTGCTCCCCCCCCCAGCCACCCCGGGCAAATGCCCCTAACTTTTTACTTACCCCTTACAGCAGATTCAGGCATCGGAGTATACGGCAGCTATCTTCTCCTTCTTTGGTAATCTTCGTGTATTGACGGTGCTTCTGCGATTCCCGTGAGTTTCGGCGCATGCGCGGTTGTCAGGAACCGGGAATTTGCTCCAACTGTGCATCCACTGAAGCGCCGTCAGTATATGAAGAATACGAAGAAGATGGCTGCCACGAACTCCCAACGCCTGAATCTGCCGCAAGGGGAAAGTACAAAGTTAGGGGCATTTGCCCGGGGTAGCAAGTAGCCTGGCGGGGAGCGGGGAGGGGTGTCTATGGGGGCACGGGGGGTAGGTTTTTTTAAAGTATAGGTTTGATTCTCCTTTAAGGATCCAAATTATGTAATCTACTACCCAGAAAACCCCAGATCCCAGATATTCTGGATAACAAGTCCCATACCTGTATACATGAATAAAATAAATTCACAGAATTGTAGCAAAACAATCACACGTAAGAATCATTTTAATACTGAGCACTGGAAGTCTGTTTATTTAGATGCACTGGGTGCAACGGGATGGGCACAACTCCCTGCATGTCTACACTTAAAGTAGGGATGCACCGAATCCAGGATTCGGTTCGGGATTCGGCCAGGATTCGACCCTTTTTCACCCATAATTTACATATGCAAATTAGGGTTCGGATTCGGTTCGGTATTCAGCTAAATCTTTCGGGAAGGATTTGTGGGTGTGGCCGAATCCAAAACAGGGGATTCGGTGCATCCCTAACTTAAAGGAGAACCAACCCCCTTATTCATGTAACCCCTACCCCCATTACCCTCCATAGTTCCCCCTGCTCCCCCACCCCAGCCTAGGTAATTGCCTTTACTTACCTTTCATTGCAGATTCAGCACAGCGGAGCTCACGGGTGCCATCTTCCAGGTCTTTTGTCTTCTTAGGTATTCGCCGATACAGTGCTTCCTTCGCAAAGAAGACTGAATAGCTGAAGATTGCACCCGTGAGTTCCGCTGCGCTGAATCTGCAAAGAGAGGTAAGTAAAACATTAGGGGAGATTACTGGAGTTTACATCTAGGCTGGGGGGGCAGGGGGAGCAGGGGGGACTATGGAGAGTAGGGGCTTTTTTATGAATAAGGGGTTTGGTTCTCCATTAAAATGGAATTAAGGAGAAAAAAGACAAGGAGATTTGCATCTAAATCGCACAACTTGCCTTTTAAATGTCCTATTATATATAAATAGGAGAAACCACCTCAACAAAACCTTTGCAGGTTTAAAAACTTATATTGGTTTGACTGACTTTTTATTGATACCACCTTGGGTGATCATAGATGGCTGATTTAACCTGAAAAACTATTGTGACGTCTAAAGCATCCCACCATGCATGATGGGTAATAATCCCAAAAATGTTTGCTTTATTCTGGTGAATCCCAATGAGCGTTGGCAGTAAGTTTCTGAAGTGTGCAATGATGAACTTGCAATGTGTATTACAAAGATAGAATTTATTGTTGCCTGCCCACCAGTATAGTTTTCATAGTCATCATTAGGAATATATGGAATGTTCATGTACAGTACATATGGAAGCTATTAGGTTCAGTAGTTCTAGGCAGCAACATTTGAAATCAGTGTGAATGTATGGATTTTATTGATATATCACTTTGATGCATAAGATTTTCATAAAGTCCAGCCTTCAAATATTAGTCAACATTTTAAAATAATACTGAATTTTATTATTACTAGGGATGCAAAGAATCCATGATTCAGTTCCCGATTCCGCCAGGATTTGGCCTTTTTCAGCAGGATTCGGATTGGTCCGAATCCTTCTGCCTGGCAGAACCGAATCCAAATCCTAATTTGCATATGCAAATTAGAACCAGGGAGGGAAATCACATGAATTTTTGTCACAAAACAAGGAAGTAAAAAATGTTTTCCCTTTCCCACCCCTAATTTGCATATGCAAATTAGGGTTCGGTATGCGACCGAATATTTTGGAGAGGATTCTGGGGTTCCCCAAAACCAAAATAGTGGATTCAGTGCATCCCTAATTATTACAGGCATAGGATCCGTTATCTGGAAATCCGTTATCCAAAAAGCTCCAAATTACAGAAAGGCCGTCTCCCATAGACTCCATTTTATACAATTAATCAAAAATTTTAATAGTGATTTTTCTCTGTGATAATAAAACAGTAGCTTGTACTTGATCCCAACTAAGATATAATGAATCCTTATTGGAAACAAAATCAGGCTGTTGAGTTTATTTCATGTTTACATGATTTTCTAATAGACTTACCCAAATTACGGATATATAAAAAACTTTCCATGAGCTAATGGGTTAAAATCTCCCTTTTCTTTTCTTCCACTGCCCCCATTCGACCATTTTTCCAACAAAAAGCAACATATTAATTACCCTTGGAAACATTATTGCTCGCTAATACATAAGCAATTAAGTCGGCTTGTTCCATAATGGCTTTGTGATCAGATTGTGCTTTGTCTAGTAATGCATGTTGATATATCCCTAATGTATGGCATATATTGAGGGGCTCTGGGGACACTTTTGAAATGTGCATTGCTCTTTCCGAGTATTTAGTGAGGTTAATTCATGTTTTCCCTATGCATGAAAAATTATTTGTGCATTCACATTAACAGCTTTTATAATGCAGAAGAGCCAGTGCCCCTGAGGAAAAGAATAAACATGGTGGGAGAGAACCTTGATTTGGACGTGCCCACTAATCCTTCTCTAAAGTTAAAACAAGCCCTAAAACATTTATCTGAGGGGTAACGTCCTCTGCAAAACCAATCGGCCCCTAACATAGGAGGCCTTGTCTATAAAATTAAAGAGACCATGCAAGCTCATTTATGAACCCTTGGGATACTTTTCATTATGGAGAATGCCCAGGCAGATGAGACACGCAATAGGTCATCTCCCACATGTACGACTTGCATGCATGCAATATTCTGTGCCCCTGTACTTTTCAATCTATTTAAAGGAGAAGGAAAGGCTAAAACTAAGTAAACTGCATCAGAAATGTCTATAGAGATGCACCAGTAAACCCTGCTGCTCTGAGTCCTCTATCAAAAGAAACACAGGATTCCTTCTATTATATACACATGGGCTTCTGTATCAGACTTCCTGTTTTCAGCTTAAACCTCCAGGGCTAGGGCTTGAGCATGCTCAGTTTTCTCCCTTCCTTTCCTGCTGTAATTTGAACCCAGAGTTATGAGTGACCAGGGAGAGACTCAGATAGGAAGTGATGTCGCATCAAGCTAATGTGGCAGCTGCTATCCTAAACAAACAGAGCTTCTAGAGCTGTTTACTCAAGTATGCGAGAAAATTCTGCAGCATAAATATAGTGTTATAGCTTGCACTATTTTGGCTAATCTGTTGGCAATAAACTGCTTTGTTAGCTTTCCTTCCTCTTTAAAAGGCATCAAGGTGAACCCTCATTTCAGATAGCGGTTATGCATGCAAACCCAACTCATACATGTTTTCTTTAATTATAATAATTTATTCCCATGTTGTACTTAGGGGAAGGGCAATGTTCTGATAGGCTGGTGGTCTGTTTACTTTTGTCCTTCGGCCTATCAGAACAGAGCTGCCTCCAAGTGTAACTACATTGATGAATCTGCTACTGTGTTGGAGAATGACACTGTTATACAGCGGGAGGCTCGTGGGTGCAGGGGGGCATTTCCACTAAGAAAGGTTTTAATATATAGATTTGTATTGAAATAGTAACACACAGTGGAGTACATGGCCCTCTTGAAAAAAAGTATTTGAAGAGACCCAGAGCATAACAATCCCTACCCACCCCCACCTGCCTATGTCCTGCCCCCACCCACTTACTCCCCTCCACCCGCAGGCCTTCTCCCACTCCCCTGCCAGCCTATTTTGATGCCTCCGTGTGTCCTCCCCCCCTGGAGTCCCTGCTCAAAGGTAAGCGAGTGGCTGGGGAGGTTGGGTTTCTTTAAAACCATAGAGGAAGAGGACCCTAAGGTCCAGGCCCCCCCTGTGGGACCACAAATCTGCTTCCTATGTTGTTATGCCACTGGTAACACCTTCCTCTTAAAACCTGTGATGTGTCACTATCCCTTTAAATAACAAACAAAGTAGGCACAATGAATCCTAAATGACCGGTACAGGTATGGAACCTGTTATCCAGAATGCTCAGGACCTGGGGTTCTCTGTATAATGGTTCTTCCTGTAATTTGGATCTTCATACCTTAAGTAAGTGATCCCCAACCAGTAGCTCGCGAGCAACATGTTGCTCTCCAACCCCTTGGATGTTGCTCCCAGTGGCCTCAAAGCAGGTGCTTATTTTTGAATTACTGGCTTAGAGGCAAGTTTTGGTTGCATAAAAAACAGATGTCCTGCCAAACATTCTCTCCTGTAGGCTGCCAGTCCATATAGGGGCTACCAAAAAGCCAATCAGAGCTCTTATTTGATATCAACATGGACTTTTTCATGCTGGTGTTGCTCTCCAACTCTTTTTGCTCACAAGCAAAAAAGGTTGGGGACCCCTGCCTTAAGTCTACTAGAAAATCATGTAACCATTAAATGAACCCAACAGGCTGGTTTTGCTTCCAATAAGGATTAATTATATCTTGGTTGGGATCAAGTACAAGCTACTGTTTTATTATTACAGAGAAAAAAGGAAATCATTTTTTAAAAAATTTGGATTATTTTTTATAAAATGGAGTCTATGGGAGATGGCCTTTATTCTGGTTTCCGGATAATATACTGTACTACTTTGCTACATTTTTGTCCTCAGTGTACAGTTGAAAGCAGTCAATTGCAGGGGCAGATTAATTCTTATTTGACCTTGATTGTAACCCACCCCACTTATACCCCACCATCCCCTTCCCAGCTCTCCCTGGGACTTATGGACTCTCACAGACAGGCCTTATGGGGATCCACCCCATTTTGCATAAAATGGGACATTGATGAGAGTCACATCATGTTATCCAGGCGTAATTTGGTGGGAAAACCAGTGAACCAGTGCTTACTTCTAACTCACTCTTTACAGGTGCAACTTCTCTGCTCTTTATTTAAAAATCTCCAGAATCAGCTGCAGGGCCGCCACATAAATAGTCACTAGGCACAAATATTGGCTTCAATACAGAGAAATCCATTAAAAAAAAAAGTCTTTGTTTTCCTATCATAGCAGAAGCAGATGGATTATTGTTAGGCACTGCAGAGAGACACATTGGCATTTTATGTAACTTTGTTTTTTTAAATGATAATTGCATTGATTTTTATTGCACTAAACAAATGTTCCCTGGAATTGCTCTTAGAAAATAAATGCATTTTAGAACAATTTTCCTCTTCGTTCTTGTTTAAAGAGGAAGAGAGGAGGAACATATTGACAGTTACTGTAAATGCCAATTGTTTCATATCTTCAGAAACTGAAAGCCTTTAATGAAGTTGGATGTTGTCTGGTATGAAAGTGTCCTTAAATTTCTTAAATCTTAAATATGTACCCAAATCATACCACCGATTTACAGTCATAGGAAGATGCTCCAGGGACCCCTGGTGGTCTGTAGGAGCCTCGGTTTCCTGACAATATAAACGGGTATGAACCCAATTGAGGAAGCAGAGCTGGGAAGGTTGTCGGCAGAAGTCACAGGCACTTTGTCAAATTGTACAGTATCTGCACCATTAGGTGTTCTGGCCACAGACAGACCCCATATAACAAGAGATCATTTTAGAGTCCACCGGTGAGTTACCTTTGCTTGTTTGGGATGCTCATCATTTAAAGAGTCTCTTTCTTGATCATTCAAATCCCCTCTGCACAGATAATTCTTGAACTGCTCTAGTTTTAACTGAAAAATCCCACCATAGACTGGTCTATCTGTCAAACCTTTGCCTGGGAGTCATGCAGTATTGCCACCAACCCTGTCTGTTTGCTTCCTTGCTTACCTGACTGACTGTGGCTTCTACAGATCTCCAAGCACTGGCAGGTTTCCCTTAAAGACCTGCCAACTAATCTGCTTCTACCCATGTCTTCAATTCTGCTGTCTGTTCTTTAAAAAAAAACATTATTTCCCTCTAAAGTGCGCCCCCCCCTATGACTGCGCCCTAGGCAGCCGCCTACTCTGCCTACCCCTAGTTCTGGCCCTGCCTCCAACTGCCCCCCAGTTGGTTCCAATTTGCCTCCACAGTTGCCAGTTATTGTCTCAATTCCTGTGTCTGTTCCTATGTGTATCCCCATGCTTTCTTCTCTTTTTTCTTTTTCTCTGGTGCTCAGGCAGTCACATCACCACAATGCTATGCATTCATTGAGCGCCTTAAATTGAATATTTAAAGGGTCACTTCAGTGATTGCTTCCAGTCCCTTAGGTGATTCTTCTGCTGATCATTCTGCCTGAGGTAGGACCTTCTGCTATTGTTATGACACCAGTATTGGCCCATTCCTTTCTATCCCTGCTTGCATGCTGCCTGTCCTGACCATCTGCCTGAATTTGGACCTTGAGACCTCGGACCTCCTTTGAACTTTGCCTTGCCACTTGCCTACCTGTTTACCTTGTGGGTACCAGTACCAACCATCTGTC
>CM044433.1:7953180-7972726 GCA_024363595.1 Xenopus borealis
CCCCCCCCCCCATGATTATTTATGGATATGGTTTATCTCAATTTGAGCAATCGGAAGAAATGTGCTTCATTTGCATTAGATTAATGACACTTTGAGTGACCTGATCTGTTTATCTATCTACATCTATTTCTCTACATCTCTCTATCAATTATCTATCTGTGCATCATCATTATCTACAGGGTATCTTATCTTAAATGATTGGGACCAGGGGTTTTCCAGGTAAGGATTTTTTTCATAATTTAGATCACCATGCTTAAATGAGAATTCAACCCTAAATTTAAAAAACCCTAACTGTTATTTCATAACAGAAACCTGCCACTTATGAATTAGAAGTCAATTCAGACATTCATTTTTAAGAATGTTACTTTGGAGATGCAGGTATGAGATTGGTTATCCAGAAACTCGTTATCCAGAAAGCTCTGAATTACAAGAAGGCCCTCTCCCATAGACTACATTTTATCCAAATAATCCAAAGTTTAAAAAAAGGATTTCCTTAATTTCTGTCATAATAAAACCTTACATTGTACTTGATACACACTAAGGGACCAATTTACGAAATTCACGTAAAATGATCGAAGTTCGATCGAATTCGATTGAATAACGATTGTACGATTGTACGAATTTTTCGTGAAATCGGATATTCTAATTTGACCTCTTTGATCATCGAATACCGAATGATCACATAGATCGAATGATCGGATATTCAATAATTCGATCATTCAATGATCGAAGGAATCAAAATTTTAAAGTTATTCGACTGCCTACTTCGCCAGATTGAACCTACCGAATTGCAATAGAAGCCTATGGGAAGCTCCTCATAGGCTTCTGAGACTAAGGGGCCGATGTACTAAATTCACGTGAATAGATCGAAGTTCGATCGAATTCGATCGAATTTTGAATTTAGGATTTATTAGTTTGGTCGGATATGCAAATTTTGGCATATTCGATCATTCGATCAGCGAGGGTTTTAAATTTTAAAGTTTATTCGACTGCCTACTTCGCCAGATTGGACCTACCGAATTGCAATAGAAGCCTATGGGAGCACTCCTGATCCAATAGGATTTGAACGATGAAAGTCTTCGATCATTCGAATCGTACAAATTATTTCAATGATCGAATGATTTATTCGACTGATCGAATAAATTATTCGACTGATCGAATAAATTTGTATTCGATCATTGAATGATCGAATATCGAATACAAGGTAGCCTAAAACTATTCGTTTAGCATTCGAAGATTGAATGCTGATCGAATATTGAATTTGGTCGAACTAATTTTGGGGAATAATAGTAAATTTGCCCCTAAGTTCTGCTCAAATACAATTCGTACGATCGAAGCGTTCGATTGTTCGAATCGTACTAATTTTTTCAGATGATCGAATTAAATTTCACGATTTTTTTGGTGAAATCGAAAGATCGGTATCCGATCGTACGAATTCATCGAGAAATCGAATAGCGAGCAAAATGATAGCCTAAAACAATTCGATAAGCATTCGATGGTCAAATGCTTATCGAATTTCGAATTTGATCGAGCTAATTTTGGGGAACAATAGTAAATTTGCCCCTAAGATATAATGAATTAAAATCAATCCTTATTGGAAGCAAAACCAGATTACTGTGTTTATTTAATGTTTAACTGACTTTAGGTACGAACATCCAAAATATGGAAAGATCTGTTATCCGGAAACCCCCAAGTTCCAAACATTCTGGATGGCAGGAATTAAATATAATAGTCACTGAGCCACATAGACAATGCAAGCATGTGTTTCTGGAGGGAGAAAATAGAGGCAGACTAATAGGAAATAAAACTTCCATATGCAACTGACTGTAACTTCCTAAATGGATGAATGATTCTCAGCATTGCTCTGATTCATTCAAAAAGACACTTTTGGGGCAAAAGAAAAAATTCTGATGACAGTGTGGCTTTAACCACTCTCAAGAGTTTAACCGTAATAAAGAAATATGTTCCTAACAAAGTTGTCTTACTGTTTCCTACCAGGCTGATCCAAGAACAGAAATATGGTTTCTGGCACTGCCTGTGAGTTACTATTAGACCTTCTTGCTCAATCTCCCCATGCACAATCTGCAGAAATATTCTGTAATATCAAAAGTATGTACCTAAGCAATTCTGTCCCACATCCAAAGTTACTGTGGCCTCAACACGGGTCCAGTGTATAAATTGCATATTAATGCATTTAACGGATTTAGAATGAAACAAGAATGTCCAGTTATTAAGCAGTGGCAAGGCAACGGCCGCTATTATTTTAAAGGAGCAATAAAACTTGGAATAAAAGACTATTCACTGTGCCAGTGGTTGACAAGGCAACTTTACATTGTGCTATTGGGTTTTATTGAAACTTGGGTGGCTGAATAACGTGCAAGTTAAGGGAGAGGTGGGGACACACCTAAGTGCCCCCCCATGAATACATTGGTTCCAAATACAGGCAGTGCTGTATTTATGGGGCACAAGCTGAAATTGCATGGTAGGGTGTAAATTGTGAAAAATAAGATGTTTTGCTTTCATTTTTTGCACTTTGCACCAAGACCGTCTCTTTATATATGAACCAAACGCAGTATTTTCTGACTACATTAGCATGGGATCTGTTTTGCAGAATACTTGGGACCTGGGTGTTATTTGGATCACTCTGCCTTAAAGGGCAAGGAAAGGCAAAGAAATAAAATCCCATTTTTACTTTCTTTAATGAAAAAGAAATCTATCTCATCAATATACTTTAATTTTAAAATGTGTACCATTTTTATAAGAAACCTGACTGTATGCAGTGAAATTTTCCCTTCATTTAGTGTTTCTGGCAGGGAAACAATCACTTATGTACAGCAGGGGGAGCCCCTGCCTTACTTACCAGCCATGCAGAACTCAAGCAGACCATACTGAGCATGTGCAGTGCCAGTGTCAGGCAAACATGTATAACAAAGTTACAAGATGACAGCCCCCTGTGGCCAACTTTGAAAGCATAAATCATTTGTTTGATTAGGCTTGTGGTGCAGTAAGTTCATGTTTATGTTTAGTATACAAAATACAGCAATTCTAGCCTTATTCTATTTTACACTTTCCTTGCCCTTTAAGTCTGCTAAAATAATGACAATAGGATTGTTCTGCCACCAAAATTGATTAATGCAGCTCAGTTACCAACAGATACAATAGGTACAAGGTACACAATTCCATATCTGTACCTATTTAAATGGCTTTACAGATGAATGCATGTGCCTACATTCTTAATGTAATGATTTTTGTTTTGAGATTTTGCTAGCCAAAGTAAATCAGGCAAGGCAAAGGAGGATCCTCCACCATAATCAGGCAAGGGGGCCAAACAAGCATATCTTTGATTGATTTGGTTTTCAAAAGGATTGGTCTTGCCTGGAGGGTTCAGTTTATTTGGTCTCTGGGTGATGCACATTTGGCAAAATGGCCAAATGTGCAGCTCCTTGACTAACGCTGTTGGACAAAAGGTGGTGGCTCAAATGAGGCTGATCCAATGGAATATTCCAACTTTTGAAATACATTCTATATCTGACCTAGCTCAGTTCATGTATTATTTGACAATGCTGCAATTTTAAAGGAAAACTATACTCCGAAAATGTATACTTGAGCAACAGATAGTTTATATCAAATTAAGTGACATATTAAAGAATCTTACCAACCTGGTATATATATTTAAGTAAATATTGCCCTTTTACATCTCTTGCCTTGAACCCCCATTTCATGATGGTCTGTGTGCTGCCTCAGAGATCACCTGACCAGAAATATTTCAACTCTAACTGTAACAGGAAGAAGTGTGGAAGCAAAAGACACAACTCTGTCTGTTAATTGGCTCATGTGACCTAACTTTATGGTTTGTTTGGTATGTTTGTGTGCACCGTTGGATCCTAGGATCCCAGGAGGCTGTCCTTATTTTTTATAATGGCAATTTTCTATTTATGATTACCCAATGGCACATGCTACTAAAAAAGTGTATTATTATGAAAATGGTTTATTTACATGAAGCAGGGTTTTGCATATGAGCTGTTTTATGCAATATATTTTTACAGAGACCTACATTGTTCGTGGGGTATAGATTTCCTTTAATAAGATAGAAGCTGGATGGTAAGGGGCATATTTACTAAATTCACATGAATCATTCGAAATTCGATCGAATTTTCAAAAAGATTCGACTTCAAATTTTCAAATGTTTTTGAAGACCACTTTGACCATCGAATTTTGAAAATTCGATCGAATCGAATGATTCGAATAATTCGAATAAAAATCGATTTGAATATTTGAATATTCGAATATTCGACAGTCGAATAACTTGCCCTTTAAATCTTAATTCAACTGCCTAGTTCACCAGATTCAACCTACCAAATTGGATTTAGCTGTTTTTGATTGAATAAAAAAATACGATGGAATGGTTAAAATCATCCAATTCAAATGATTTTACTGATCAAATTATTTCTATTCGATCGTTCGAATTGCAGTAAAATCCTTCGATATTCGAATTTGAAGGATTTCAGTTCGACCTCAATTCACCCTCGAATTTGACCGATAGTAAATCTGCCCATAAATGTTGGGCTGTTTTAATTACAAATATGTTTTCTTGATTGTGTCCAATAGCATGTATGATTTTCAAATGGAAATGTATATAATTCCCAAAAGTCATTAGCCAAACTGGTTCCTCTGTATTACCTTCTACTTTCCTATCCAAGTGGGTGTTTTACTAATGAATTATTATACAGTAGAAACACATATGCTAGTAAAATATCCCCTGCTAAAACTAAGTTAACCCCAAATCTAAAGTCCAATTGGACCGATTGGACCATACCGTTCTGATGATTCTTTAAAAAAAAATTGTTGCTGTTAAAAAGACATAAAGGTTCTCAAAACAAATGGTTCTCAAGCTGCGGGGTCTTAAATAACAAGTAAAGCCTTTACTGAAATTTCCCATAATGCAATTTCCTTTTGATGATACATGTGACTTCATTTGTTTGCTTGTTTTAAGTGTGACCATATAACAACAATAATTATGACACAGATGGACACTCTTTGGGTTTAAGAATTTTATTGAATCTCCAAAGTGACACTCAGTGGGTGTCAGCTGTTTGTGGGATTCTGTGGGATGTGTTTAGCAACATCTGAAGGGCTAGTGGTTGCCCACAACTTGCATGCTAAAAGCAAGAACATTTTTTGTTTAGGGTCAATCAATAACATACTCCTGTTCTATCTTCAGTTGAACAAATTACTCCAGCTGCAAATGTGGGACTCACAGCTCAAGTCAGTCAGATAAGGTGGGAATTGCATTACTTCCAGCACATACTGGGTACATTTCTGAAGCCCCTATACACAACCTGCTGTAGGACCTTTGAATTACTGGCAAGGTCAAGGTGAGTGGTAGCTCCACTGTTCCTCACATGCCTGTATGCACAATTCACCAGAACAGCGGGTATGGGCACAATACTGCTAATCGCGATTGTTAAAGTCCATGGACACAAGCACCACTAATGAATAGCATCAATACACTTAGCCCATTGCATTTTTTACCCTTGTTGTAAGTAAATAAATTCAACTTAAAGAGAGGGCAGAAGAGAAGACACAAATGTAATACAAATCATGAAATTTATATGGATCAAGGCCCCGATCACATTTGCAAGAACAGCATTAGACTGGGCTGTCAGGGCACTGGGATAAAACTGTGGGCCATAAGCTCATGAGCACCCTACACCAGCTACTTGCTCTGTGGTGAGACTAGATCTCAGCAGCCACATGCAGTCAGTAGCTTGGTGCTTCCATGAGGGTGCAGTGGAGTTATTTGTGCCAGTATGGGAGCCTCCATGGCTGGGGTGGTAGGCCTTCAAGGTGGCAGTCCCAGAGGGCCAGGACATTCCAGGTTGACACTGTGCAGAACACACACATATATCTAGGAGGATGAACTGCTGCGACCACTTCAGTCAAGTCAAGCAGTTGCCCCAACTGGTGGTTTTTGGAGTAGAAAAACATCACTAACCAGCGACCATTCTCTTTCTATAAAAAGGGAGAAAAGGAGACAATGGATTTACACTTCAGCTAACACATATGGGTGTTTGAGTGCAAGAGTCCAGCAAGTCGCCAGCAAACATAGTGCAGGATATCTGATATTTAGTAATGATTGGTCACTGTGCACAAAGCTTAGGACCTCACTGCCGAAAAGTTGGGTTTGTGTTCAGTCCTATTATGCAAACTAGAGCACTCCAAATTCTCCATTGCATTGGTGTCATATTGCAAGCCTCATATGTCTGGATAAAGTCTGGTTAACCAGTAAGGAACAAGTCACACTAAATCAAGAGTCCTTGGTGGAGACTTGATAAAATAAAATACAACCCTGTAGGCCTACCCATCTTGTGCTGTTAGGTTGAATTCCCATTTTTCTGTATTTGGGGATCTACCTTTAGTTTCAATAAATATTGGTTCGCTATGACCTGAGAGTAGAGCTCAAGGGTGCTGTAGATGAGGTCCATCTGGGCCATAATAGATGATTTGCAAAAATATCCAAGATGAGAGACTGAAGGTATTTTTGACAACATCCATTTTCCACTACTTCCTTCAAAATACTTTTACCCTCTTTAATTATCATTTGTTCCTTCCTGATCTTACATCCATAACCCATAAGGTAAATATATAATATTGCTGACAAACAATGCAGTTCAGTCAAATGGAAAAGACATGCTCAATATTAGATTAATCATCCAGAGAAAAGCCACTAATTTCCCATTTTTCATCTAATGGAAATCAATTATTATTATGTATATTGATATTATATTTATCATTATTTCTCTGTTTCCCTTGTGGATCAGTCAACGGGATTTCCCAGTGTCCAAAAAAAAATAAAAAATAGCTTTGTGTAGATGTTCCCATTGCAATTTTAGGCCTTTTTGAGTATTACTGTTTTTGGTGTATTTTGGCGTATTTGTGCCAACACTAGGTCAGTTGTTCCCATCATGAAACTATTGAAATTTTAAAGTGTTAAGTTGATAAAAATACATCAAGGTGTTAAAGCAGGATTTTTTTTTGTAATTGTCTGAAATTTGGGTGCACATGGAGAATCTGTATTTCCACATGCCGCAGAAGTGAGTGAATGATGGGGTCATTATGGGTAAAAATAGCAGGAGGTCAATTTATTATTCTTATTGTTTTGTGTACACATTCTTATTTTTTCCTCATTTCATCTGCTAAATTATTTCACTGATTGAACAGCAGTTGGTAATAGTGATGGGCGAATCTATCCAATTTCGCTTCTCTGAAAAATTCGCAAATATCCAGCAAAATTCGCGAATTGGCAAAAAATTAGCGAAACGAGTCGTGGCACATTTTTGACGCACGTTGCATCGATTTCGATGCGTGTCGCGTCGTTTTTGATGCGCGTCGCATAATTTTTGTTGCGCAACTCATTTTTCTTTTTTTTGCCACCAGCAAATTTTTGCCAGGCGAATTTTTGCCAGGCGAATTTTCGCTTGCGTTTCATGAATTTATTCGCCAGCTGCGAATTTCCGCGATTCGCCCATCACTAGTTGGTAACTGGACAGCATTCCTGAATCTGTGGAAGCTTAATTATTGAAGGTTGAATTTTGGAGGTTTTTGAAACTAGGATTAAACTCTATTCCTCTTTTTTATTAAAAGATCCAAATATAAAAAGTATGAATGGAAAAATTGTTGAATGGTGCACTAAACAATATAAAAAAAAAAATATATATAAAAGTTTGAATTGATTAAAAATTGCCCAATAGGATCAGTCTCAAATGTTTAGAGTTTTAGAGAAATACACATTTTCACCACACAGATTTTTAGAGAAAAAATTATTCATGAAAAAAAAATCAAAATTTTAGTAAATTGGCTCCTAAGTTTCATGAGGCTTTCTCCTGTCCCAAATGACCAGACATTATACAGGAGAGTGCCTTGTTTGAAGAAAAGTTCTGAAATGTTTTTTTTATGAAAAAAGACAAAATTGCATATTTTTTTATTCTCTCCTCTACATTTTAGCCCTGGTTTTGCATTCCCAGTACTGTATGATTTTTCGCAGCATAAAAAAATTGTGTTCTGCAGTAAGAGACTGATGTGAATTCTAGAATGTTTTAATGCATTTGCCCCTATGAATACTTGGGACTCTTTATTGAATTTTAATCCATCATTTTAAAGGAATCCATTCACCATAGGGAGGGACTTTTAAACATGGTCATACTTAGTCAATACATCTTAAATTCCTAATTTATTGCTTGATAAACACGTCAGGTTCCTTGTCAACGTGAGAACATTGCTGCTGATGTGGAATATTTTATCATTAATGAAAAACAAATGCAGAGAAAGAGTGAAAAAAAGCAACAACGAATAGTAAAAAAAAAAGGGTTTTAGAAGTTTTATTTGGTTCATTCTTGGAAGTGGGATGAAACAGATGACATTATGAGGGAAAAGTCTACGTCGTCGAGTAGAGTTGCCCAAAACTTAACTTGCCTTTTATGACCTCTAAGTCTGTGATATTTTGTAAAGTCAGCACTGTTTTTCCTGTCTTAAAAATGCTGATTCCCCAAAACAATAAATGAATGAGTAAAAGAACACTGAAAGCAAACCACAAATAAAGCAAAATATGCAGTAGAGGAAAACTGTATGGAAAGTTTGGACTTGCAACTGTTTCCAGACCATTGGGTCTTTGAACTCTCTCCATATATATATATATATATATTTCCTACTATCTATCTTCAGAATATTTTGATCAAAGAAATCAGATTTTTATTTTGAGGAATATAAGTTTTGTAAGGGTGACGTAGACTTGTAATATACCTACAGTCTTCAATCCTGCTTGGTGGTTGTATCTTTGATAATGTTGAAGCTACTGTATCTTACTTCCAAGAGGCCCACTGGGTCTTTAGGGTACCTACTGGGTCTACTGTAGAGAAGTCACACTAGGACACCACCTATGAGCCTCTTTGGAGGACTGAGACAGAAAGAAAAGATTCTAGACTGAATGCATAGGATAGGGATTGTGACCAATATATATCAAGAGATTGAAGCTATAGTTAATGACTGGAATGCTGGATATCAGGTGGTGCCTTTTCTTTTGTATGCATGGTGCACAGTGACCCTCCTGAGTTTGCCATCAAGGTTCCCATCAATCCCTGGGAAATGCCACCACTAACTCCTAGCCACGTGTAGTGTGTTTTGTAGAAAGTAGGGACAATGTATAGTGATCCGCGAATTTATTCGCCAGGGGTGAATTCGCGGTGAATTCCCGCGATTCTCGAAAATTTGGGAAAAAAACGAGTCGCGCGTCATTTTTGACGCGACGAAAACGACGTGACGCTCGTCAAAAACGACACGACGCGACACGTCAAAAGCGTGCCGTGACTCGTTTCGCCAATTTTTTCGCCAATTCACGAATTTCGCTGGAAATTCGCTAATTTTTCGGCGAAGCGAAACTGGGTAGATTTGCCCATCACTAACAATGTACCATCTAAACATTCAACATGCCCAGGTACAAAATGAGTATATGAACAGATGTAGACCAGAAAAGAAATTGAGAGGAATTCTTTCCAATTTCATTTTTAACATGGGAGCAAATAATATGTGGTTTTCCTTGTGTGCATGTGATTTAAATGGGGAGCGGTGGAAAAGTGGACCACATCCAGAACATTATGGCTACTTTGACCTACATTGCCTCTCTATTGCTGCTACCTTTAATCTTTGGCTTTTGTTCTCCTTAAAGTTCTGTATGTTGGAACATTGCTTAGTTTTATGTTCTTTCATTATGCAACAACAGTGTTTGGGTACAATATTGCTGAATAGAGCGGTATGGGATGTCTTATCCAGAAAACCGTTACCCAGAAAACTCTGAATCATAGAAAGGCCATCTCCCTTAGACTTTATATTCAGCAAATAATTCTAGTTTTCAAATTCGATTTCCTTTTTCACTGTAGTAATACATGCATTCTGGATAATAGTTCCTATACCTATATAATATTTGTTATGTTCCTGTCAATACTGTAATACTGATACGATTCTTAAATTTATCTGGAAGGTGCATGCATCACAATGTTCTCAGTTTGGCAGGGGTCACCTGTCCCAAGCTATTACTAAATGTCCCCAACATTGCAGTAACTTTACGTTCTGTTTCTGCCATATTTCAGACACTTACATCATTTATGTGGCATTTTTCCCTGAAGATTTAACCTATTTATTGCTGTTTTATTCTCCCTTGGTGTCCTCTCTCTCCTCCCTTTATCACTGTTCTGATGGGGATTTTAATCTATTCCAAAAGTAAGAGTATAATTCCTCCTGCTCCATCAGGGCCAAGGGAGAGCTCAGCTGTTATTTCCGCAGAGGTTAACCTGCTCTGATTAACTTTCCCTGCTCTTCCATTAAATCAAAGAAAGGCCTTGACACCCTGGACAGTGAGCCATCTTGGAGTTAATACAATAACCCAATCCATTCTCCCCAAATTGAGTTGCAATAATTCATTTTGGTGACCATACGTATTTGTTATGCGTAATATGAAACGTTGCCAAATGAAATCAATAGAAATGTTTCTTGTTAATGAAGATATACTGCTGGGTTATGTTTTGCTGTATACTTAATACCACACAAATCCTATTTGTATTGTGAATTTCACCATGTCTAAGGGTAACGCTCTCGCAAGGAGCCCAGGACATTTAGATAATGGTGCCCTTCATTTATTGCCTTCATTCTGCTGAAAAATATGTTTCTGCTAAGGTGCAGTGCAGATTTATAAATCTGGGTGGCAAAAAATTAAATGTTCATGCATTCAATTAGATAAATAAGGGACAATACCTTAAAATGCCTCTTACTCATTTCAGTTTACAAGAAACATATTTGGTTATTTACAAATCGAAAATAGCTCCCCTTAGTGTTCAGTTACCCAGTATTTACATCTGGAGCATCACCTGAAGCTGGGAGCAAGGCAATCCAGAGTTCCTTTATAGACTTGTATCCTTTTATAGACTGCCATCTGTAAGATATGGTAGTTAAGGGTCACGTTGGGTGTGGGATGGGGGCTATGTGACATCCCAAACCTGGTCTTTCATGAATACTGCTGGATGCTCCATTCTGGAGCACAAAGGTTTGCACTTACAAATGCTCACAATGCATAACATAATGCTTGAAACTTGTCTGATAGCATGAGTAGAAGTTTCTTACCCCAAAGCAAGATTTTTAAGGGTCTTTCAAGGGAAGACTATCCATTTCATGGGACCTTCTACAATCCTGGGGGCCCAGCAGTTGCTGGATCTGGTTCAGGATTGGACTGGCCTACTAGAGTTGCAGATGGTTTCCTGGTGAACTCCAACCTTAGACTCCCTTGGTCCAAAACTGCTCTAGTTTCCCTTTTATACACACCTATGTTTTGGGGCTGCTTATGTGACCTCCCCAACTTGGTCTCTCATGAATACAGTGATTATTTAGACTTATGCTTTTGCGGGCTGCTAATATGACCTCCCTAACTTGGTCTCTCATGAAAACAGTAATGCTGGATTCTCCATTCTGGAACACAAATGTTTGCCCTTACAAATGCTCAACACAGGACAGAGCATAATGCTTGAAAAAATGGCAACTTATGTCCGCTAGCATGTGAAGAAGTTTCTTCACTCCGTAGCAACATTTTTTAAGGGTCTCTCATGGGAAGACTATCCATTTCATTGGGCCATCGGCAATCCTGGGGGCCCAGCTGTTGCTGGGTCTGGTTCAGGGTTGAACTGGCCTAGCAGAATATCAGAGGATTTCCTGGTGGACTCCAGCCTTAGACCCTAGGAGCCCAAAACTGCTCTGGTTTCCCTTTTATACACACCTATGTTTTTGTGGGTTGCTAATGTGACCTCCCCAATTTGGTCTTTCATGAATACAGTGCTGCTGTTTGCTTCATTATGGAGCACAAAAGCTTGCATTTACAGATATTCAACACAGAGAAGAGTGTAATGCTTGAAAATATGGCAACTTGTGTCCACTAGCATAAGTAGAAGTTTCTTCACCTCAAAGCAAGATTTCTTAAGGGTCTCTAAAGCCTTAGGGAAGACTGCCCATTTTGTGGGACCTTCTATGGTCCTGAAGTCACAGCAGTTGCTGTGCTGTTGCTGCAGGATTGCTCAGATGATTTCCCGGTGGGCCCCAGTCTTAGATGGCATGGGCCACTAAGGCCACTATTTCATTTAGGACTGTCTAGAGCTAATTGTTGTAAGGATGAGCCCTCAATGTCAGGTTCTCTCAGTAGGCCCCAGGAGCCCAACACTGGTATTTTTTCCCTTTTATACACGCCTATGCTTTAGTTGGCTGCCTCCCTTCTTTAGGGAAATTCCACTTCCTTTACCCCACTGACCTTCTATTTGTGGATTCACTTGTTTCCTCTGCATGCTGACCATTTATGTTTCACATCCCATAATGTGGTTATTCACAGCCGGTTTGACCTGACTGGTGCCTGTAATGTTTTATTTTTTACTTTCATGTGGAAACCGACCTTAAAATAAATAAATACAAAATTTTTAAGTTTAAAAATAGGGTCTTGTGCTGCTTTTATGGAGGGTACAGTCATACTAATAAACTTGATGACATAAGTACATGTGAACTTGAGACTGGCTGATTTTTATCAAGCTTGTTTTGCTGAACACGATACTCTGTCCTTTCATACTCTTCCAGCCTTTGGTGTAAGGGATCAACTCTTTATGACCTCTCTTTATATATGCTGACACTCATTCAGCCCAACTCGATGCACTTTTGTAACTATGTAAAATAAGAATCCTTATAACCCTGTATATTAAATACAAATATTGCTGCCACTGGTAGGAAAACAATGCTATTTTTGGAGTTATTTGATGTCCCAAATATATTTGGTGCCAGTAATAGGTAATATGGGTATACATTGCATTTTCTTTCCATTTTGTGGTGGCACCCTTGCTCCATCGGTGGCTATTTTTTTGACTTTAACAAGTGATATCTCTTTAAAGCTCTCCTCTGTGAGAAGTTCATGCGGTGAATTGATTTTGGTAGGATTGTGGTTATGAGTTTGATACTCAGAACAGACCAAATCATACTAGCTATCTATTGGAAAAACAACATGACATAAATAAAACAGTCCGTCAATAAAACCACAAGAGTAAACCAAGTGGGACACTTGTTAGCAGCCAATGTCAAAATTATTTAATCAGTATCATAAAGAAAGTGTTTCAAGTGATACCTCAGATAGCAGTGTGGTATAATTAGTTGCTTGGGTGACTTAAATGCTGTTCCGTCAATCATAATAAAATAAACAGCGTCTCAATTCGGCAGTCAGGCCAAAGCCACCGGGGGTTCAAGATAATAGATCAAGAATGCGTAACACGACCTACCTGTGCCTCAGTATGTGATGCTCACAATGACCCTGTTGACATATGCTTATTTAAGTTAATTTTCTGTTTCTTTTTTAATATAGTCATTCAGTTTATCTGACTGTTTATTTATTGGGACACTGGAGGTTCTTCTGCTGCCAAAGTCAAATGCTGCCATATCCGTAATGTGGTGTCTTATCGCATAACATTTGAAAAAATGGGCTTTGATAAAGGCTACAGTGCTAGCCGAAACATCAGTTCTTTTTAATAAATAACTTTTTTACTTTTAAGACCTGAGAGTGCCATGGGTGTTGTTCAATTATTCTATATTTTATGACTGCACCCAGGCACTTTGATTTGTAATGCAAGTGCTGGCCAATTTTAATCATATACATATATAATTTTTAAAAATCTATTTATATATATATTAAATGTATTGTATTTTTAGAACATTCTTTCTTCTCTGTTCAGTTTTTGGTTGGAAGGAAGAGAGCCACAAACTGTACTAAATTCCAGGGAATTCCTACTTTAGGAAGCAGGTTAGTGGTTCAATTTTTAGTCTTTTGAATACCGGGATACCAGGAAACCTCGGAAGAAAGCTCTGAATTTTGGCAAGGCCATCTCCTGTTAACTCCATTTTATCCAAATAATCACATTTTCCTTTTTATTTGTAATAATAAAACATTAACTTGTACTTGATCCAAAAGATATAATTAATCCTTATTGAAAGCAAAAGCAGACCAGGCCCAGACTGGCAACCTGTGGGTTCAGGCAATTTCCCGATGGGCTGCTTGCTTTAAAATGTAAATGGGCTGCTCACCTAAAAAATGCAAATTAGGTCTGTATTTAATATGTAAATGAGCCAATCACATTAGAAATGTAAATGAGCTGTCCATAATATCCAGTCACAGCTAAGTGCCTGTATTTGTTAGTGCTCATACCTGTACTGGCATATGGGAGGAACCAGGAATTGTGAGCAACTTCAGTTAGTAATATTAGAGTCTTGCTATATACCCAATCCCTTATGCTTATGATAGGTATGTTGGCAACAGGAGGATCCATGCTCAGAACAATCACTTCAGCCTGTATATGTTACATTGTGATATGTTGCACTAATTGCATGAGACAGACTAGTCTCTTCACGTATGACACACTGTGATTAGGGTGGCCACCTTTTCTTGAAAAAAATACTGGCCTTCCTATATATTTCTCTTTTTTGCTTATAAATAACATTTGGATCAACCATCAAAAATACCAGCCAGGTGGCAACCCTACCTGTGATACACATGGTAATTAAAATCCTCTTATCTGACAGGTTGCATGGTCTAGCTGGGGACACTTTTAGAATTTAGAATATAATGTAAGTATAGGACCACTAATCCATCTCATTGAGTAGTTGTGATAGAAACTAGGGGGAGATATTTGTTGCAAGGACCAGTTCCATCACATAGGGTGTATAATATTACTGGGGATTATAAGGTAATGGACTCTTAAAATATCTATTAATAAACACTAGTTCTAGTTAACTTTGGGGTTGGAAATATATATCATGCTTTGCATGCGCAGGAATACATGGGCTGCTTTGACACTTTTGCCAGGGCTGCTTTTTCCTCCCAGTCCAGCTCTGAACCAGACTATTTGGCTTTTTAATGTTTAAATCATTTTTTTGTAGACATATAGATCCAAGGTATAAAGATCCAAATTATGGAAATATCTGTTATCTGGAAAAGCCCAGGTTCTGAGCATTCTGGATAACAGGCCCCATGCCTGTACTTAATAGTTCTGACATGTACACATTCATTTTCACTTATTCCTACCTCTTCTGTGGAGGATAGATTCTCCTTCCTAGTGAAGTCCTAATGGCATATGGTCACCAACATTAGTACATAAGGCGATAGAGAAGTTCAATATGAATCTGTTAGTTCATCAATAGAGAGGAACACAGTTGACTACACCAATACTAGTTGATTGTGTGTATAGGTGGTTGTTAGTTGCATGTATAAGCGGTTGTTGGTTGCCCAGAAGTTCATCACAATCCATGGTCTGCAAAGGACTAACACCCTCATCCTAAAGAAGAGAGCACTAAGTAAATTGCCATGTACAAGGATGTTGCTGTACAAATGAAGATAAAGAAACATACAAGTCACATTAATGACGCATAGGAATAATATCTTAGTGATGAGTAATCTCCTTTGTGCAGCAGTGCATTGTACAGACTGCGCTCTATTGACTTTAATCAGGATAGATTGTCCGGGTCATATAGATGGTCTAAGATACATTTCAATTTCCCCTCTGTTGGTGCTCTTTGCCTTTTACAGGCTCCCATTATAATTGATAGATCCAACATTTTTAATATATTTACATCTGATATCCCCAGTGGCATTTAATGACATGTGGAGTGTTCCTTTACCTAATACAGGATATTCATCTGATCTGCGAGACTGCTGAGTTTTAATTCTGCATTGTGTATCATTTAAATGCCGTATATCCATATCCCCGGGAATGTTTTTATGCCATGAAGCTTTCCCAGGAAACCCATGGACAGTGTAGCTTTCCAACCATCCAGCAAATAAGGGCTGGGTGTAATGTCATACATGCAGTTATTAGCATCAGAGGGAAGTCATTCTGCAACCCATACACATAACACATTGATTTCTTCATCTTCGTCCTCCTCGGCATCGATAAGCGAAAGTATCGTTTTCTTATTTTAAAATGTGAAAAAAAATATAGCATTAGACGCGGACAGTTGTATTTGGACTTTTATGGTTTTTTAACATAGAGATTTTCAATGGGGTCAGCACTGAACACAATTACCTTATTAAATCCAGTTGTTACTGAAAGGCATAAACATTTGTTTTTTTCTACCTGGCATATTCCGGTGAGAAGGAATATTATTATTCCAAGTCCAAACTCATTGCAGGAGACAGATAGTATTTGGTCTTATTTACAGTTTTGGTGATGCTAATGTAAGTGCTTTTGCATATTTTATATTTAAAGGAGAAGGAAAATTGGTCTATACTTGGGGTTGCCAAACGTTGGGCACCCCCAAGTGATTGTATACTGTATACTTACCTCACACCCTGGGTTGGTGCTCCTATTAGCAGAACACTGCTCTGGTCTGGGGATTCTTCCAGCGAGCACCACGGCGTGATTGGCTTACAGCTTCTTCTTTCTTCATGTGGATGCACATGTAAAGAAACTTTTACAAAGAATTCGATATTTTCTTCCACTGCTGCTTTTGCGTGGGGAATTTGAAGAAATAAGAAGAAGGAAGCAGATCGCTCCATGGTGCTCGCTGAACCCCCAGACCCAGTGTCGGACTGGGATGCCAGGGGCCCACCAGAAAACCTTAGACCAGGGGCCCACCAGAAAACCTTAGACCACTGGCCCACCAGAAAACCTTAGACCAGGGGCCCACCAGAAAACCTTAGACCAGGGGCCCAACTTTCCAAACTATTATTCCTTCACTGCTCACTTAACCTCTTTATTCTTCTATTCTTTTAGATCTACTTACTCTATTCTTCCATTATGAAGCCTCTTTTTCCACATAAAGAAATAGGCAATGAACATGAAATAGGCCAAATTGTTAGAAGCAAGAGGGCCAGTCCAACACTGCCCAGACCGGTGCAGTTTTCTCCTGAAAGGAGCACCAGCCCGGGGTGTGAGGTAGGTAGATACAATCACTTGGGGGTGCTGAACATTTGGCAACCCCAATTAAATATGCCTGTCCTGAGGGGTGTAGGAAAGGAAGCAGACCCTGAGGCTGCAGGGGGGCCCGGGTGGTATAGGGGGGCCCCAAATAATGGGCAATTTCAACATATATTGGTAAAATAGGGCAATCTCTGGATATGTTGAGGCCCCTAAAATTAATTTGCTTTGGGCCCAGTAACATCTAGTTACACCACTGCCTTTCTTTCTCCTTTAAACAATAGAATTATTTAGCAATAACTTCAATATCAGGGGCATTTCATTTGGTAAATACTAGTTTTCATTTACAAAGGGCTAAACCTCGCACAACACTCCCTGGCGCTCCGGTGTCCTGTACTTATCTCTCTTAAAGAGGTTGTTCAACTTTAAGTTAACATTTATTATGATGTAAATTTCTTTTTTTATTTGTGGTTTTTGAGCTATTTGGCTCTACAGTTTGCAATTTCAGCTAGGGTCCAAATTTCCCTCGCAACCATACATCGATATGAACAGGAGACTGGAATTTGAACAGGAGAGGCCTGAATAGAAAGATAAGTATTTAAAAGCAGCAGTAACAATAAATGTGTAGCCTTACAAAGCATTTGCTTTTTACATGGGAACAGTGACCCCCATTTCAGAGCTGGAAAGTGTCAGAAGAAGAAGGGAAATTATTAGAAACCTATAGTATATAAACAATGAAGACCAATTTAAAAGTTGCTTAGAACTGGCCGTTCTATAACATACCAAAAGTAAACTTAAATGAGTTAATCATCCATTACTAGAGTCTTGGAATCCCTGGCAGCACAAATCTTGCTTGTTACATATAATATACAAGCTATGGATGTCCATGACTTACCCTCCCATATGCATCAATGCTGAACAATTGAGCTGCTAATTGTGGTTCCCTGCATACAGACTGAGACACTGTGAGTAAAATTGTATGGGGCAAAATCATGGATTTGTCCCCTAAGGGTTAAGGTTAAAATGTGGAAAATTACCAATGTCTATTTCTTTTATAAATTCAATAATCTGGGCATGTATGCAATAATCTGGGCTGATATCAACACTGTTGATCAGATCTTCTGTTTAGGTGGTTATACTCAATATTGTTTGAGGAAGGACTCCTGCTAAATGATATCTCTCTCTCTCTATATATATATATATATATATATATATATCTATATATAGATATATATATATATATATCTCTATATATATATATCTATATATAGATATATATATCTCTATATATATATCTATATATAGATATATATATCTCTATATATATATATATATATCTCTATATATATATATCTATATATAGATATATATATCTCTATATATATATCTATATATAGATATATATATCTCTATATATATATCTATATATAGATATATATATCTCTATATATATATATATATATATCGTCAGTCCGTAGTTCCTAAATAAATGTTTTTCAATTATTTTAAGACCTGAGAGTGCTGACCTTCTTCCAGTGCATATATATAGATATATATATATCTATATATATCTATATATATCTATATATCTATATATATATATATGGCCTAATCCTTAAATAAAACATAGAACTATTGATGGACCCCTAACACCAAAAGGAAAAGGCAGTTGTCTTGCTCTTTGGCCCCCCATCCTTATTAGTAATAGATTGCTAACTCAGAACCATTTAATCCAGTGATAGGCTACATTACACTTTGCTTCCCCTTGAGAGGATCTTAGTTCACAGTGATTGATATATTTTCTCAATTACGTTGTGGTTTAGATTTTGTTCAAGGTCATCCAATAATGTACACTCAGAATTTCTCTGTACCAGAGAATTTTGTTTCTTCTCTCGGACTCCTGTCATTTCTTTTCCTTTCTTTGGTTTCCCACTTAAGCCTTCGAGTCATTGGTCATTTTGTCAAAAGCATTTGTTTTTACTATACATTATGTGTAACTGCCCTTCTTGTGCCTAAATATAAACCGCGTGGAAGAACATGGAGTCGGAACAAAATGATTCTCTGGGATGGAACATTCGGCGCCAGAGTTAAATGTCATGAACTAAAACACAAAGTCTGAATATTCAAATAAAAATTAAATATTATTATATGGTGTTAGCCTATTGTGCAAACTTTTACAGATCTTCCAATCAAATTGTGCAAGGCACCAATACTAACCAGTGTGTCATATAGTCAATGGCGAACCTTCATCAAACAAACCCAATCTATTAAGATATTTGAAGCGATTCAGTTGCAAAAACTATATCAAAGCTTTCCTTTTATTGTTATGGACTAAAAGTTGCATATTTTTTTGGGTAGCTATGGGCCATTCTTGGACAAAGAAAGTGGAGTGATGGTGGATGGGAAATTAGATCATAATCAATAAGGCAATAATGTAAATATATATATTTGTACATAGAATAATATAATATACACCTTTCTGCATTTTAAAGTCTAAATTAGATTTTGTTCAAATGTAAAATATTACTGAACTATTTATTTGACTGTTTACAAAGAATTATAATGCAAACTAC
>CM044433.1:7984572-7995980 GCA_024363595.1 Xenopus borealis
AAATGGAGTCTATGGGAGATGTCATTTCCGTAATTCGAGGCTGGATAATGGGTTTCTGGACAACAGACCTGTATCAGCAAAACCCCAATTTCCCCATAAAGTACACTCAGTAGATTGCACTGAAGGAGGGAAGGTATTTGTACTGACAAACACAATTCCTCCTTGTGGAGGACCCAGTTGACCATTGCCACAGAGCCAAGGCAATGATTCCAGGAAGCAGTAGGTTGGATCAAGCAGGGTAGTTTAAAGATGAAACAATTAGCAGAATCAAGATCAGGCTTATATAAGTCATATAAGTTATATATCCTTGAGGATAGCTGACATCTGGAGGCAGAAACAGTAGAAAAAGGAAAGATAGTTGATGCTTGTCTGGATTGTTGTCCTGAACTCCTGTAGTCTCCAGTGGCTCACCAGGACAACACACCAACAGTTTAATATAATCTAGGGTTTTAATTCAGACAGCAGACATACCCATCAGGAACATACATCTTTAATTACGTGTGATGTCATATGCATGACATCATCATATTATTTCATAATATCCTTTGTATGACATTGTCACTTTATGATAATACCATGTCATAGTGGGTAATTGTTTTGCTATGGCTCATAATATACAGCCAAAACTGCACACCATTACTTTATTGACAAAAGTCAATGAATGTTGGCTTGTATTTACCATATATACAAACCAAAACTGTTAGTTGCCTTTATCAATAACTCATACAGGGACATGACCCCACGCCAGTACAATTAATATTACCTGCAAAAAAAAAAGTAATCTACACACATAATCACTAACGCCGAGGGATATTCAGTGAGCTGCAAAGAAGATGCATCAATTAGCCGGAGATAATAATCGGGAGAAATACAAATGAGTCACTGAGTGCTAATTTGTGTTTGTCATCAAGTGCTCATTTTCTTTTAAAATCTTCAATAATAGTCTCACCCCTTTCCTTTTTATCCCAGTTTAATTATACATTGAGAGTGTTGATGAGCTGTTGTTGAGAAGTTGTGTAAGTGCTTTTCTTCCACTGATGAACGGTGTCGTGTAATTAGAAACTGGCGCCTTGCGCAAATGGGCCGTGGACCAAGCATAAAGTTATTAGCAGACTGGTGTTGATCTCAGAAGTATGGGGCATGGTTGTGGACTCTCGGATACTTGGATTGGCACAGCTTTCTCAGGTCATTACATGTGTGGTAGAAGTTAAATTGCCAACAATCAGGAGCTTGTAGGCCCTGCAGCCAGATATTTTTGAAAAACCACTGTGTAAATAGGCCTAAAATTCCTTATCTGACAACCCAACCCAGTTGTATTCCTTCCATAATATAAGATGAATGAAAGGTAATTCTGTACAATGGAGTTAGGGATAACGTTGTAAAAGAGGTAAAGTAGTTGCAGTATTTTGGAGCACTGGAGGGATTGAAGGACATGCAAGTGATAGAGGATGCCATGCTAGTGGTTATTGCTCTTGAGGGGACAACACAAAAAGAGAACCAAGAACACCAAAGTAGGGATACATCGAATCTTCTAGGATTCGGTTCAGGATTCGGCCTTGTTCAGCAGGATTCAGATTCAGCTAATTTGCATATGTAAATTGAGGTGGGAAGGGAAATCACTTAACTTTTCATCACAAAACAAGGAAGTTAAAACATTTTGCTCCCTTCTTTTCCTTTCCCACCTGAAATTTGCATATGCAAATTAGGATTTTGATTTGGTTCATGAAGAATGTTGGGATTTGACCTTATCCAGATAAGTGGATTCTGTTCATCCCTACACCAAAGTAAGCATTTTACAAACCCAGTGGGCCTCAACCCTTGTGGGCCCCACCAACCTAGACTCCCATTGTCTGCTGCACACATGGGCCTGCGCCAGGGTCCAACTGAGTCCAGACCCCCTGGCCCCACTACTGTGACACAGCCCATGCTCGAACCGAGAAGAGCAACCATGCAAACTGACCCAAATGCCACAGCAAATTGGGTCAGTAGGGTCAGGAGATTGGGAGAGGGTGTCTGGCCTTGAGGGGTCCCACTGGGTTTTTTCCCAGTGTCCCACCAGGCCAGTCAGACCCTGGCCTGCACTGCCCCCTGATCTTTGCCCCTCTGACCCCAATAGAGAGAACAGGTATGCATGGGGGCCTGCAGGTGGGTTACAGCTGGGGTGGGAGGCATAGGGGCAGGGGGCTCAAAAGGGATGTGGGGGCGCCCTATGTAGGAAGCCCTGGTGGACCTTGGATCCTCCAATCCAGGAGTGCTCATATTTTCCTAATGTAATGTCTACTTTTATATATGTTGTCCATTATGATCTACATCCATAAAATATTGTTATCATGCTGTTCCATGGAAAATATTACTTAAATATTGATTTACGAGAAAATGTATATTGTTATATTTAACAAACAACCATTTCTTATGTAATATAGTAACAAAGTAAGATAGGTTAAAAAAGACACATCCATCAAACTCAACCCTTCAACTGTATTTTAACCTGTCTAACTGCTAGTTGATCCAGAGGAAGGCAAAAACCCCATTTGACCTTGCAACCTTAATATAATAAAAATCTGAATGCAAAGCATGAAACGGGAGGGTGATTTAGACAAACCTTTTGCTGACAGTGTCTTGAGATCTACTAATCACCAGCTAAAGGTCTACTGGTAGATTCCGATCTACATTTTGGGCACCCCTGCTCCAGTCTGATGCTGGTTTGAAAGAAAGAAAGCTCTTTGGGTTACCAAACTTGGGCTAAACAATACTGATTATATTACATTACCCCTATAGTGGGGGTAGGAAAGATAACTTCCTCAAAGTACAGATTATTATGTGAGGGAACAGTAAGTAACAGAGTCAGAGGTTGCCCTGGTTCAGTAGATCACTGTAAAAACAAGGATTGGTTGTGATGGATTATTGGTCAACTTTTACCCATATTGCTACATACTTTAAAAACCAAGAAATTCAAAACTGACAGAATGGAAAATGTAAATTTTCTTATATGAAAAGTAAAATTCATCCTTATTTTAAACACTGAAACTGTGCCCTAAGTAACCAAATTGATTTGCCTTTCATATGTAGGGACCTATAGGTATTAAATCCCTGCCTTTCTTGTCTTAGTTACTAGGCAGATGCCTATGTTTCTATTTGAGTATTTACATACCTATAGTTATTGGTTAAAGGGTGCAGTGGCCTCTTCCTCTTTGGCTGCTGGCGTTTGAGGAAGGTGGTTGTCCCATTGAGCCTGGGATCAACAGGGTCCCAATAAAGCTGTTACTCCAAAGGGACCTGACACATTTTGTGCATGAGTCAGGGACCAGGAAACCCTGTGAATGAGGTATAGCTATCCTAGGGGAGTTTTGGTGATAGACTCTAGGAGAGTAAGGTAGATAGTATTAGCAGCATGAGCAGTTGTCGGTCCACCGAGGATTGATAGAAGGAAGTAGCTTCCACAAGGCTTCCCTTGTGTGGCCTTTAGTGCAGGGCTCAAGGCTTCTGGAGGTTACGACTACTCCGAAGAGCTGTATCTGTGTGACTTCTGTACTTCTACTATATTCTCAACTCCTGCATGAGCAAAATCTGAGGATATTTGTCTCTGACATAATAAACATTTGTTGAGTTGTACCAAGACCCTCCTGGTGCCTATTTCTATGTGTTATGTACAGTTTACCTGGGTATGGTAGGGAAAGCTTCCACTTGGTGAAGGCCCTGCCCTGCTGTGTAGGTTGAAGTGTAACCATGCTCATTACAACTAGCTGGACATTTTACTCAGTGTGGACAAGACCACCCAAATTAGCATTACACATACTATTCTTAAAACATGGAATTAAACAGATTACACCTTTAACAACACACTTTAAAGAAATTAAGCTTATGGCTTAATTTGTAGGGCGGTGTTGTAGTTGGGGGTCACAAAATGATCTCAACAGCTGGCCTGCCCAATCTTTACTATTCTCTGTGCACAACAGCTATTTATTCGGTAAAATAAGAGCACAGCAGTGCCATCTCTTATATGGAAGTTGCTGGGCAAATATTGCAAATATTAAAGGTAATCTCATTTCTATATGTTATGCTTTGTTCGTAAAATCATCCATGTAGTCAGAACCTACTATAATGGGCATATAAAATTGCTAGAACAAGCCCATATTCACATTCATATTTAAATACTCAACTATCCTTTACAATAGCTGGAACGAGAATGGAAAACCTGTTATACGGGTTGCCATTAACTAATTTATGAAACTGAGTATGAGCATAAATTAGTAGTTATCACCTTTAATAGCAGCTTGGATTCAAGGGCAACTTGCCCGTGATCTGAAAGAAGGAAGCAATACACAACTTGTTTTTATTCTCTCTGATCAGTTAGGCAAGTATATGTGGGGAATTGAAAAAAAAGTTTAGATTTTAAGCCATATATTTATGCATAAAGAATTCTTGAAAATCGTACAGATGGCATTTAAGAATATAAATTAACACAAAGTAAACAAAATTTGAGAGTCATCTGGGGTTTTCGGGATAAGGAATCTTTTCGTAAAACTTTGTCTACTTACAAATTATTTAAACATCAAACCCTGTAGGGTTGTTTTGCCTCCAGTAAGGATTAATTATAATTTATTTGGGATCAATTACAAGCTACTGTTTTATTATTACACACATGGAGATTTGGGGAGATTAGTCACCTGGTGACAAATCGCCTTTTCTTCTGGGGACTAATCTACCTGAACTGCTTTCCCCGCCGACTAGAATCTAAATCTCTGTTCGGATGGCACTCAGAGCGCTTCATTTTCCAAAGTTGCCCAAAGTTTCCTAGTGAGGCAACTTCGGAAAAGCCAGTTTGGGAAGATTAGTCGCCCAAAGAAGAGGCAATTTGTCGCCAGGCGACAAATCTCCCCGAAACTCCGCATGTGTCTCTGCCCTTAATAGTGAGCTTTCGGTATAATGGGTTTCCTGATAATGGATCCCATACCTGTGTGTGTTTCCATAATGTGATCTACAGTAGTGTCTCCGGATGGATGATATTACAACTCAAGTCACAAATTGCTGCAATTAGTGATGGGCGAATTTATTCGCATGGGGCGAATTCGCGGTGAATTCCCACGATTCACCGGTGGCGAATAAATTCGAGAATCGCCAGCGAAATTTCGCTTAGCGAAAATTCACTGTAAAAACGAGTCGCGCATCGTTTTTGACGCGATGCACCGAAAACGTCGTGACGCGCGCTGAAAACGACGCGTCAAAAGCGTCCTGCGACTCGTTTCGTGAATTTTTCGCCAATTTGCAAATTTCTCTGGAAATTCGCGAATTTTTCAGCGAAGCGAATCTCGGGATTTTAGTTAAAACAGTCATATATATCTGCTTATTTGCACTATGGATTTAGAATGAGAAAGAAAAGATTTATGCTGCTAATTTGTGGTTTTCCTATTTTGTATGTCATATTTAAAGAGAACTATATTAGTTAAAAATTAGAAAAACAAATATTTCTTTTTTTTTTTCAATCAATAGGTTTCCACTTGAGGTTGAACTGCCATTCCAAATGCAAAGAATATAAGGCCTTGTCTCACACATGATCTACTTCTCCTGGTTCCTCAAATCTGGGATTGCTCCCACCAAGTACTGGTCTCCCACCAGACCAGTACTTCCAATGTGGGGCTCCAAATTCAGTATGGATTATTGTTGCACTTGGGGTGCCAAATAAGGTCTGTGATTGGCTCTTTGGCAGCCCCTATGTGGACTGGCAGCCTACAGGAGGCTCTGCTTGGCAGTATACTCAGAGTATTTATGCAATTAACTTGCTTCCAAGCCTGGAATACAAAAATAAGCACCTGCTTTGAGGCCACCGGGAGCAACATCCAAGGGGTTGGAGAACAACATGTTGCTCATGAGTTACTGGTTGGGGATCACTGTGATAGGACATCAGAGATGAGTACATGAGTAGTGATGGGCGAATCTGTACCATTTTGCTTCGCCAAAAACTTTGCTGGACGGCAATAAAAATGAAATAAATGATGAAAAATGTGGTCAATGGTGTCAATTTTGACGCCAGTTAAATTTTTATGCATTTTGTCGCATTAAAGTCGATGGAAGTCCGAATAATTCTATTGAAATTATTTCAAATTTAAATACCATATTTTGTATTATTTTTATATGCTTACAGTATCCTATTAATGTATTAAGACCACATTTGGAATGAATATGTCATTCAGTTCCCAGGTACAAACATATATAAATATCATTCACACCAGTGCCTCTTTGTGTGCTATTACAACATTTTCTGTATTTCTTCTCTTGGCCTGGTGGTGTCATGCTGTGATTATCATGGAAATATAGAAGATGCTTCTGCTGAAGTAGGAGGGTGTAGGGGATGGGTGTAGAAATAAACATATTCAACACAAGACGGCTACAGTGTCCATGCTTGTGCTTCTGGTTCTCGTATTCTTACCACAGTGGCTCCAAGGAAAAGCTGTCAACTTTCTATACTTTTGAGGGCCCATTTATTAAACCTCAAATTTTCTGGTTAAGTTTTTAAAGGAGAACTAAACTTATACTTTAAAAAAACCCTCCCCCTACCCCCGTAGACTCTGCTCCCCCACAGTCTACTTGCTACCCCAGGCAAATACTCATAAATTTTTACTCACCTCTTGCAGCACATTCAGGTGTTGGAGTTCACGGCAGCCATCTTCTTCGGTATTCTTCGTGTATTGCGCTTGCACTGTTGGAGCAAATTCCCGGTTCCGGACAACTGCGCCTGCAACGAAACTCGTCAAAGAGCCTAAAGAAGGTATGAAGTTTACCGAAGAAAAAGAATATGACTGCCGTGAACTCTGATGCCTGAATCTACCACAAGGGGTTAGGCATTTGCCTGGGGTAGCAAGTAGGTTGGGGTGGAGTTGGAGGGGTCCACAGGGGGAGGGTTTTTTAAAATATAGGTTTAGTTCTCCTTTAAAGGGAATAACTTGAATTTCTAGAGGAAATTTTTTAATTTTTTGAGATTTATTATACCCCAAAGTTGCTAAAAATCCAAATCTGAAAATTTTACATCTCAAACATGTCAAGGTCTTATCAATGTCAATCGTAGATGTCCTTGAAGTTGTTTCTTGACATCGTGATTTGTGCTGGATAATTCAAATTGAATGGACAATCGTTCAGTTCGAATTGAAGCACAAATTCGTAGTGACGTTCTGACTTTTTCACGAAGGATTGTTGATAAGTGAATTCAATTTGTGGATGGGAGTTACGTTTTTAATAAAAAAAATTATTTGAGTAAAACTCTTGGTGTTTGTAATACATAAAAACAGAGAACGATGGGGGAGAGAGATTAAGAATTTTGCATCGTTCGAATGAATGATCAAATGATCGGATATTCGATAATTCTATCATTCGATGATCGAAAGAATCAAAATTTCAAAGTTATTCGACTGCCTACTTTGCCAGATTGAACCTACAGAATCGAATGCTTATCGAATTACGAATTTGGTCGAGCTAATTATGGGGAATAATAGTAAATTTGCCCCATAGGCTAATAGATAGATTTAAAGGCCTTAATTTGTTTTTGTTTTGGCTTTTTAAATGTTTGATCATCATAAAATAAAATATTGATTTAAATATTTTCTTCATTCATGAATTCAATACACCTTTCTATCTACTGTACCGATGAATGTAAAAGCCAAGATGAAAGAAGACAGAAGAGGAAGAAGATTATGGTGGTGTCGTGGTCAGCACCCTAAAACCAGAACCAATGCTAAGCACCCTACTCTCGGCTCTTGCTTCTGCCTCTAACAGCTGCCTTTCATCTCGGGAGGAGCCCTCGGATGCCGCCAGGTCTCAATAAGAGAGGTGCAAAGCGAAGGGTTCTGGATGAGCAAAGGGGCACGAACGTAAAGCAAAAGTCTTTTGGGCAGAAGGTGATGCTACAAGGCATAAACAGAAAAGCGTAGTCAATCAGGCCATGTTGAGGCAATGCCAATGCTCACTGGCATCAGCACACCAGCACACATGAGCCTACAAAAACCTGAAGTGTGCACACTAATGGACTGGCACAGCAGGAGGCGGAAGACGGCATGGCGGGCTTCCGTGCCACACCACTAGACCACCAGGGTAAGTGTTTTATTACAGGTGGATCAGCTTCTGTAGAAGAACCAAGCAAGTTTTATGCAAACAGTACAGAACTTTTACACAATGTATTTATTATATATTGATTGAGGTTAATTTTGGATTTTAGTTTTCTAAGATAGAATTTAGAAAAAAAATGAATTGGAAAACTGGTAAATTACCCTTATAGGGTATATATATCAAAGAGTGAAGTTAAGAGTGAAGTTCCGCCACTAGAGGGAAATTCTGCTCTCCATTCATTTCTAATGGGATTTTTAAAGGCGTATTTATCAAAGGGTGAACTTTCACTTCACCCACTGATAAATAGACCTTTCAAAATCCCATAGAGCGGCGGAATTTCACTCTAGTGGTGGAACTTCACTCTTTGATAAATTTACCCCATAGTATCAAAGTGCCTCCATAGCGGCCCTCTGAATATTCACCATTGGGTGAAATGCGTTGGACCTTTAATACAGAAATATACAATTCAGAACACAGATAAGCTTTATTCTTCTGCCGAATATCAAACTTCAATATTTTATGTGATTCTACAATGACCAGTCCAAGGGATGCTGGGAATTGCATTTCTATATTGAAGGCTGGTATCGGTTGATGCCTTATGGTACAGGACAAGTTAAACATAAGTCTTAATCCTGACAGGGAAAATATATTTGATTACTGTGGATGTGGAATATACAGTTCTAACTATTTTGATGAATTTGTGCCAAGTACTTGATGCTAAGGGCTATATTTTTTTCAGAATTCGTTTAATCAAGAGAAGTGGCAAGTTGTGAGATTGAGCCCATAAAGATGATGAAATATTTACGGGACAAACATTAAAAAAACCCAACTGCGATCAATAAAAAAAAAGCTGGGGATAATTTAGGGGACACTTCTCGATCAAATGCCAGCACTGAGATGAACTATGTACTAGGAAGAGTTGGCACTTTCACATCAAATCAGTAAAGAAATAATTCAATTTGTGATGTGTAATTTTTGGGTCAAAATTACACTCACTGAAATCCTGTAGGGTTAAAAGTACTGGAGTGCAATCACAAACTATCTCCAAACCCCAATTTAGGTGTCATACCTATATCCACAAGGCTTGTGTAAGGATTTAAGTATACCTATGACCCAGGGGAGGGATCAATTCCTATTGGCCTTGCTGGTAGTGCAATTAGAGGAGGGAACATGTGGTTCTACTGCTTTGGACTCCCTTCCAAGAAAAGGGTGATTCTTCTAGAGAGCCTAAGGAAGAAGAACTTAGGAAAAATATTAAGCTCTAAGGTAACCAAGACCTCAGGGAAGTTGGGTACAAGGGGCTATCATGAATGAGGCAAGAGGTTATAGAATGCTCTAACACAGTGATCCCCAACCAGTAGCTTGCAAGCAACATGTTGCTCTCCAACCCCTTGGATGTTGCTCCCAGTGGCCTCAAAGCAGGGGCTTATTTTTGAATTCCAGGCTTGGAGACAAGTTTTTGTTGCATAAAAAGCAGGTGTACTGCCAAACACAGACTCAATGTAGGTTGACAAGTCACATAGGGGCTACCAAATGGCCAATTGCAGCACTTATTTGGCGACCCAAGAACATTTTTCATGCTTGTGTTGCTCCCCAACTCCTTTTACTTCTGAATGTTGCTCATGGGTTCAAAAGGTTGGGGATCCCTGGTCTAACACTATATAGTGCGAGTTAGTATTATCATCTTTGTGCTCCACCAAGGACAGAATGCTCTAGGACTGTTAGATAGATGGTGAAATAGGAATATCAGCTTTGTGCTCTACCATAGAGGCTAGATGTGGGGTAGTTCCCCAGGTAACACTCACCAGATTGTATGGAATTAAGTTGGTAGGGACATTTCAGTGTAATTCCTTGGACCACTCCTTGAGGGATTTGGTATACTTTGAGCAGACACCCATGGTGCAAGTAATATCTATTTTTAAATATAATGTCATAGTGTGCTACAAACATCTTGTACACAAAGTAAGTACCTACTTGTTAATATAATTTATTTTTTTTTGATCAACCAACACTCAAATTTCTTTGTGAAAGTGCATGTTTTGAGAATTATAGTTATAGAATTATAGAATAGAGACCCTTCCTCCAATCCATCTGAAAGGGCTTCTCACCATTTTGACTGGGTGGTATAAAGGTAATTATTATTACTGAACTCTGGAGCATTGGAAGTGTGTCTTCAGAATGATAAATGGAATTTGACGATCTAGCAGTCTGGACCAGGAGAACACTACCACCCTGAATGCGAAATGCTGATGATATGTTTTGGAGGGGGTTGAATAATGGTCTAGTACTGATTTGGGCTAGGGCCCACTGAAAACAAAACACTACAGCACACAAAGTACAATTCTGTGCTTCCTACTTTGTGTCAACAGTTTGGGGATGACTCATTCTTGTTTCAACACAATAAGGTTCCCTGTGCACAAAGCCTGGTCCATGCACACTTGGGTGGAATGCAAGTGGAAAACTTGACTGGCCTACATATTGGATAATGCCTAGGAGAGCCAGGACTAATTGGCCAACATCAATGCCGAACCTCTCATGTATGAATGGAAGTAAATCCTATCAACAATGTGCCAACATGTAGTGAAAACACTCCCATAAAAGTAGACCCTGTTATAGCAGCAAATGGAAGGACAATGTCATATTAATCCATCTGGTTTGTGGATGAGATGCTGGATGTGCAGGTGTTTTTCCATGTACAGATATTGTTCAGTGGCTTAACTTTTGGCCCCTGTCAAAAAATTTACCGAGGGGACCTGGTGCAAACAGTCCTCTTCCCCTGGCCCCTTTCCCTACCCACTCACAATGCACAACCTGAGCCTGCACTGAGACACTATTTTAAAGGTAAAAGATGGATTGGTGACTATGATGCAGTAGACTCCTTGTTGAAGGGGGCCCCCCATGTCAGCGGGGGTCTGCTCTATAGGTAGTTATGCCAGTGAACCTGTTATAAAGAATGCTCAGGACCTGAGGATTTCCAGATAACCAATCTGAATTTGGTTCTTTATACCCCCAACCAGTGGCTCATGGGCAACATGTTGCTCCTCAACCTCTTGGGAGTTGCTCCCAGTGGCCTCAAAGCAGGAGCTAATTTTGAAATTCTTGGCCTGGAAACAAATTTTGGTTGCATAAAACCAGGTGTACTGCCAAACACATCCTCTATTAGACTCCATGTCCACATAGAGGCTACCAAATAGCCAATCACAGCCCATTATTGGCATCCACATGAAATTATTCATACTTGTGTTGCTCACCAACTCTTCTTTTGGAATTGAATGTAAAAAAAGGTTGGGGGCCCCTGCCTTAAGCCTAAT
>CM044433.1:8050307-8066923 GCA_024363595.1 Xenopus borealis
GGGGGAGAAGAGTATATCACTCCAATTTGCAGTACAGCCAGGGCTGGATTTACATAGTGGACACCCCTAGGCCCACTACTGTTCGTCACCCCTGTCCCCTTAAAAAACTTATTGTATCTCCAGCGCATTCCCAGTGTTTTTGAACCAATGTGGGTGTGGCTGGGCAGCAGGCCGCCCTCCTAAAATCCTGCCACCCTAAGCCCGGGCCTAGGTGGCCTTTCCACAAATCCAGGCCTGAATACAGCAGTAAAGAGTGACTGATATTTATCAGAGCACAAGTCACATGACTTGGGGCAGCTAGGAAATTAAATATAAAAAAATCTGTTTGCTCTTTTGAGAAATGGATTTTAGTGAAGATTTCAGTGAATAGTGCTGGAACAGCTCTATTAACTGATGCTTTTTGAAGAAGAAAAAAAAGTTTTTTTCCCATGACAGTATCCCTTTAATGTTCCAGAAAACCACAGGTCCCTAGCATTCTGGATAACAGGTCCCATAGTTGTACAACTTTCTTTCATTCAGATGAGTCCATGCTCTAGTGTTGGAAGAACTCCTAGGCCCAGCCACAACTGCCAAGGGCACCACCTTTTCCTCCAATATTTTTACCTTTCTTCCCTATTATTAACATTAGCATCAAGCATTTCGTCTACCAGCAATGTTTCAACTCTAAGGGGCCAATTTCCTAACATTACAATTTCTGTTTTTTTTGACAAATCGAATTTTTTTCTCAAAAGATTTGTGGTTTTTTAATTTCTTTAAAATTCAAAACATTCGAGATGTATAAAGTGTAATAAAACTTGGGCACGTAAAAGGTGGGAGTTGTGCTGATCCTACTGGACTTTTTCCAGCCATTTGGACTTTCAGATGTGTAACCCTATTTTGGCTTGAAATTCAAATGTCAACTAGTATAGTAGAGCAGGGACTACATTGGACCCTCCTTCTGTAGGATGGACCTTCGCTAGGTGAATCGCATGAGGGTGTTGCTGAGTTACAACTCTATAAATGTAAAATAAAGGAGAACGGACATCAACAGGTTTTATTCAATATAAAGTGCCACAGGGTTAGAAATACTCACAGCACATGATGTAGTTGAATAAATGGCAGGTACAATCACAGTGTAGCAGACACAGCAGAGATGGCACCACTGATGGAAGAGCGGGGGTTGCATGAAGCCATAGGGGCCATTAAACCTATGGGTCCCTACAGATGTTTTCTGCTTTTTCTCCACTAGTATTTCTAAAAAAATATTTTAGAAATTTTTGTATTTTCTGGAACATTTTTCAGCTTTTTTCTGTCCGTATTGTGTAAATGTAATGGCATTTGTGTATTTAAGGAAAGTGCGTTTATTTGTGGTTTCCAAAACCTCTAAAACTTCTAAAATGAGAATGTTGATGAAGGGATCTTCCAGCGTTGGAGGAACTCCGAGGCCCAACCAACCTTCAACCACTGCTAGGGTTGCCACCTGTTCTGCACAGAAATAAATATGTTGTCTTAATTAATTAATTAATTAATTAATTAATTAATTAATTAAGCATCAGAATAACAGAAAGTATCATTTTTATTGGCCAGTGCGGTAAAATACTGGGGAGGGGGCAACATAAGCACTGCCCACACCTCGTGCCCCTACAATCACTCACACCCCTGATCTTGTATCCCCACCTGCAGTATATGGGGCTGGGCAGCTAAGTGATGTTGACAACTATTTAAATCTCCCCTATGCAAATGCAGCCTGTTCGACATGCTACCCATAGAATCCTGCCACCTTAGGCCAATGCTTTTGTGGCCTTCCCACAAATCCAGGTCTGGTTAGAGGAAAGGGTTCCTATGCTGATTCACACATACTCATAGGTCCATTTGAGCAAAATTCATAGGGCTCATATTCTTTAGCTGCCCCCCACCCCAAAGGGTTCCAGGTTCTTGGGAAGGCAATGCAGAAGAACGGAGAAGAAAAAGATCAACTAAGTAAGTTTTGTCTAGCCATGGCCCTGATCCAATAATGCCCTGTCTCATTCTCTTGGCATCCAAATTATTTCTAAATTGGGGGGGTGAGGGATGGTAAGTTCACTCCCACCCCTGTTTCAACACATTTAAGTCGATATAATTCCATTTCCATTCAACTGGTGTCAATGAGGACCACAAAGTGGGGTTGCCACCTGGCCGGTAAAAATGATTGTTGATCCCAATGTTATTTATAGGGAAAAAAGATAAATATATAGGAAAGCTGGTGGCAACCCTACCACTGAGTGACAAGGTGCAGGCGCTTTCCCTGTGGCATTATCAACACAATTAGTGCTAATATTACACCTACATCTACTGTATAATGACCATTCTTGTGCTTTGAACAAGTTACTGCCGGATGCATATGCTTTGCGGTAGGGACACTTTGCAGGAAGAATCTAGAAACATAAAAATATCACGTTTTCAAACACTAAAACCCATAATGGGCATTAAATGCTGCAGTTCAGGTAATTAGGGGCGGATTGGACAAGAGACCTTTGTTGACTGCGGTTGCACATTACAGAGGGAGAGTGCATTACGGAACACGTGCTTGGATGGATGTGTCTTGCTCTTTTCTGAAATTATTCATTATTTTGTAAATTGAGCATTTAAAAACAAAAAAAAACTCATCCTGTCCAAGCACAGCGGAGGTAGAATCTCTTGTCTGAATATAGTTAGAAAATACAGTATCAGGGTTTGTAACTGAGGGATAATGTGTATATAGTGAGACAAGATGGTGTTGTGGGAAAGAGCTGAGGGTGTATATACTGTAGGTATTGTTACCACCAAGATGAAATTTATTGGCAATTCATAAAACCAGCCCTAACCTTGACTGGTAAATATGTAATTCCCTATTTTTTCACCCAAATCCCCACTATCATTTTAGACATTTTGCCCTCTTTTCCACCCTGATCCGTCCAATCTCTGACAAACAATCTGTCCACCTACTTCACACCACACTCTTAAGAAGAGGCCATGTGTGCTCATAGTGAGGCGGTGTTAAAGGAATTGTTCAGTATAAAAGTAAAAACTGGGTAAATAGGCTGTGCAAAATAAAACATGTTTTCAATATAGTTAGTTAGGCAAAAATGTAATGTATAAAGGCTGGAGTGACTGTAAGTCTAACCTAAAAGAACAGGACACTACTTCTTGCTTTTCAGCTCTCTTGGTTTACACTGAGTGGTTACCCTGGTTACCAAGCAGTAACCAATCAGTGACTTGAGGGAGGGCCACATGGGCCATAACTGTTGCTTTTGAATCTGAGCTGAATGCTGAGGATCAATTTCAAACTCACTGAACAGTTATGTCCCATGTGGCCCCCCTTATAGTCGCTGACTAACTCAGATTTAGGGAGCTGAAAAGCAGGAAGTTGGATTCTATTACACATCCAGTCACTCCAACTTTTATAGTTTGCATTTTTCCCTGACTAAATATATTAGAAACATTTTTTATTTTGCACAGTTTTTAATTTTACCCTGAACTGTTCCTTTAAGAATATATGACAACAGCAACTCGGAGTGCTCTGAGCATATGCAGTGTCACTGACACACAAAAGATGGCCTAACAAGATCCAAGATGAGGAGCTACTGGGGACAACTTTGAAGACCTACTGTTATAGAGCTACTGAACCTCTAGGCTGAGAGGATATAAAATACAGCATTTCTACATAGATGCTATTTAATTCTTTAGTTCTACATTAATATCTGCTGTGTGTGGGGAGGGGCAGAGTTCACTATAATTAACTAGTTTGCCCCGTGTTCCGCCGTCAATAAGGACGTCCCTGTTTCCAGGTGCGCAACAAGAAGACCGGACAGCTTGAAGCGATGTTGCCTTGACAGGTCTTACACCCGGGGAAACGGAGAATGGCATAAGTTTGTCATGGAGATCTCCGCCTTTCCCCATGGCTGACTCTAGCAGGCTCTTCTAATAAATGAGACCAAGTGGGAGTGCAGATGACAGGGTTGAGGCCTGCAGTACATCTAACTATACCTCACAGGGGGATTGCTGACTTAACATCCTGACAGAAACCGCTCAACCCGAACAGAACTCGCCGGCGAGATTGAGTGTCCCAATGTCAGCCGGCAGCGAAAGCCCCAACGACTCAGGGCCTCTCTATCTAAGTACATTAGTGCTCATAGGCAATTATTAAGCAGAAATTAAACTGCTGCGGTGCTCTCTTGACTCTGTGTACTGCCGGGACTCAAACAAGAGACAACAATTAGAAAATGAAGAAAAACGCGTGTCACCGCATCTAATAATGTAACCAGAGAGCCGCCAGGGAGCCTAGTAATCTTCTATTTAAACTGGGAACTCTGAAGCTGATAAGAAGTACATTATATATATACATATTATATTAAATGCGTGAGCTTTAAATATCACTATCTATATATATATTTTGCATATTTTTCTTTCTCGTTGATATCATCAATGTACCTTTTTGATGGAAAAGGGGTTGTAAAGATAGCTATTACACAAAAGCTTTATGGGACTTTATCAATGACTAATGATGACTTTTCACAATTTTTTTTCTTCTAGGAAGACTCTGCTTGCTGTTTCAGCCTTGCCCAAGTTGCTGTTGATGCCTAGTCTGGTTTCCTCACCTCTTTTAACCCTTCTACCTTGGTATAATCCTTTGACACCCTTTAGTAAGTGTGGCCAAGGACACCTGATGGACCTTGTTTTCTCATTGTCTGTACCGAGAGATTACTAATTGCAGAAGGAAAAGCCTCATAGGTTCATTATTAGCCTTTACAGAGAGATTCTACCAAACAAGACCATATTTTTCTGGAGTTGCCCTGATTTATTCTCCCTTCACCTGGTCAGTCCTTCACCCTCTGTCAGTAATTTGCACCCCAATTATAACTTATTTATGTCATTGAAAAGGACAGAATTGTCATCCTAAATCCTCAGAAGCAGTGGAGCCAGGAGAACAATTAGGGATTGATCCTGGGTGTAATGGAAGCAATGGGGTTAGGTGTGAATATTTTTTAACCTACCAAGATCGTCTGGTGGCTGCATTGCTATTGCAGATTGGGTTCTCAGCAAGAACATGGAATTTCAGCTCTGAAAGTTGCCAGGAGCATCTACCCAGTAACCTGCAAGGTGCTGCCATCTAAGGCAAGATTTCTCATGGCAGCAGCACCCCAAGTGGAGCCAAGATGTACCTGAAGCACTTCGGATCTGGCTTGTAAACTCTGTAAAAACAATGGCATCAATTGTATTCTTCTGTATTGAGTCCTAGTCATTAGGTACAACTGCCTAAGATCACTTATAGTCTGAACAGTGACATATTGTGTATTAGGTATTAGATATGATTCAGCCTCCACGGTAGCTCATAAGTTGTGCAGTAAGATAACATAAGCGCTAAGGTGTATTATATCATTTGGACCATTACTTTAGGTCAACAAAAGCTTGGTGGAACAGATTACCCTTTACTGCCACCCATCTGGCGATATCACTGGAAAGTCTTCTTTATTTAACTTGCTAAAACGGAAACATTTAATCCCGAACTCAACTTTTCATTGCAAGTAAAAACATTCACCCTGGCAAAACAAGTCATTTTTGGCCAAATTCATGTTAGAACTCTTACTGAGCAGGAGAAAATATGCAGCATAACTGAAAACATTCTTTTTATATAGGAAAATTCACCAGCCCTGCCCTCAATCACAGAGAAACTTAGGACAGTTGTATGAAGAGTAATTAAGAGTAAAGCAGCATGTGGCTTCAGACCACTCTGCTGTTTATTGGTGACTCCGCTTGGTGCTAGAATGAGAAAGACGACTTTGCCTTCGTTAGCCTAATTGCTTTCATTTCAGAGCCATTCCCTCCCCAGCAAAACAGGCTCTGACTCCAGTGTAATATCTTTTTGACTGTATTATTTATGAAATCCTCTGGATTTTGTTAGCAGGATGTATGAGCAGAGTCGAGTTCCGTGCCCAGTGGTGCGAGTCATACACTCGGAGTAAATGCAATGGCAACTGCCGGATACCCAGTCCAACCGTTTACTGGTGTCTGAGGAGATAATCATTCCTTTCGGCCCCCTTCTTGGTGCCCGGTTGTCTCGAGTTCTCAGCAATAAGGTTGAGTCAGAGTGATAATTACAGAAATAATTGGAAATAGCTGAAGCAAAGCCAGAGAGGCATGAAAAATATTTTTTGTCAAGTATTGTATAAATTTAAAGGGGAGTCCTCCTTTAAATAAACTTTTAGTCTGATGCAGACAATGATATCCTTTGGTTTTCATTCTTTTGTGGTTGTAAAATTATTTCACTTCTTGTAAAGCAGCTCTCCACTTAAAAATTTCAGCAGCTATCTGGTTGCTAGGATCCAGAACGGAACTGAGAACAGTTGTCATTGCCCAAATGTTTCATTTGATACGTCTTCAACTGATTATTGGATTGGTAACGATGATTTTCTTGATAATTTATTCCTTTATATTCTTACTAATAATAAGCAAAATTATATGGAGCTTCATAAACCAGAGAGCTTAATTTTGAAATGTCGGCACCCAGGTGCAGGGAGGTCAGAGGCCTAGAACACGGTCTTACAGGGGTTTGTTGTATTTAGCGGTTACTGGTTGTTAGATAACAGACACAAGTCTCTAGGAAATATGATTAATTGAAGCTGTAGGAAACCTCTGGGATCCAGGCTGGAGCCAAAACACAAACCAGGAAACAGGCATCAGATCCCTTTATAAACTTCCCCTATTGAAGGAGAGATCTCATAGTCCCAGGGATTTAAACCAAAGACACAAACTACGGAGGAAGCATATGATCCCTTTACAAGAGCCCTCAAATTCAAGCAGATATCCTATGTTGAAGATGGGAGTCCCAGGAGACCTTTGGGACTTTCAAAACTGTATGAGAATCCCTCATATTGAAGGAGAGATCACATTGGTGTCTCTATTTTCTGCATGACTCAGTTCCAGTGTCATAAATATGGGTTCACTTTCTATTTGGTATTTACTGGGAATTTTTGGGGAGTCACCATTGCCATATTGCTAGTATACCAAGCCATCACAAAGGGAGTGACCATATTGGACGAGAGAATATGCGGTTGTGAAAGATGTCAATCAGAAAGGCAGTGCAGTGGAGTTTCTAACAATCCAGAGCCTTCCTCGTGCATAAGACCCTCTCTTTGAGAAAGAGACAGCTTTGGGGAACTGTAAAAGTCTATGCCAGAATGCAGATTGCAATATGTGACCAAGGGTTTAATACCCTTTATAAGTTTATAAGCTGTGTGTTTCTTTATAGATGAGGGAATTAATGGTATTTTTAGGGTCCCCTCAAAGCTGATGTCTATAGTGGCGTAGTGGAGATACATTCAGAGGGGGGATAATGGAGGTTTAGGAGTCAAACCTGAGTTAAAATGGGGGCAAGTTATCAAGAACACTAATGGAGAAAAGATCATGGAATAATAAGGGGTGAAACAAGGCTGAAATTGAAGCAAACTACAGGATTTGTTAAAATATAGGAATCAGCAAGTTCTATATGACATAATCAAGACAAGAAAATATCTATATCTAATGGACTTTGCAGACACAGGCTGTTTACTGCAATTCCACCTCCTGAAATAGAGGAACATCATCTTGCTTCCCAATATGATGTATCATTTCCATGTATATTTTTGTTCCCAAAATGCGTAACTTGTGTTTTGGCAACGTCGAACCTCAACCTCCATCTAGTCCTCCTGTTTACTGAGGAGCAGAAACATCCTGCATGTATCTTATTACTTTTCTTAATGTTGGGACATTACTGCCAGCACTGAGGTCATTAATGAATGAATTAAAAATGGATGTAGTGCATGTTGATAAAATATGAGTTACACCCCAGGAGCACTATTATTTTAAAGCATAAGTGGAATCTATGAGTCATAACATTGAATTTTTTGCTCGTTGGTCAATGCAGCTGGTTTAAAGATGGGGCACAACAGAAAGTCCTAATGTATCTTTTCGATATCTGAAGAAGCAAAAGGAAATCTAAATGATTATGTGACAACGTGAATCTCTTTGGAAAGTCAGAGTAGCTTTATAGAATCAAGGAAAAGATCTACAATAGAAATATCATACATTCATTTCAGCTTCTTAACTATTTAATGCTTTACATGGATTGTAAGCCTCTAATAAGAGTAGTGAGAAGAAGGAGAATTGAGGAAACCATAACATTTCCTTAAGTTTTTGTTGTGTATTAACTGGCTTTTTCAAACTGAATAAACTGGTAAATAGTGATGGGCGAATTTATTCGGCAGGGGCGAATTCGCGGCGAATTCCCGCGATTCGCCGCTGGTGAATAAATTTAGCCAGCGAAATTTAGCCGAAAAAATGAGTCGCGCGTCGTTTTTGACGCGACGCAATGAAAACGGCGCAACGCTTGTCGAACAAAAACGTGCCGTGACTCGTTTCCCGAATTTTTTCGCATATTCGCGAATTTCGCTGGAAATTCGCAAATTTTTCGGTGAAACGAAACTGGGTAGATTCGAGCATCACTACTGGTAAACAAAAAGTACAAAAGTACTTTAGGTTATCTGTCATTTCAAAGCAGTGATTCAATTTTGACTATGATTTACCATCTCTAAGCTTATTAATAATACAAAGGGAATATGGAAGAAAAATGGTAAAAGGGTGGCTGAATGAAGAATTCTGGGAGCTACAGGATCATGCTGGGAAAGAGGGAGGGAGGGAGGGAAGGAAAACCTAGGAGGAGCTCTGCCAAGCAAGTGGTCCATAAAAGCTTCAATCACCTAATTACAGTGAACCATTCAAGGAGGTGGGGAAGATGGAACCCTTGCTGAGCTCACTCATGAGAAGATAATGTTAACTCAACTAGAGGGACAGATAGGTCAACAAGCGGATGGCCAGTGTCACTGTTGTAAGTGCCAGCATCAAGAATCAATGACCTCAAGGAAAGGACCCTTAATCATGCATCAGTGAGGAGAAGACCATCAGGACCATCAGCAAAAGTGAAGAGTTACAGTCTTTAGATTACCTGTTTTATGGTCACAGGGACACAAACTCATCCACCTCGCTTACTAGAGCAGATCCGTATCGGAGAGACTTGTTAATATCAAAATTAGGCTTTAATTGGAACACACATATTCGGGTTACAGCAGTGGGGTGCACCTCCGTCTCGGAGGATGGGAAGCCGGGAAGCTTTGTTAGATGTTATGGTCACAGGGAGCCTAGTGACTTAGTGGTCAGCTATTGTCATGAGAGACCCTCAAGGGATCTACTTCCTATGGAGAGCCCCCAAATTACTAGGAGTCCAATGTAAACCCTAAACCTCACCCTGTTCTACTGAGCCCCTTCATCAAAGGGAAAACAAGTTTGCTGTCCTTACGCGCTCCATCAAATCCATCAAAGCTTGTTGTGAGCTCCATACAAAAGCAACTGTGCGAAATGCCTTAATCCATGAATCATTCATTACAAATCTCCAGCAATTCCTTTCGCACCTACCCATGAACGAGTGATTTAGTCCTGTAAAAGATCTCTGTGCTGTGAGCCCCAGATGGTGTCCCATGGTGGATATTTCACTTTTAGATGAGAGATGAGACTTGATAGTGATACCACATTAAACACATCTCCTATTGATCCCTTCTAACCTTGCAAAAGGAACTGTTAGCATTAACTACCTTTTACATCATCGCACTCCTGGTGGGACCGCAGATGCTCGCTGGCAGGTTGGATATCATTAGAGGTCAGTAGTCAGAATTCAGAGGTCACCCAGGGATCATTTTCTGACCAGAGAAAAAAAGAGATTGCCAGCCACAGCACCTTCTGTGCCATATAGAGGTTACTATTACCATAAAGATGATGATTTTGTTGCAAATTTTAAATTCATCCCCTAATGTGAAAGGAAACCGCAAATTATCTTGTGGTCTTTCCACTTTTATACTGTATAACCTGTGACATTTGCCATCTTGGATTAAAATAAAATACTCCTTTGCTATGTATATATATGCATTTGGGAGGGGGCATGTCTTATATCATTACAGGTATGTTATCTAGAAAGCTCACATTAGTCTGGATAAGGGGCCTTTTCATATTTTAGATCTCCATATCTTAAGTCTGCTAAAAAAACATTTGAACATTAAATAAACAAAATTGGCTGGTTTTGCTTCCAGTAAGGATTAATTATATCTTAGTTTGGATCAAGTACAAGGTACTGTTTTATTATTACAGAGAAAGAGAAAATGGTTTTAAAAAATTAAAATTATTTGATGAAATGTAGTCTATGGGAGATGGTTTTTCCTTAATTCAGAGTCTTTTGGATAGTGGGTATCCAGAGAACTGATACCTGTATTAGAAAAGGACCATAGGGGCTGGACCAGATGTGACAAAGTTAGGAGGAACTGCTTGCATTAGTTTTTCCCTAGGGATAATGAGGAGAGTAGTGATGGGCGAGTTTATTCGCCTGGTGCTAATTTGCAGCGAATTCCCACGATTCGCGAAATGCCTGGGAAAAAACTGTCCAAAAACAGACGCCCGCGTCCAAAACGAGACGCCCACGACATTTCGCAAATTTTTTGCCGTTTCTTGAATTTCTCAGGAAATTCACGAAAAATTCGGCAAAGCGGAACGCCCCAGATTCGCCCATCACTAGAGGAGAGTCTCAAAAGGGCATTAGCTGTGATGTGAGATGGGCAGCATTGTTTCCTTATACTTACTGCTGGGTTCTGTATTGCATCCTCTGATTTTGTGCTTAACAGCATCAAACTAGGGGGTCTGGGATCCACCAGGGCTGCTGCCTTAGGAGCCTGCACATCCCCCTCCACCCACAACCCCCCCCCATATCTTATTGTATTTTGTTGCAACTGCGATCAGGGCAGGGGGTGTGTGAGAGTGCAACATCTAGGGAGGGGAACAGGTCTAGGTCAGCAGGGCCCACCAAGTTTGGCCCATTCCAAACTTGACTGTCAAAACTGATTTTGCATTTCAATCAAATTCAGAGTGGGGAGGGGTGCATCAATTCCAGCACAAGCATTAAAAGCAACATTTGCATCTAATTCATCTAAGTCTGGACCTCCAGGATTCCAGCATAACCCACTGTTAGAACCCTGGAGTCCAGGATGGTGGTAGCTCCAGGGTTCCCCAGAAGGTGCAGTAGGTACACCAAACATCAAAGTTGCCGAAACACGTTTTGGACCATCTGTATTTTTTTTGAGTACCTTTGGATTAGCGTGGTGGATAATGCTTTAAATACCCTGTGTTTAGAACTCACCAGTAGCCTATGATTAAGTATTTTGACAACACGAAACACGTAAGGCTGTTTGTACTTCAATAAATAAGTTAATTTTAACTTATCTGTCTGGAGGACTGCTCTTGAGTGAATGCTCTAAAAACAACATGGTCCGCTCCCTTAAAGGAAAAGTAAATGTTTTTCTTTATCTCTCTGTAAATTTGCTCTAAACAGCCCCCAGATTAATGTACCTTAGTCCCTGCTGCAAGTCTGCTCTGGTTTCTGTGTTATCAGCAGCTTGTTTCCCCTTCTTCCTGGTGCAGAGTGAAGCCCAGCCCCTTAGTTTACTGAGCAGTGCATTTTGCTGCTGTTCCACAATAGAGAGGAAGAGGGAGCCAGTGTTTCATTAGTAAGCTAGTTTCCCCAAGCAAAAGGTGCTAAACACACTGCTCTCTGCTATGTCACATTATGCAAATAATCTCCAAGACTAGTCTGAGAGATAAGGTCAGCTCAGAAAGCTAAGGGGCGGGGCTTCACTCTGCACCAGGAAGAAGGGGAAACAAGCTGCTGATAACACAGAAACCAGAGCAGACTTGCAGCAGGGACTAAGGTACATTAATCTGGGGAGCTGTTTAGAGCAAATTTACAGATAAAAAAAAAAAGGTTTACTTGTTCTTTAAGCTAAAGGCCCAGGACAGGCCACCTGGGCCTCCTCATATACTTGGTCGTTTTAGCAGTCAAAATTAGAGTCCTCTGCGGAAACCAATTTTTATAACATAGACTTGTTCTGGATCTGTAACTAAAGACCCAGTCCACAGCCTGCTTGGACCTGCTCCCTGATACACAACTGTCAGATCCGTGACCTGCTGACCATCATTAAACAGGAATTGATGTTGCTGCAAAATAGATAAAATAAGAAATATATCTAAATACAGGTAAGACCCACAACCCTTATACCTGCTTCTATACCCGCTTCTAAAAATCCTACCAGCACCCACAAGTAATACACCTTTCTTGCAGGTAACCCCAGGGGTACAGTATGATCTGCAAGACTCTAGTCTAGATCAACTGAGTTCTCGCTTTTTGTGTTTAAAAGTATCCAAGTGCAGGACTCCGGCTCCTGGGCAAACTTAGTGCCTTCATACATAAAGGGATTAGTATTGAGATTAAGACTCTTCTCTGCAACTCAGAATCCCAGTCTGGTGCTATTCTTTAGAAATAAATTTGAACAAAGACATTTCGGGAGAAAAGATATTAAAATAATAGCTAGCTGTGCAATAGGAAAAGGCTTAATAACACCAAGGTGAAATATCTTGAACTTCTGCCTGTAATTGATGTAAAGAAGCTGACAAATTGCTGAGCTCCTTGCGCTTCCTTTCTGTGCCGTGGCCTTTCTGCAAAATTGTAAATAATATAAAAACGGAGAATAAGCTTTTCTTCTAAGTGTCGCACCTTGCAGGCTTCCCTAATGTTTTGCGGGGAAAAGCTTTTCCCAACATTCTAACAAGGTGCAGAAAATACTGGACATGTAAAATTTTTATGAAACTGGTACAAACTCGTTAGAATTTGCTGCTCTTGCACATATTAAAGGTATTATTCTTAAAGGGCAAGGAAATGCAAAGAAATAAAATCCTATTTTTACTTTCTTTAAGGAAAAAGAAATCTATCTCCAATATACTTTAATTTAAAAATGTGTACCGTTTTCATAAGAAACCTGACTGTATGCAGTGAAATTCTCCCTTCATTTAGTCCTGTGGATAGGAATTTTCAGACGGTCCCTAACTTCTGGCAGGGAAACAATCTTACTTATGAACAGCAGGGGGATCCCCTACCTTACATACCAGCCATGCAGAACTCAAACAGCTTTGTTTTTTTATCATTTATGACGATCCCTAAGAAGCCCAGATCACACTGAGCATGTGCACAGTCTTGGTCTTGCAAAGATGTATAACAAAGTGACAAGATGACAGCCCCCTGTGGCCAACTTTGAAAGCATAAATCATTTGTTTGATTAGGCTTGTGGTGCAGTAAGTTCATGTTTATGTTTAGTATACAAAATACAGCATTTCTAGCCTTATTCTATTTTACACTTTCCTTGCCCTTTAAATGTATTTTATTCTTTTAAATAATCAACTTCCAAGTTGTGGTGCTGATACATTTCAGACCAAGGTGATACCTGCAAGGAGTTTCTATGATCTCCCTATGGGTTTCCTCTGGGTTCTCTTGTTTCCTTTCACAATTTCATGAGTATCTCCACCAAGTCCCTCAAATAAGACTACATAAGACCTGTTATCCAGAATGCTCGGGACCTAGGGTTTTCCAGATAAGGAATCTTTCCATAATTTGAATCTCCATACCTTGTCTAATAGATAAATAATTTAAATATCAAATAAATCCAATAGCATTGATTCACATCTTATAAGGATTAATTAGTTGGGATCAAGAACACATTTTTTTTTTAATGAAATTTGAATTATTTGATTACAATGGAATCTATGGGAGCTGTCCTTCCTGTAATTCATAGCTTTCTGGATAATGGCGTTCTGGATAACTGATCCCATACCTGTAACAGCTTTACATTTATTCTGAGAAAATACATTTCATTCGGTTTTATTCCGTCGCTCAGAAAGTGCCATTATTTACATTTATACAGACAGTATCCTAATAAATTAGATAGCGGCACTAGAACTTATGCAGATTCAGCTTTTTAGCCCAATTTCTCCTGCAAGTAGTCTAGACTGAACAGTGAGATGCCTGGGAAGTCCAATTGTTTCTGCTTGGTCCATAACATTGTGGCAGTGGACACCATCTGATTTCTAAATATACCCAACCAAAATATATTTAACGTGCGTTGGACAATAAAACAATCATTTAAAGGAGAACTAAAGCCTAACTGAAGAAGTAGGTATAAATGTTGTACATGATGTTTTGTGCTTATACAATATACTGAATATATATCATATAAATGTCACAATATAAGGCTGCTTAGTAAACAATTTGCTTGATGATTTGCAACAACTAGTGGTGGGCGAATTTATTCACCATGCGCGAGTTCGCTGCGAATTCCCGCGATTCGCCGTGGGCGAATAAATTCGCGAAATGCCATCGAAAATTCCCCTTGCGCATTTTTTGCCAATTCACAAATTTCGCTGGAAATTTGCCATAGATAGATTCGTCCATCACTAGCGCCCCAGGACCTGACTGGAGGGGACCTGCACGGAGGGGTAAGTAGCGATTTTGGGGCATTTGCCCTGGGGGAGAGGTAGGCCGGGGGGAGGAGGGAGTGTGCCTACTGGGGGGGTGGGGGCCTGGGGGTTAGCGCAGGAGGGGCTGAATTCTCCTTTAAGGCTGCTTGGTCATATTGGCCTCAGGTCATGTGTTCATGTGTACAGGTAAGATCATATAAAGATTTAGTCATCCAGTCCCAATGCCATATTCTTCTAACACAAGATAAACATGGAGGCCTTGACCTCTAGATTGTAGTTCAACATCAACATCAACAGTGATCTTTACCTTTCTATACCTGTGCAATACATGCCACATTGTCCCATTAATATAAATTTAAGATTTAACAGCCACACTGTTCATTATGGAGTAGACAGTGGCACAGTGCATAGTGCTGAGCAAGCAGCCATCAAGTAACAAACGTGCTCTCATTAGTGATAGGCGAATTTACTCACCTGCAGCGAATTTGTGGCGAGTTCATGCGAAACGCCATAAAAATTTCACCTGGGCGTAAAGTCGCTGGGGTCTCGTTTTGGACACGGGTGTCCGTTTTTGGACGCGTGCGTCTGATTTTGGATGCCGGCACCCATTGCTGGTGTTGAACGAAAGGACACCGGCGTCCTTTTTTTCAATGCCGGTAATGGGCCCAAAACAAGATGTGGTGGCGTTTCAAGAAATTTCGGTGAAACGAAGCGCCCCAGATACGCCCATCACAAGATCCCACCAGTTAATCAGTTCACACTGTTCATCCAGTGGCGTAACTACCAGGGGTGCAGAGGGTGCAATTGCACCAGGGCCCCCACCCCCTTGGGGACCATTGGAGCAACGGTAATGGTTGTGGCAGGCGTTATCTAGGGGGAAATTTTCCAGCACACATGCCATCAACACTCCAGCATGGGATTTACAGAGGTAGAGGCCCGACAGGGGGGCCCAGGTGCCCATTATGTGCCGGGGCCCACCAGGGAGTAGTTACGCCACTGTGTTCATCTCTCTCCTTTCTCTAGTTATCCTCCATTTATACAGTACAGGTATGGGATCCGTTATCCAAAAAGCTCTGAATTAAGGAAAGCCCCGTAGACTAATTAATGAATTAATTAATTAATTAATTAATTAATTAAACAGCATCTTGGACTTGATCTAAACTAAGATATAATTAATCATTTTTGGAAGCAAACCAGCCTATTGGGTTAACTTAATGTTTACATCATTTTTTAGTAGACTTAAGGCATGAAGATCCAAATTACAGAAAGATCCAATATATGGAAACCCCCAGGTCCAGAGCAGGTCCTATACCTGTACATCCTTTCTTATTTCCTTGATCTCTGTATCCAGTTCACCATGAAATGCCTCCTAGTTCAGTTGCTTATCCATTGTATCTCTCTTTGGTTCTTCCCTCTCTTGCTAATTTTTATGTCTCAGATCCCAGATACAAAGAGCAGTGTCGGACTGGCCCACCAGAATACCAGAAAATCCCCCAGTGGGCCAAGGTGTCAGTGGATCCTCATGCTGATAAACTTTTGGCCTATTTCATGGCCATTCCCTATTATTTCTATGAGAACAAAGAGGCTAAATAGATGGAATAATTGATTATAGTATGTAAAGAAAACAAACTAGGAGAATAGAGGTTGATTGATTGGGTGGGCCCCTTGTGTCTCAGTCCAACACTGACAAAGAGAGCCTAGCAGAGTAGCAAGTCACCCCTATAAGTCAAACCCCAGACATAGCTATTATTCCATGAGGACCTTCCCACCCCTAGCTGTCCACCTATGGATGGTGCATTGATATTTCCACACAAGTGTTGTTATGGAAGAAGATAGTAATTATTCTTTCCGACACACTCTTAATGTCATTCGAACCATTCTGATTTTGTATTACTATTTCTCTCCAAATTATTATTTCTAGGAAACCATTGCAGATACGGGATGAGTCTGTATTATCAGTTTTCTGACTCTAAGCTCTGAGAGGACAACGCCGAAGGGGCACCAGCTTCAATTCTTGACCCCTGTAGTTGACACCAACTCCATGAAGGTTGTATCTTGATCTGCACATCCCACCTTCACTGGCAGAAAAGACATTGCTCCCACTAAGCTTCCAATAGCTTATAGGATAATGATTTGCATTTTTCCTTTTAATAAAAGATTAAAGGACAACTATACCCCGAAAATGAATACTTGAGCAACATATTTCAAATTAAGCAACCCATTTCCTGATGGTCTGTGTGCTG
>CM044433.1:8072703-8086282 GCA_024363595.1 Xenopus borealis
ATCAAACTGTCATTCTAAATCTGACACCTAAATCCTGCATGAAGAATGAAGAGAGGCAGATGTGGAGAGCTGGATAGTGATGGGCGAATTTATCCTGTTACGCTTCGCCGAAAAATTAGCAAATTTCCAGTGAAATTCGCAAATTGGCGAGAAATTAACGAGAATTTTTTTTTAACGGCAGCGAATTTTCGGCAGGCAAATTTTCGCGAATTAATTCGCCGGCGGCGAATCACGGGGGTGCCGGCGTATTTGCGCCTGGCGAATAAATTCGCCCATCACTAGAGCTGGATAGAGAAGCGTTGCTTGGCTATTTCAGAAACAGTACAGGTATAGGATCTGTTATGCAGAACCCTGTTATCCAGAAGCATCCAAATCACATGAATGCCATCTCCCATAGACTCCGTTTTAATATTATATTATTATTATTATATATTTTTTTAATTATTGCCTTTTCTCTGTAATAATAAAATAGTACCTTGCACATGGTCCAAGATGTAATTATTCCTTGTTGGGTTTAATTGAAGTTTTAATGTATTTTAAATAGACTTGAGTTAATGAGATCCAAATTACCGAAAGATCCAGGTCCCAAGTATTCTGCATAACAGGTCCCACACCTGTAAAGATTTTTTAACTGAGTATATTTAGAAGCTTCTTATTTCAGTAGGACGAAACTTATATTAAATTAAAATTTTTGCGATAGTTCTGATTTTCATAAATTGAATATTTAAACATTTCTCAAAAATATCGGATAAGTCTCAGGAAACAAGACCAACGTAAAGCTCTGACTTCTGGTGAATAAACTATATTCACAAATAAATGCTGTTTAATACTGAATGCACATAAATGATGATAAAATGAAATCAAACATTTTTTGTTTTCTTTCTAAAGTATCAGTTCCTATAATAAAAGTCCAAGTAGAAGGAGCTTCATTAGAATTCTTGGCTATTGTGCGGTGTGAAGGGCCGATGTCACCCAAGACTTTGTCTCTGAGCTTCTGTGACTCACTAATTGATCTCTTAATTGGCTCAGTCAACACAGGAGTCTCCATCACACGGCAAAGCGCTAATTGCTACAAGCTCGCTGCTGCAATGTTAAGTACTTTGAAGACGAGATACTGTAGTGTGTGTGTTTGTGTGTGAAATGCCGTCTTATTTGTATTAGTCTAAACCCTTCCCATCCCAAGGTTGATGACAGAACATTTTTGTGGGGGATGTAGAGAACTGGATATATTTCTCTCTATAAAAGTAAATATCAGGGATGAATTTGCAGCAAATTGCTGTGATTCACAGCCATTGAATAAATTCGTGAAACGCCAGGAAAAATTCGCCTGCCGAAAATTCCCCGGCGTCTTGTTTTGGACTCGGGCGTCCGTTTTTTTCAACTCTGCGCCGGTGTCAAAAACGTGACGCCGTCTGCGTTTCACAAATTTTTCGCCGTTTCGTGAATTTCCTGAGAAATTCGCAAAAAACATTTGTCGAAGCGAAACGCCCCAGATGCGCCCATCACTAGTAAATATATTTCAAGACATTTGCGAAGGCTAAGGTCATATGTTGAAGACAATTCCTTTAAAAAAGGGGACAGTGAGGATAGTGGGAACTTTGTCATGGGACACCACCTTTTCTTACCCTCACATGGACTAAAGTGTGTGGGCCTTGTGTACTCATTTCCAATTGGCTCCTATTGCACAGAGAAGACAGTTCTTATTGGTGTCTTAATTTCTAGACCATTGGACTGGGGCTGCCTGGTGCAGATCAATGGGCAGCATTGAAGTTACTGTTGCTTATGATGACTTGTGTGTGCCAGGCTTAAAGGGGAAGTCAACCCCTCTGGCGCTAAAACCCCTCCCCCCGTAGGCCCCCTCCCTTCTCCCCCCCGGGCTATTGCCCCTAACTTGTTAATTACCCCAAAATCCAGGTCCCCTCCAGGCAGGATCACGGGTGCCATCTTGTCCAGCACAGTCTTCTTCCTTGATCCGGCAGCGCATGTGCAGTAGGACGCATTTCCCAGTTGGTACTACTGAGCATGCACCCGAACTTCACAGTTTTCCAATTTCCTTTTTTGGAAACTTCATGAAATTCTGGCACATACTACGCAGTAGTACAAACCGGCAAATGCGTCCAACTGTGCATGCGCCGCCAAACCATGGAAGACGGTGCACGAGAAGATGGCACCCGTGAGCTTGCCTGAAGGGGACCTGGACTTTGGGGTAATTAACAGGTTAGGGGAAATAGCCCGGGGGGCGGGGTAGGCCGGAGGGAGGGGGCCTACGGGGGGAGGGGTTTTGCGCCAGGAGGTTTGACTTCCCCTTTAAAGATGCTTTCTATACTGCTTAAAATGGTTAGAGTTCAAGTTACTGTTGATGTGTAATGGCTGCATGAACCTGCTCATAAAGCACTGTTATACTCTGCTCATCATTGGCTACCAAAACACAACAGTATTCTGAGCATTTCTGCATTCTAGCTGAGCTTTATCATAGAGTTGGATTATAATACAGTAGCAGCAATGTAAGCAATGATCTCCATTTAAGTTAATGACCAATAGATGGCAGGCAAATCGTTTGTACGTTTATCAAACATCCTGCATATTAGCAACACAGAATAGTGTGCATTGCAAGCTCAGCGTGTTAATGTCATACAATGTCACGAATGTCCAGTGTTCTTGTGTGTTGCCCAAGTGAGACTAAAAATACCCCTATGTCATACAGTGTTTATTGCTCTTGGGCTGGGGAATCTCGGCTAATCAGAATCCCAGTTCAGATCGAGGGAATAAAGTAAAGAGAATCTTCCCAAAGCAAAAAAAACAACAACAGATTTTACATTTAAATAGCAAAATGAATCATTATACGTGCAAAGCCATTTCTGTGTATTCATTTGCCATGTGAATGACTGGGGAAGAATAAGACGTGGCACAGTTTGCTTTCTCATGGGCCACAGGAATAATTATCTCAGCACTGCAACCCCTGCCTGCAAAGCCCCATGAAAAATTCAGACTAAGGACTGGTTGCAACCCAGGAGCTAGGTTAATAGGACCTGTTATCCAGAATGCTTGCAACCTGGGATTTTCTGGATGAAGAGTCTTTCCGTGATTTGCATCTCCATAGCTGAAGTCTACTAGAAAATCCCTTAAACATGAAATAAACCCAAATAGAATTGTTTTGCCTCCAATACGGATTCATTATATTTCATTTCGATGCAATTACAAGCCACTGCGTTGTTATTATTACAAAGCAAAAGAAAATCAGTTTTAAAAATCTGAATGATTTGATTAAAATGAAGTCTATAGGAGGTGGCCTTCCCGTAATTTAGAGCTTTCCGGATAACAGATCCCACACCTGTTTAATTACACCGTCTACATGAAAAATATTTACACCTTAAATTTTGCGATAACATGTTGCTACAATGTCACCAATGTATTCATACCATTTCTCAGCTTCTTCTTTTAATTGTAAAATAGAATTAGAAAACATCATCGGGTATCACGGGTCTCGTTAGTAAACAAGGATCCTTCAGCAGACTCCTTGCTTTCGGAATCCCACCATTGTCTCCATGTTCTCAGCCACCCACACAAATGAGGAGAATCAGACAGTGAATCATCGATATAAAATATAAGAAAAAGAAGATTTTTTTTTTCTTTCCTTTCTTTTTAAAGGCAGAAATAATTGTTGACTGTGCAATTCAATGAGACCTATTGTGTCGTCGTGTCAATTCATTTTCACTTTGGATTGAGGTCAAAGAGTCTGACCAGTCAAGATGTAAACTTAATAGCGACCATAAACCATAGAAAACAGGCAAATTAGCGCTTGAGGATCCCATTTATAAAGCCACAAAGGAATATTGTGCTCAGAATGCTTGATTTGCGTTCTGAGGTTTCAGGAATCTTGAGAGAGAGGAGATTTTTAGTGGGGATAATTTACATGTCATGTGGTTTACCAAATGATCCAATTCTGTACAACGGGAATCGTTCTGTTTTTACGGTTTTTGAAATGACGCTGCTTTTGCAAAAGTCATAAATCTCCTCGCTGATGTTTTTACGGGATAAAAGTCAATATGCAGTTCATTTTGGTCTAAAGGGAATCCATAGCTGAAAAGCAAGAGTTTGGAATTCAGGAAAACATATTTGTGTAATATCATGATACACATAAAGGAAGAGAATTGATAAGGGGAATTCTATATATGTAGCTAATTGAGGTAGGGTTGCCACCTGGCCGGTATTTTTGGTGGATGATCCCAATGTTGTTAATAGGAAAAAAAGATAAATATATAGGAAGGCCGGTATTTGTTTCAAGAAAAGGTGGCAACCCTAGCTGCCACCCTTTAGGCAGGTGGAGACCGGGCAGGGGGCGGGCCTGTGATGTAGAGGAGACGGGGCAGTGACGTGTAGGGGGCATTTAATGACATCAGGGGCGGGACTATGACCCAGCGACCAGCAATTGGCAGGATTGGCAGAATTATATCCAATGATACAGGGAACTCTGAGTATCACTTATGCATTATAAGGGATAATGTACCCCCTACTGTAAATGATAAGGATATTAGAAGTCACTGAGGGGTTGTTCTGTGACCATATAAAGGCACAAGGCTGTAGGCTGAGTTATACAGGGAACTCTGAGTATCACTCATGTATTATAAGGTATAATGTACCCCCTACTGTAAATGATAAGGATATTAGAAGTCACTGAGGGGTGTGACCATATAAAGGCACAAGGCTGCAGGCTGAGTTATACAGGGAACTCTGAGTATCACTTATGTATTATAAGGGATAATGTACCCCCTACTGTAAATGATAAGGATATTAGAAGTCACTGAGGGGTGTGACCATATAAAGGCACAAGGCTGCAGGCTGAGTTATACAGGGAACTCTGAGTATCACTCATGTATTATAAGGGATAATGTACCCCCTACTGTAAATGATAAGGATATTAGAAGTCACTGAGATGTGTGAACTTAGAGAGTGTTATGGCAATATTTTATCCCTTAAAGGGGTTGTTCACCTTTAAATTTACTTTTAGTACGAGGTAGAGAGTGATATTCTGAGACAATTTGCAATTGGTTTTTGTATTTTATCATTTGTAGTTTTTGAGTTATGTAGCTTTCAATTCTTCTTATTAACCTTTTTATTCAGCAGCTCTCCAGTTTGCAATTTCAGCAATATGATTGCCAGGGTCCAAATTACCCTAGCAACCATGCATTGATTTGAATAAGAGACTGCAATATGAATAGGAGAGGGTCTGAAAAGAAAGACGAGTAATAAAAAGTAGCAGTAACCTTTTGAAAGCTGGACAGAAGAAGAAGGCAAATAATTAAAAAACTATAAAAAAAAAACCAATGAGAACCTATTGAAACTTTTTTTAAAATGAGCTATTGAATAACATATTAAAAGTTAACTGAAAGGTGAACTACCCCTCTAAAATGCATATGCTCCCTCACCTATATAATTCCTCCCTTTATGCAGCCAAAGAACTCAGTTACTTCCAATATCCCGAAATAATTTCTGAGTAAGGGTTTGATGAGTAATGGTATTTTTTTTTACTATAATGAAATCATTATTTTCATAATGGTCACAGACTGTTAGACATTTCATAACAACATAACTAGGGAATTATTTATTACACAGACAGGTATGGGACCTGTTATCCAGAATGCTCGGGGGCCTGGGGTTTTCTGGATAAGGGGCCTTTCTGCCATTTGGATCTTCATACCTTAAGTCTACCAGAAAATCATGTAAACATGAAATAAACCCAAAAGGCTGGTTTTGCCTCCAATAAGGATTAATTATATCTTAGTTGGGATCAAGTACAAGTTACTGTTTTATTATTACACAGAAAAAAATTTAATCAATTTTTAAATTGTGGATAATGTGGTTAAAATGGAGTCTATGGGAGACGGCCTTTCTGTAATTCAGTGCTTTCTGTAAAGCTGCTTTCTGAACAACGGATCCCATACCTGTACTACATTGTGACATCGCTACTACATGTTAACAGCTTTATATATAAATAAGCATAAAGAACATTCTTCAGTTAACACGACGTGCAAATATAATTCTTGATGATTTGTGCTGAGCCTCCTATGAACTGCTGATGTTTTTATTGTATTGACACAGATAGTTTGGGCATTAGACACTCCATATAATTGACCATAAAACCCAGACACATAATCATATAATCATTTTATTGTTGATATATCGTCGGTGACCTCAGACTTGTTCATGTTCTCTCATTCTTAACAGATTGTTGGGTTAATTCTTCATTCTTTATGTATTCTTATTGTGGACCCATGTTAGGAACATCTACCATAACCCATAATGTCTTCACTGGGAGGGGGAAATACTAATTAGGGTGGGACATTGCATAGTGTAGACTGCCAATACCCTCAGTCTTTGTAATATAGATTATAGCACATGCCTCAATGTAGCACAAAGGTGTTTTATGAAGTACGAGACTACATAAAACGTTTTTACATTTTTACAGCCACTGACATATAAATAGGGAAGGGTAATGGGTACATTGTATGTTTAGAGCTGTCTATTTGTAGAAACATGTCCAACACTAAATTAACCCTCCGGGCTGCAGACTTTGCAGAGATCCCTGAGCTCTGTAGTATAATGCAGGGGGCATTAAGTACAAAATATAGGACCGTAACTGTCAATTACAACCACAAGTTCAGTGTTCAATGTGCAATTTGGATGGAAATTGCAATACCAACAGTGTTGTCTTGGCAGCCATATGGACAGTGATTTTTCCGCTGATAGGCATGGGAATGACTGCTGTGTTTCAATCTATGCATTGTGTTGCTGGGCATCGTCTTCCTCTTCCCATCCGAGCATCATTGTCCTTTCTTGGGTCTTCCCATAACACTGTGTCGAAAATAAAGACGCTTCAGTGTGGTCATTTGGCCAGTTTTTACCATCACAAAAAGCAGTGATACCCAATCAGTGGATCGGGTGCAGCATGTTGCTCTCCAACCCCCTGGATGTTGCTCCCAGTGGCCTTGAAGCAGGTGCTCATTTTTGAATTACTGGCTTGTCTTGGTTGCATGAAATACAGGTGTACTTTGAAACAGAGCCTCCTGTATACCACCAGTCCTCATAATTGCTGCCTAATAGTCAACCACAGCACTTATTTGGCACCCCCAGGAACTTTTTTTCATGCTTGTGTTGCTCCTCAACTCTTTTTACAACTGTATGTTGGAGACCTAAGCTTTAAGGCATAGGATGAAGACATATTTCAGGGATATCACCCCCCATGGATTGACCTTGAGAAAATGAGTTTACTTGTCCTGATAGATTTCTTTGCCCCCACCCACAAGTCTAGTGGGCCATTAAATCTTCTAGCCCCTAGTGTCACTGCACTGGAAGAGCCGGGTACACATCCTCCCTTGTCATTTTCTGCTTATAAAGATTGCATCTGCACCAATGAAACAATAATCTTCCATTTTAAACACAACAAATGGGTTTTCTTCTCCCACAAATCATATCCTGCTAGCTGTAAATGATTTCCTTATGTCCACCCCTCTTGCCCACAGACTTTAATATCTATATGATATGAACATATATCATATGAGATCCTTTACTTATTTAGACATAAATATGTAACTTAACAACAATCAGATATTTAATAGTCCAAGTCATTTCTTATACTTGAAAGAGGCATGTATAGACTTAAATATAGTGCAGCATCCAGAGAGGGCTTGTCATATAAATACTTACATGTGTAATATGTGCATATTTTGTATAGTATGGGTAACGAGAGAGAATAAAATTCTATGCAGTCAGAGTTCCCTGTGAAACCCCCTGTGAATTCTGTTCTCCAGCTAGCCTTGGTCTTTAGTACCCTGGTCTTGAGGGCAGAGCCACCTGTTTGGTTGTAAGAGCAGTTCTTTGTTTCTCTGTGCTGTGCAACATCTCTATATGTTCTGTTGAGTCTATAAGAGTCTAGCGTCTAGTCTATAAAAGCTTGTGATCTCTTTGTTTGGTGTTCTGACTCAGTTCAAGAATCCAAAGCTCATGTCAAATAAACTTTGTCTTTTACCTGAAGTGGTCTCCAGTAACTGAATTTCCACAACAGTTCCTACACCATGGAGTAAATACAGGTAATACACAAGATGAGTACACTTAAAAATATGTCATGTGAAATTGCTAAGGGTGCTTTTCTAAGCACTTTTAAAATGCACATTAATAATATATTTTTCCAGTTTCAGCGAAATTTAAGTTTTTATTAACTGACAATATAATGGATCCTCTAAGATCAGCACCACCTGCTGGTCAGTTTCTGTAGCTGTACAGTCAAAGACATGGGCCTTCAGAAAGAATACAGAGAAGTGTTCTGATGTTGCTCTGCTCAGGAAAGAGATCATAAGCCTCAGATGTTTTTTTACAGCTCAAGTTTTTTTTAATTGTTTAATGGAAATTTAACAAAACACACAAGGATTTCCTATTGAACTAAGGTTGAAATAACTCAGAGCAGCCTATAAGCAGGCATCATTTACTGCTCATCTGTTTGAAATAAACAGGGTGCTATGCTTCTCAATAAGTGTCACCGGTGCCTTATAACACAGCCTATACATTTTATTCAACTCCAAATTGTTTCTCTTTATGTTTCCAACCTGAAAATTTAAGTGAAAAAGACCCCCCACCCATATAATGAAATGAGGAATTTGATCTAGCTGTGTTAGAGACCCAGTAACCCTACTCTAATGTTTAATAAAAGAAGGTTTTTATTAAACCTATTTACAGGCATTTGGGAGATGGACTATTCTGCGGTGCCACAGCCCCTAATGAACACAGACGGCCATGGGAGATGCAGGATTTGAAACCTATGAGGTCACACTAGTCTATTGAGCAGTTGATCCATAATAGAGATTAATATTTAATTCAATGAATGTGACAGCTCTGTGCTTACTAATGAGCACTGGCTACTTAGCTGACAATTTCCATCCACGCTAAAGTATTTACACAGTCACCCAATGTGTAGTGAACGCTCTTGTACAACCCATATCACAAAGAAAAACAGCCAGATCTCTCCCCACTTATCTCAACATTGTATGGAACTGCTTGATGTATATATAGAAAAATCACATTCAGGGTTGGACTGGGTCCTCGGGACACAGGGAAAAGCCCAGGTTGGCCCTTCAGCCCTCATGGACTCCGTCTGCCCTCCCACAATAGCAAGTATATGGTGGCCACGGGGTTGGGAGGGGCTTAGGGTGGGTGATTGAGGGGATGGCAGGTGCCCCAGAGTAGATGTGGGGGCCCCCAGGTTAGGAGCCCTATGGGCTTTGCACACCCCAGTCCAACCATGATCCCTCTAAATGATGCTTCCTTTTTTATTGCTTATAGTTTTTGTACACAAGGGTTCATAACTAGTGATGAGGGAAACCTCCTCTAATGAAGCGCCCAATGGCGTGAAACGCGTCTGGAGGGAGTGGCTGATATGAGGTATGCAGACAGAGGGGAGACACTGCCATGTGGTATGTTATGCATGAACGATTGTATATTGTGTATTTGAGTATGCTGATTTGTTTTCGGTGAATTTGCACAAATAAAATGTTTGAAGTGAGGCTCTGTGCATGTTTATAATTTTGAATCTATCATATTTGGATCCACGCACAGGGCCCACTAATAGATAGCAATAGCCCATAGCAAATACAGAATATGAATGATAACACAAAAACTTGATCACAAGTTTACATCCCCTGGTGATTTGGCCTGATAACATGCGCACAACTTGACACAAAAGGGTTAGGCTTGTAATTAGTGGGTGTGTATAAAAGGCTTTCTGGACTTGACAGACCCTTGCATCTTTTATGCGATGCTACACTGGTGTTTTTTGCATTCTAAGTCATGGAGAAAACAAAAGAATTGTCAAAGGATCTCCGGGAAAAGTTAGTTGAACTCTATAAAACAGAAAAGGGAAATAAGAAAATATCAATCAACAGTGTTCAAACTCTAATCAAGAATTGGAAAATTAGGTTTTCTGTTGAAACCAAACCACTGTCAGGTAGACCAACTAAAGTTTCAGCTACAACTGACAGAAAATTTGTTCTGGATGCAAAGAAAACCCACAAATAACTTCAGGAGGGGTGAAATAAAAAAAATACTGGCGAAAAATTTTCACTCATCAGCCCGGAAGCTGCACATGGGACGTACTTGGACATTCCAACATGACAATGATCCAAAACACAAGGCCAAGTCGATCTATCATTGGCTACAGCAAAATAAAGTGAAGGTTCTGGAGTGGCCATTAGTGATGGGCGAATTTATTCCCCAGGTGCAAATTCTCAGCAAATTCCCACGATTCGTGAAAATTCTCCAGCGTAAAAAAAATGTTACGTGCAATGCCTCGAGAACGACACAACGCACGTCGAAATCGACACAACACGCGTCAAAACCGTGTCGCGACTTCGCTGGAAATTCGTGCATTTTTCGGAGAAGCGAAACGGGCTAGATTCGCCCATAACTAGTGGCCATCTCAGTCTCCTGATCTTAATATCATTGAGTCACTCTGGGGAGACCTCAAACCTGCAGTTCATACAAGACAGACACCCAAGAATTTACCCAGGGAACTGGAGGCTTTTTGTCAGGAAGAATGGGCAGCTTTACCCAAGTCTGAGAAGATAAAGAGCCTCATCCACAACTACCACAAAAGACTTCAAGCTGTGAATGATGTTAAAGAGGACAATACACGGTATTAATAACTGGGGTATGTAAACTTTTGATCAGGGTCATTTGGGTAGTTTGTGTTGTGATTATCATTTAAAAAGAGTAAAGAGAAAAGTTTTTGTGTTATCATTCATATTCTCTGAAATATGGTTAAAAAATCATAAATTCTGCCATGGTACATGGTCACAACTGTATATTGTAGCTGTTTTTCTTCACAACATCCAATTGCATTGGAATCGGTGGGTGTTTTTTCTTGCGCCAAATGCATCGAAGTCAATGGGTGTTTTTTTTCTTTAGGTCTAGCACCAAATGCATTAGAGTCAGTTGCCAAGTGCATTGAATCCAATGGTAGAGATGAGCAAAATATTTCACACTGCGAAAAACCGTCCATCTAATATATTGTAAAAAAAATTGTGCAGTTTTAAAAATATTGTATGGAAAACCACCCATTGACTTCACTTTTCATGAACTTTTGGTAAAGCAAAAAGGGTCACATGCAAGAACAAATTCATTGGAGATGCCAAATAAGGGCTGTGATTGGGGGCTGCTATCCTGGAGGCTCTGTTGGAGTAAACCTGTGTCTTCATGGCTTTATAACATGAATTTAAGCCATACATTTCAAAATGGGCCCTTTCTATGAGGCCATTGGGAGCAACATCAATGGGAGTAGAGAAAAAGATGTTGCTCACGCAGTGTCGGACTGGGACACCAGGGGCCCACCCAAAAACCTTAGACCAAGGGCCCACCAAAAAAACCTTATACCAGGGGCCAACTCTACTCCTTCCTCTACTCACTCAACTTCTATTTTCCTAGTCTCTTTTCTTTACATGCTATAATCTATTATTCCATCTTTGTTCTCATAGAAATAGGGAATGACCATGAAATAGGCTAAATGTTTAAAAGCATGAGGGCCCACTGACACGTGGGCCCACCAGGAGTTTTCCTGGTATCCCGGTGGGCCAGTCCGACACTGTGCTCACGAACCACTGGATGGGGGGATCACTGATCTAGTATGAGATTAAAGCCATACTGGATATAATCTCTACCAATGTTTTGTCAGCCAGTAGATAAGTTCCTAAACCCAGCAGAGCAGCATAAACCAGTATTTCATTGATGTTTCACAGCTCCACCATCCAAGAAACTTGTGTCTTCTGTATCTTGCAATCAAATTATTGACCACGGCAGATAGACTGGGTCAAAACTTTGGCTGCAGGTATGTGTTGGTTCCCCATTATATCAAAGCATCAATCCTATTGATCTCCAGCCGCTATGATCCTCAGCTGCCAGCGGGGGGCACTGCACGACATCTCCGACTGAAGCGGTCATTTACATTGAGCAGCAGAATGCGGTTTGAAAAAGGCCCGTGTGAATAACCCCCTTTTGTTTCACACTTGTAATTGCTGCTTTCAGCTGGAACTCATTGTGGTCAGCTTGGCAGCTCTCACCATGAGGTGGCCTGACTATATTGCATTTCAGAAACCCTTCCAGTACATTCATTTTCTCGAAGAACAAGACATTTTGACTCCCACCCTAAGCTGTAACACCAAGTATGCCAGCTCACATCAACCTTTCAACCAGCAGCTGCTCTCAGATCAGGGGAAAGATGTGTGTTTGCCAAGAAAAGCTATTTGATTCCTACGCAGATTTAAATCTGCCTCGTCACCAAGGGTATTGGGCAAAATTAGTGCTGTGGCAGCTGTGAAACGCAGAAGGCACCGCGATAATGCCTTTGTGTAGCATTGGATATGCCCTGTAAAGTGATTAGATATATGGCTTGTTTGTCTCTGCTTCATTCATAAGTGAAAATGTGTGACTGCTCAAAGCCATAGATCAATGGTTAAATCCTACTGCTTTCAGCCATGAACACTTTGGTATCAAATTTATATCCCCCAGATGTTGTAAAGAACAAATCCATCGTCCTTTGCCAGGACATTGCTGTAGGTTATACAGTAACATTGCAAAATTGCCCTAGTCCAGTATCAGGCCCACTCCCTTCATTGTCTTCCTCTTCTCCTTCCTCAGCTTCCTTATTTCCTTCTCCCTTTTATTCCCCTATCTCTTCTTTAATGCCACCTAGCATTCTCTCCATTTCTCCTCTTTGGTCTCACAGAAAAAAGAAGAATCACAAATATATAGGTGCGCAAAGAAAAATGTTTGGGTGGGCTGGATGGACAGTTCAACACTGCTTATGGCAACTGCGACAAATTGTTTGCACCCAAGTATGTGCTCATGGGTCAGACAATTACTGCTTTATAGCAATAGGCATTGGCCAACGCTTCTGAGCACTGGTGCAGGGAATTCTCATATTACAAATCAATCTCTCTAATTAGTTCCACACAGACGCAGGTCGCAGGTGGGTTCTGGTAGAGCTAATCTTCTACCAACCGACAACCTTGCTCTGTTGTCTGTCTATCCATCCAGCTATCTATCTCTGGCCTCAACTGTTATGCCATAATGATTTAAATACACATCCCACATAGCTCTGATATCACTGGAGGGGAAGGGACTGGCCTGTATATATAAATGATCACTGCACACAAATTTGCTCGTCACAGGCATGGGTTGGGACAGGCTTTTCCAGCCACCCATGACTACCACAGTGCACAACCTGTAGGTAAACTCACGAATCCCAGGGCTAAACCATGCATCACTCTCTATCTCTCTATCATCAATCAACCATCTGTCGATCGATCTATCTATCGCTCTCGCTCTCTCTCTATCATCAATCATCTATCTATCTCTCTATCAGGGCCGGATTTGTTTTGCTGGCGCCCCTAGGCCCACTGCCATTCATCGCCCCCATACTCTGCCCTTTATTCGCAAATTTTCATCATCAGGACCAGAGCAATGAGGATTGGTGCATGGGAAATTTTAAAAACTATTGTATCTCATGCGTATCCTCAGTGTTTCTGAACCAATGTGG
>CM044433.1:8163767-8193674 GCA_024363595.1 Xenopus borealis
AGTTTTTTTTTTTTTTTATATTATTTGGGGCCCCAATTTTTATGTGTGTGGCGGGGGGTTACTTTTTAGCACTGATGTCTGTGTGGTCTGCTAACTTTTATGTGGAGTACGCAGGATCGGGGGTGGGGCTCCGATGCCAGGGTGGGCGGGGCCCAGGGAGCCCTGAAAAATTTGTTGTGCGGGGCCCTGTGATTTCTAACGGCAGCCTTGCCCACAACCTGCATTTTTACCCACTCACATACTCAATGTTCTTCACAGTTGCTTTGTCCTCAGCTCAACCTGCTATCTGTTAGACACCATAAAGCCAGATGATGTCATCCTGGATTAGAAGTGATATCATGATATCACAAGACGGCAGTGGAAGGTGAAAAATTAGTGAAAGATGCTCAATGATGGCACATGAGTTTGGTTAGTTCCCTGTACATATATAGCATATGGGTTCCTTATTGTCATAACACCCTTTTATAAAATATTCTACTGACCTTCGAAAGATAAAAAAAAGAGCATTAAAATCAGTATGCTCAGAAATACTTTATTTTATATACTGAACGTGCTGTATTAGCCCAGGGGTTCAGTGGCCCTAAAATAATAATAATGATCTTGGTAGGGTTGCCACCTTTTGAAAATGTATCATCCAGCAGGGGGTATAGCGACATATAATTGGGCAAAACAGTGACCCAAGGAGATGAAGTGATGACTAAAGGGATAGCGATGAGTGAATCTGTCCCGTTTCAGTCAATGGGCGTCAAAACTTCCTTTACACACAAAATTTTTTTTTCCTTTTTCTTGTTCCAAATGCATTAAAGTTAATTGGGGGTTTTTTAATGGTGATTTTTGTCCAAATGCATTAATGTCAATGGACGTTTTTTCTTACAGTGATTTTTTTTTGTTCAAATGCATTAAAGTTTATACTTATACTTGTTTTGTTATGGTGACTTTTTCATCACAGTAAATTTTTACGCCACAAATTTTAGCAGCAGTTTCGCAAAAAAAAAAATTGCAGATGGTGAAATGTGGAATTTTGCCACAAATCCATGACTGCCAAACAAAATTTGCTCAATGCTATAAAGGGAGAGTAATGACATAATGCACAGCCCAAAGATGGATTATGGATAGATCGGGGAAGAGAACAGGTAAGAAAGTCAAATTGTGGGATGGAGCTGGCAGGTCAGTGGCTCAACTTGAGGGTAATACCAAATTACCGGCAAGTACATTGACAATACATTTTTAGTACAGGTATGAGACCTTTTATCCAGAATGCTTGGGACCTGGGGATCTTTCTGTAATTTAGATCTTCATTCCTTAAGTCTACTAGAAAATCATGTAAACATTAAATAAACCCAATAGGCTGGTTTTGCTTCCAATAAGGATTAATTATATCTTAGTTGGGATCAAGTACAAAAAATTTGGATTATTTGGCTAAAATGGAGTCTACGGGAGAAGTCCTTTCCATACTTTGGAGCTTTCTATATAACAGATTTCCATAACAGTACCAGCCTTGGCAGGTATCTGTTAGTGATGGGCGAATCTCCCGAGATTCGCTTCGCCGAAAAATTTGCGAAATTCCAGAGAAATTTGCGAATCGGCAAAAAATTCACGAAACGAGTCGCGGGACGCTTTTGACGCGTCATTTTCGGCGCGTCGCATCGTTTTCGGCGCGCGTCGCGTCAAAAACGACGTTTTTCCGCCAAATTTTACCAAGCAAAATTTCTCTGGTGACTCGCGAATTTATTCGCCAGCGGCGAATCGCGGGTATTCGCCCCTGGAGAAAAAATTCGCCTATCACTAGTATCTGTCAGCTAGGTTAGATGTCAACCCTGGATCCAGCCCTTCAAATCTCTCCACAGCAGTTCCCCATCTTGGATATGGTTAGGTCATCTGTTGAGAAGGCAAGGGTCATCAGACAAGCTAAAACTAGACAACTTAAAAACTAGGTTTGTCTGTCATAGAAGCTGATGTTGCAGCACCTTGTATCATGACTTTGTATTTGTTGTATTTTGTGAGTGGGTCCCTAAACTCAGGGAAGGACAGTGGTCCAGGGCATGTGAGTGAATCAGCAGAAAAGAAGATGGGGAGCTACTGGGGCATCTACTGGGGAGACTCAGATCTTTACTGCTAAAGGGCTGTGGTTGCCTTGGGCTGATACACAAGCACAAAACATCATGTACAACATTTCCACCCTAACCTTTAAAGGGAAACTGTCATGGGAAAACTTTTTTTTTTTTTTTTTTTTTTTAAACGCATCAGTTAATAGTGCTGCTCCAGTAGACTTCTGCACTGAAATCAATTACTCAAAAAAGCAAACAGATTTTTTTATATTCAGTTTTGAAAGCTGACATGTGGCTAGACATTTTGTCAGTTTCCCAGCTGCCCTGGTCATGTGACTTGTGCCAGCACTTTAGGAGGGAACTGCTTTCTGGCAGGTTGTTCTTTTTCCTTCTCAATGTAACTGAATAGTACGCAGTGGGACATGGGTTTTACTATTGAGTGATGTTCTTAGATGTACCAGGCAGCTTTATCTTGTGTTAGGGAGCTGTTATCTGGTTACCTTCCCATTGTTCTGTTGTTAGGCTGCTGGGTGGGGGAAAGGGAGGGGGTGATATCACTTCAACTTTACAGCAGTAAAGAGTGATTGAAGTTTATCAGAGCACAAGTCACATGACTTGGGGCAGCTGGGAAATTGACAAAATGTCTAGTCCCTTGTCAGATTTCAAAATGAAATATTAAAAAATTCTGTTTGCTCTTTTGAGAAATGGATTTCAATGCAGAATTGTTCTGGAACAGCACTATTAACTGATGCATTTTAAAAACATTTTTTTCCCCATGACAGGATCCCTTTAATCCTCCTGTATATATAATGTGCATAATGGGGTGAAAATCTAAGACAATCATTGAAAATAATGCCCCTTTAATATCACTGCGTGCATTTTTTTTCCCACAGGCTGCTGCAGTTAAATCGGACCAGACGTGACTATTTCGAGTGCGCCCCTAGGGCTTAAAATATTGTTGAAACTGGTTCATATATCACTGGTGCGTTCCCATTTACAGGGCTGCGCTCTATAGACTTGAATACATGTACATTCACAGTGAGCAGTGCCAATGAATTTCTATAGGAATGCTTGCTGTTAGGTAAGGAGGAACTGAAGGAGACATAATGAGACGAGACATAATGTGCAGAGCAGTGCTCCTGGAGGACCAGCAGTGTCAAGCAATGTAAATAGGTACAGATTGTGCTCTTTGTGCGAAATGCCTCTAGAAGTTTTTTGGATATGTTTTCTGAGCTTTGGAAAAGTATCAAAGAAACCCCATACAGTTACCACGATCTCCAAAAATGCTGTGCCGTGCGAGCAGAGCCAAACATGCACATATGCACGATAATGATTGGAATGGAAGTCAGTAGGAATTAATATCTTTATTTTGATTAAAGATGTGAGAACTTCCATTTCCTCACCTCCCCCTGACCTGGTTTCAATCCAGGACCGGTCTGCAGCCGATTTGTTGCTGATTTGCCTAATACATCAAAGCCGAAAGATTGACCAGGCATAAATGTGAATCTGATTGTTCACCTCAAATATCCTACGTTGCCCAGAATTATCCAGTATGTTCAGGAATGGAGGCTTATTTAATCCAGAACAGCTCGTTACTCGAGAAATAAACATCCAGCTTCATTTACATTTGGGCAGACAAGAGAGCCTTTCATATTTACACCTGGAAAATTTAAGACGATCAGTGTCGTTCATGTGACACCTCTTCAATGCCCTGGAAATGCCTTTTATTACTCATTCTAGCAGAGGTTCCCAAATTGTGAGACTGTCCCCCCTTGGGTTCAGCCTGAGGGCCACTTGAGAATTGGGGATAATGATGATTTGCTTTGCTAGATACAGCTGGAAGCCCAGCTTGAAAGCCAGTTAAGGTAGGATTTTGTATGAACATTTGGATACTCTATCACTGTAATACATTGATATTTCTTGACCTCTGTACCCATTTCATAAGATAAGGGGGACGCTGATCAAAGAAGGGTTCGTCAGTTGCGGCTTGAGCTGAAATAAGTTGCTTTTATCATATTCAGAGACCTGAAGAACTCACCCAATCCAGAATCCCCAACTGAACTCACAACCCATACTTTTACCTGCTCAAATTCATTACCCAATATAAAAAGCACCTACTACTTACTGGCCGCCATAAACCAAAAGCCACTTCATCATAGACCAGAAGTGATACTTTCCAAAGGTGGAAACAAAATTATGGCACAAAATAATCTTATTTTTTTTACCTGAGCCCACAGCTGAATCCCAAAATCCTTGTAGCCAACTACTTCACTGAGCCGTGCTTGCAGCCAAAAGTTGTACAGGTACAGGACCTATTATAAAGAATGTTTGGGACCTGGGGTTTTCTGGCTAAGGGATCTTTCCATAATTTGGATCTTTATACTAGAAAATCATGTAAATATTAAATAAACCCAGTAGGCTGGTTTTGCTTCCAATAAGGATTACTTATATATAGGGTTGCCACCTGTCCGGTTTTGAACCGGACAGCCCGGTATTTTGAAGGGCTGCCCGGTTCAATGCTTTCTGCCCGGTTTTCCATATAAGGAAAACAGGGCGGGATTAGCTTGATTGACGCCGCGATCGGCCAATCGGCGATCGCGGCGTCATAGCTCCGCCCCGTGACGTCACGGGACCGCCCACTGACGTCACGGGACCGCCCACTGACGTCACGGGACCGCCCCGTGATGTCACAGGACCACCCCCCTGTCCGGCTTGAGCCACAGGGAAAGGTGGCAACCCTACTTATATACTTATAGCTGGGATCAAAGTACTGTTTTATTATTACACAGAAAAAAGTCATAATTTTTTTAAATTTGGATTATTTGGATACAATGGAGTCTACGGGATACTGCCTTCGGAGCTTTTTGGATAATGGGTGTCCGGATAACGTATCCCATACCTGTACAATAACAACTATATATATATGTGTTGGCACTATAACATATAGGGGCAAAATCACTAAAGTCCAGAAATTCGTTAGTTCAGCCTTCACCGCACTTCGCTAGGTGTAGTTTCGCCAGCGCTCCGCTAATTCACGATGGAATAAAATGAATTTGTTTTAATTCTGAGCGTGCAGACTCTGCCCCTCCCGATGCATGCAAGAGGAGAGACACTCGGACACAACACTGAATAAATAAGCAATCAATCAGTGGACTGCAACAGGTTGATGATTTATAGCGTGGTTCCCCCACTATTTTTTCTGTGAGCCATATTTACATGTAAAAAGAATTGTAGAGCAAAGCAAGAAAGAAATATGTTTGTTGGCAAACTAAGTGCAGTGATTGGCTTTTTGCTAGCCTCTATATGGACTGACAGCCTACAGAAGACTCTGTTTGGCAGTACACCTGGTTTTTATACAACCAAAACTTGCCTCCAAACAAGGAATTCAAAAATAAGCACCTGCTTTGAGGCCACTGGGAGCAACATCCAAGGGTTTGGTGAGCAACATGTTGCTTTAGAGCTACTGGTTGGGGATCACGGAGTTATGGATTCACAGATAATCCTGCTTGCATATTTCCTATTATTGTACAAAACCATTTTCTACTTTGTATTCAATTTTCCCATGATTGTTGCACAAATAAGGCTCCTTCCCGCATTTCCCCGACTATTGAAAACCTGCCATAACTCTGACATTAGCATGAGGGGAAGCTGGATGTTGACAGCCCAGAGAACTAAAGCCCAGCTCCCTGTAAATGATTCATTTTAGACAGGAAATTTTCACCAAACTGTGCCAAAATATCCCGACATTTGCATGCTGAAATGGAGAGCTGTCTCCAATAACTGCAGTGGGAGCTATCGCCTTTGTGTGCAGCCTGGAGCTCGGGCCCAGGGAAACCAATGGGAATACAGAGGTCCTGGGAAATAGGAATGAGTATGTTATATATACTACTCATAGATGTCCAGCTCAGTGCTATGGCAATATATGCAAGGAGCTTGTATGGTCTCCCCATGTCTGTGTTGGTTTCCTCTGTAATGTAACCACCGGCTCTTTAAATCTGAGATGTGGACATTCCCCAGTGGGAATACAGTCATCTCTGGCCAAATGAACCCTAATTAGAACAGCAGATTTCTATAAAATATAGAAGTATTGCATAATATTCCCGGATATAAAGGCAAAAGTTTCCATTCTTTGATGGAATTTATTGTGTGTTCTGTGTTTATAAGGTCTAGGCGAGGGGAAGCAAATTGCTGTTACCCAGCTGTCTCTTGAGTCTACACAAATAATTCACACACACACACACAATGAGCCAGGCAACTGACAGTATATGATACAAACACAAATAGGGAGTTTGTATTTTATCTGACACAGCAGAATTCATCAGAAACTGAGTGTGCAGCTAATTTGGAGAAAAGCAAAGAAGCAATTGCATAGGTCACATATATTGTGTCAACAAACTGTCACCAATGGAAGCTTCTGTTTTAAAACACCCTCCTTCTCCTGGGAATCATTTGCCCTGAGGAAGGTTGATCAACAGATGGAGCAAGAACTAACATTACAAATGGAGAACTAGCTATCCTAAATGATTCCAGATGATTCCCAACTAGAGTATCGGGAACAGGTTGCTCCCCAACACCTTGGATGTTGCTCCCAGTGACCTCAAAGCAGGTGCTTATTTTTTAATTTCAGGCTTAGAGGAAAGTTTTTGTTGTATTAAAATGAGCTGTAATGCGAAACAGAGCCTCCTGTAGGCTGTCAGTCCACATAAGGGCTACCAAAAAGCTTCAAAGTCCACATAAGGGCTACCAAAAAGCTGCAAAGAAATTTCGAGGGGGTTGTGCTATTGATCAATTGAAAACAACCGTTTTTTTCTAGACTACCATAGTGAAACACACGACCGTATTTAAAATGTTTTCATCACCGGTTTGGCAGCAAGTGGGCAGTCGGTGGGCTCAAAAGTGCCAGAAGAGCTGTCAGGCGTCTAGAAGTGCAGGTATTATGGGGGCAAAACTTGATGTAATGTAAGAATACCAGATTTTTTAAGTGGAATTCGGGGTCACACCTAAAGTGCATTTTTGCTGTGGATATTGCACTAATGTCTTAGTTGACCAAGCCCAGTTTTTGACCACACACACTAAACCACCCCATTTTAAGTTCACAACTCCTAATTGTTTTGCTGATTTATGGGCATAATGTCTAAGAGGCTGAAATAAAAGCAAATCTATTCATATTACTCAAGTTGAAACAGTAATAAAGGTAGGGGTCTTGGTGACCATTCACAAACATATGTGCTGATATAAAGCACCAACTTCAGTTGTACTGTCCCCAGAACACAAAACAGCAAACTGATTGTGCATCTAATCTCTGCTGACCATAGTTCATTTGTCTTTCAGCCCATCCTTTAGACATGTGTTAGGAGCACATTGAGGAGCACAGAAGAAGGTATCCTTTCCATGCTCCCCTATTCTATCCCCATTCACTCCTGGTAGTTACACCACTGTCACTGTTTCAGGGCAAAATTTCAAGTTCCCCCTTCTTGCTCCAATTTGCAGATGCCTAAGCCCCCCTAGGAACATTTTTAATGCTTGTTATGACCCCCAACTGTATTTACTGTATTTACATTTGAATGTAACTCTCAAATAAAAAAGTTAAAAAGAAAGGTTGGTGACCCATGAGAATTTTTTTTAGGCTAAATATCCTAAAATAGCTTATGTGTTCTTCAACTATGGGAACTAACCCCTAGGAACCCAGCTTGTAATAACTGACTACCTGGATATATAGAGAAGTTATTTGGTATAGGCAGAGTTCCATCTGTATGTCTGCCAATAAAGGTATTTGGGTAGTGCTAGTGAAAAAGGAAGCAGCACTACACTGACTTGTTTCCCTTTTATTCTTCACTGTCTCAGCTTTAGGAACACGCAGCCTCAGTTAAATGTGTTTAGCAATAATCCCTTTATCCCAGTGGTTTCCAGAGTTTTTGGGTTAAACCTTTGTGGTCGAGCATTTGGTCACAGCCCTAGTTGCTTCATAACTAGAAAATAGAAAGCATTTTGCTACAGAATTATCTAGCCATGCCTTACCCATAATGGGTATCTTGTTGCCCCCATCCACTGTTTTTTATTACAGGAATAGCAAGCTCCATAGTCAGGAAAACTCTGCTTTATCCTTATTTGCTTACAGCTGCTCCATAGTAGTGAGACCTTGTTTAACTGGGTAATAAATGCATATATATGGGGTGACTCCCAGCATGCCCCTGAGTGGCATGACATTGCTCTATATCATTGCTGTCCAACTGGCAGCCTGTATGCATTTTGTCACTGTACAGTATTAGTGATGGGCGAATCTCCTGAGATTCGCTTCGCCGAAAAATTCGCGAATTTCCAGAGAAAAATCGGCGAAAAATTCGCGAAACAAGTCGCGGGACGATTTTGAAGCGCGTCGCGTCTTTTACGACGTGCGTCATTTTCGGCACGCGGTGCATCATTTTCGCCGTGCGTCGCGTCGATTCCGGCGCGCGTCGCGTCGTTTTTGTCGTGTTGCGTCAAAAACGACTCGCGAATTTATTCGCCAGCGGCCAATCGTGGGAATTCGCTCCGGATTCGCCCCTGGCGACTAAATTCGCCCATCACTATACAGTATCCATTGTTCATTTTACAGTGGTCCTGTTCAGGTAATTGCATGGTCCTCATACTCTGTCTGTCCTACACTGCCTGTGGCATGGTAGGGGTTGTTAGCATTTGGAAATAGTTGTCAGGGGGTCACTAAGGTATTTAATAATATTCTGGGGGTTCCTGTGTGATCCACAGGGGAGGAGGAGGCAAATGGACTTAAAAACCCAGTGGACCCAGGCTCTCATGGGCCCTGAAAGCCAGACCTGCTCCCAGTCCAAGTCCTCTGTTGCTGCCTCCATGCTCCATTCTCCAGGCTGGTCTTGGCCAAAATACAGGTGACAGTAGACGGGTTCTGAAAATGGGTTGTGAAAGGGGCGAGGGCAGGCCCCCCAGTCCAACCTTGCATTCAAGGGTATGTTTTAATGACTTTTTTCACATATAAGTGATGGATGACATCCCTGTAGTTTGCACCAACCAGATGGTTTTTTGGTATGTTGCTACCATTACAGTGGACATGGTCTTAAAAGTTTTTGTGAATAACATGAATGTGATTTAAAGTAGGTATGGCTTAAAAATGGGGAATGGTCAATACTGAGTTCCATTATTGGCCCTCCACCAAGTAGGCAAGAGACATTCCAGCCCTCAGAGCCACAGATGTTTGGCAGCACTGCTCCATACCTAGGGGGCAGCTTTATCAAGAGTCGAATTGAAAATTCGGATTCGAATTTTCAAAAATGTTTTATGGTCAAAACTGTCGACTATTCGCCACCTAAGACCTGCTTAATTGCTGTTTAATTCAATGGGAGAGGACCAGTGATCAATTTGGAGATGTTTGCAGCCTTCCTGACAATCAAGTTTGATCAAATTCTAATCAAATTTGATTCGCATAAAATCATCTGAGTTAAAAAAATTAGATTCTGTTAATAAATTTCATTTAATCAAATTTCGAATTTATGGGACTTTAGGGGAGTTTAAAAAAACTCAGAGGCAAATTTCATTTGTATTATTACTCCTTGTTACTAGTGATGGGCGAATTTATTCGCCAGGGGCGAATTCGCGGCAAATTCCCGCGATTCGCCGCTGGCGAATAAATTCGCGAAACTGCAGGAAAAATTCGCCGACAAAAATTCGCCGACAAAAACGAGTTGCGAATTTTGCCGAATTGGCAAAAAACTGCGAATTGACGAAAAATTTTTCGCCAATTCGCAAATTTCTCTGGAAATTCGCAAATTTTTCGGCGAAACGCGGCCGTTTCGCCCATCACTACTTGTTACCATTCATTTCATCGACCAGTAGTATTAAACAACAAGTCTTAAATTCAGGGTTACAAGCTTGGTCAGATGCTCATTAGCCAGTAAAAACAGCACATGTAGAAATACAAAGTAATTTCTTTCAGTGATTCTAAGTAATAATGAAGCATCTCACAGGGCCAGACAAAAATGAAGAAACAATGGCAGTGTCACTCTACAGAAGAAAATTGCACAAGGAGAGCATCTTCAAAAATGACCATGCGCAACAGACCTAGAAGTGTCCAGAACTGCAAATGGCAGCCATTCCCCACAAATGTGACCCTAACTGAGCTTCGGACTTACCTTTCTCTCCACAAACATTGCTTAAACCTCACCACCTTCCACCACAACCAACAGTTTGAATATCTTATGTTCTATATTGGTGGTTCTCAACTAAGACATCAATGGCTTACTGCAGTCGGTGCTGTGACCTCATACTTTGGAGCATCTCCTCGGAAATTACAGTCAAGTGTCTACTGTGTTCTTCACAAGCAAAGTAACAGATTTTAGCACAAACAACATGCAACAATTTAGATCAGATATACAAAACAATGTCTTTTGGAATTCTTATTCTAGTAGCAATCTTGAGACAGTACCCACACAGACCTCTCCTGACCACACCTCTGAAAGAAAAATGGAAACATAAAAAATATGACCCACCATCCCAGGCTTCCCCTTGGAGGATATGACAAAAGACTTCAACATCATAACACAAATGCTTTATGAAAAAGAAGGGAGAGAAACAGAATGGAATAGTAAAATATTCAAAAGAATGGTGGGAGTAGTTTAACCTAAAAATTACTGTTAGTTTGATGTAGACATTGATATTCTGAGACAATTTGCAACTGGTCTTAATTTTCAGTTATTTAGAATTTTGTTCAGCGGCTCTCCAGTTTGCAGTAACGTAACTTTTTGATGCAAGGCCCGGGTGTAGGCAGTGCAACCGGGCGCCGGACCACCCTCCTGAGGCGATTTTCGCTGCAGTTTTGCTTGCACGCTAACTGCCGGCGTGCACTGAGGGGTGCGGTCCCTGGTGCAGTCACACCACGGCACCCCTGGTAGTTTGTGATTTCTGGTTGCTGGTATTATTACTCTAACAACCAGGCAATGGTAAGTAGTAAAAAGTAACAGTAACAAGTAAAAAGTAACAACAAGTAAAAAGTAACAGTAACAAGAAAATTGTAGCTGCACAGGGCAAACGTTTTTGGCTGCTTGGGTCAGGGACCCCCATTTGAAAGCTGAAAAGAGGCAGAAGAGGAAGGCCAATAATTAAAAAAAAATAGAAAACAAATTGCAAATTTAATGGCCATAGGACACTCTATAACAATGATCCCCAACCAGTAGCTCGTGAGCAACATGCTCACCAACCTCTTGGATGTTGCTCCCTGTGGCATCAAAACAGGTGCTTATTTTTTTAATTCCATGGAGGCAAGTTTTGGTTGTATACAAACCAGATACACTGCCAAACAGAGCCTCAATTTAGGTTGACTCCTTTTACTTCTGAACGTTGCTCACAGGTTCAAAAGGTTGGGGATTCCTGCTCTTTAACATACTAAAAATTAACTGAAAGGTGAACCACCCCGCAGTGCTGTCACAATGGGTACCATATAGTGGTGGGCGAATCTGCGTCGTTTTGCTTCGACAAATTCGGGGGAAAAAACGATGAAAATTTTGCAAAACGTTTTGGATGCCAGCGTCCTTTTTGGAAGCCAGGGCACATTGTTGGTGTAAAAAAAAAAAACGACGCCCGCGTCCAAAGTGAGACCCCCTCGAATTTTCTGGCGTTTACTGGCGTTTCGCAAATTTGTTCACTGGTGGAGAATCACGGGAGTCCGCCGCAAATTTGCCCCAGGCAAAATGCAGACAACCTCAAAAAGCAAGTGTTACACTGTATATCAGGAATGCCAACCTGTGGCCCTCTAGATTATTACTCCCAGCAATAATTGACTGCACAGGGGTACTCAGTTATTATGAAAGAGAGGTTATTATGAAAGAGAGGTCACAATGGGGGATCTACAGTCCCTTGAGGTTAAACAAAAGAAAATGAAAAACTTACACTGTACAGTTGGAGCACAGAGGACCATCCCTACAGTGTCCCATAGGCTCCATCACAGTCTATGTTTTATATCACAACCTTTGCTACTTATTTAGAAAAGAACTACCATTCCTTTTAAAGGATGACATCACCCTAAGGACCTAATAAATCACACACTCTTCAAAGTTGGCTTACTAGCATGGCAACATCATAAAAGTCTATTTTCACTCCCTTTAATATATCTATTGTGTTTTATCTTCTCTTTGCTTTGAACAGACAAGGGGATTTATAACCATTTTTATTTTCCATCACAGAAAATCCTGACTGTTTAGTACCAAGCCTTTAATCATTTCCACAGTGCTTCACCCAACCGACTGTCCCATTACCTGAAAGGTGAAAACAGATGGTTTTGGAAGGCTCTCTAAGTGGCTTTGTGTAAATTATTATTATTATTTTCAGGTGCACACCACTGATAGGCAGCCACTAGTCAGCCCTGGTCATCAGTAGCCCAGCGGTTACAGATCCAGAGCTCCCACAATCCCCAGCTCAGCAGATACACCCCCACTCATAAATCTGCTTTATAGACAATGCAACAGTGGAGCTGAGGTTTCTAATGTAATTCACAGCTATGTTAACTTTGTGTTGTGAAGATTCGAAACCTCTGTCTACAGGCAGAAAACAAAAAGGGATTACAATAGGGCACGCACCCTTCAATGAAGTACAAGAGGATACTTTGTACAGAAGCTTTTCTGCCTGGGATGCACTTATTGTACTGTAGATAGTGGAGCTACTTCCACCTGCCCAGCAAGCTCCCATACAGGTATGGGATATATTATCCAGAAACCTGTTATCCAGAAAACTACAAATTATGGGAAGTCCATCTATCAACCCACTCCATTTTATCCAGATTTGTATAAACAACTTCCTTTGTCTTTGTGATAACAAAACAGCACCTTGTACTTGATCCCAACTAATAATTAATCCTTACTGGAGGCAAAACCAGCCTATTTGGTTTATTTAATGTTTACATGATTTTTTAGTGGACTTAAGGAATGAATATTATGGAAAGATCCATTATCGAGAAAACCCCAGGTCCTGAACATTCTGGATAGATCCCACACCTGTATAGCTCTTCAAGCCTCGGCCTTTCTGTATTGGGTTCTGCTGTCAATTCCATATTGACTCAGTAATGTATCTATATTGCTATTGACTTGACTCCTGCTACTCTCTGGGCAGAGAACAGATTACAGTAGTCATCTACTGTACCAGCTCTGGCCTAAATATGTGAGACCCTACCCAATGTCCCCTACAGAACTAACTCCCACACTGCTTCTTCATAAACAGAATGACTTGCTTTCATACACTTGCTATTACAGAAGTTAAGTCTCACGCCATATAGTCCTGATTAATGGAATCCCTTCTCTCTGACTTCCACTGGGGCGTTATCATTACCACTTCTTCTTTACAGAATCCTTGTCACAGTCTGTTCATAGGAACCCCGGAGACGGCTAGCAGAATCTATCTCTTTCATGAAACACCCCTGCCAACAGAAGTCTTCATCGACTCCCTTTTGGAGCTCTGGAACTTTCTGCTTCAGGCTGATAAGGAATTACAGAGATTGACTGGACAGCAAGGTTTTAGAGAGGGGATCAGACAATATTGTTGTCAAGGTCACACTACAGATCACGGCAGCCTACAAGAAGACATAGTCAATAAAACAGGTCAAAACCAGAAGAGCAAACACAATAGTAAAGGTAATAGCAGCATAAACTGCTGGAAGCCAACTTAATGGGGAAAAAAGCACCAAAAGGAGATTGGACACATGGGAATCAAACATGTATGTTGAAATACACACAGGTGTCACAATGCCTGAGAAGGGGCACTGATCTACATTGATGCTATGACAATACAACATGCACACATGTGTACAGAAAACCAAAGACAGGTGTGTCAAGAGGTAGGAAGATGCACCAGTATCTCGGATCACCTAGCAGGCCTTCAACCACAAGATTCCTGGTACTATTTGCCTATTACATCCCTTGGATGTTGCTCCCAGTGGCCTCAAAGAAGGTGCTTATTATTGAATTCCTGGCTTGGAGGGAAGTTTTGGTTGTTTAAAAACCAGATGTACTGACAAAAATAGCCTCTTGTAGGCTGTCAGTCCACATTGGGGCTACCAAATAGCCAATCACATCCCTTATGCTGGCCATAGACGCAACGATCTTGGGTGACGTACGACGATCGTTCCGCTGACGATCGTTCGTACAAATGCACCGACCTACAGCTAACCTAAAGATTTTCATTGTTGGAATTAAGTTGTTATTTCTTGTGCAATCTCTTCAAATGTGTAAAAATGTGTGTTGCCTCCTAGTTGCTCAAGCAGAGCCTTTTGGTTCCACGGGCCACATTCTTCGCTGGACACAGTGCCCAGCATTTTTTTCTAATATTCCAATATTACATCCCAATTATGTGAGACACAGCACCTGACATTTTTTTTCTAATATCATAATACTATATTTGAAATATGTGATATCTTCATGAAACAAAACATATGTAACGTGAGAGTATGAGAAATAAACATTTTTATTGTTCAAATTTGGTCAATACAGTGAAGCAGGGGGATTAACCCATTTCAAAGATAGCTGTTCTGGTCTTGGAAACCTTCTCCTTTCCCTTTAGAAAAACTGCATGCATAATTCTATGAATAGCGTACATTACTACATCACCAGCCTCTTTTGGAGTTTCCGTTGTCCAATTATATTACGTTTTGCTGTAAGAAGTCATACTTTAGGCACAATAAACATATTTGCAGAACTGGGCTGTTTTCTAGCTTCAGCTACCACTCCATTTCCTTAAAACATCTTCTCATAAATCTATAATTTTACTCATTTAGAAACTACCCAAAAACGTGTGAAGCCGTCCCAGCGCTGACTTAAATCAGTATGAACCACAGAAGTGCATAAAAGAACAAAATTACCATAACTGTTGCCAAAAATACATAAAAGGTTTTTTCTTTTGTTAGCAAGCCCAGACCTAAGATAGGCAAACACTCCACGTCTGCCAACAGACATAATCCCCTTGTCTGGATATTTTTATTAAATTGATGCCTAAATCCTGAGATAGAACCTTAAAATCCCTCATGTGTTTCCTTTCTCCAGTGATGTCACCATCCACCTCCTCGCAATGATTCACTCAGACGGAGAACATGATCCTGATTTCTCGCTTGTAGCCAGGTCTAAAGTTTATATATCAGCTTTATCCAACCTGCTGAAATAAGATTAGAGCTGGGATCCCATTTTATTCAGGCTGAGGTGAGGAAACACTTTGGGATTATAATGTTGCCTCTTAATTGACGAGAGTGTAAAGCTGGGATCACTACAATAAAGGAGGTGTTGACGTGTGTCACAGATTTGAGGAAATATAAATCCCTTTAATTTGTTTCCCATACAAAAGCTGCATTTCTCAGAATGGAACATTCCATAATTAAAGACGATTGACGGCTAAATTAAATATAGCATTATTCTGAATGGCTGTGAATATCATTACTACACTTTGGCACTGTGTAAAGCTCTGCTTCTCGCCTGGGAAGAAATTCAGCCAAAGAGAGTTAACGCTCAAACAAGGGGTGATTAACAGTAGAGAATCCCACAGGAATGTATGACTACCTACAAGTGGCAAATTCAACAACCCCCTTTTGAGAGAGTGAAACACTGTGCTGAGATTTTCCCACAAGGTTTTACAGAAGTCAAAAAGGGCAGGGAACTGGTTATTTTTAAAGGGAGACTGACACAATACTATAAATGCTGTTAATACTTTTAATATACAGTGTAAAATCAATGCAGGGATGCTGATTTGCCATGTAAATCTGTTCAATTGAACTGAACCCTAAAATATGTCTAGAAATGATTTATTTTATATATATAATTTTATTTATTTTATAAATTTACTGTACCTGCAGACAGGTTCGGCAGTCCATCTTGGGTCTTGTTAGGCCATCTTTTTAAATGCCACTGGCACTGCACATGCTCAACTCAACTAAAGTCAAGCTTAGGGGGTCACTGGAAATCATCAAGGACAAAATGAGGTTATTCTGTCATAGGATCCAATGCTACAGGGCTTACTTTTAAATTCGAATCCAAAATGCACTGGTTTCTTGGCTGCCATTTAATAGAAAACCAAACGCATTACTGATATATATATGTTATTGGTACCTGTATTACAAGTCATACTGTCATGGGAAAAATGTTTTTTTTCAAAATGCATCAGTTAATAGTGCTGCTCCAACAGTTTCCAAAAGAGGAAACAGAATTTTTTATATTTCGTTTTGAAATCTGAAATAGGGCTAGACATTTTGTCAATTTCCCAGCCACCCCAAGTCATGTGACTTGTGCTCTGATAAACTTCAGTCACTCTTTACTGCTGTACTGCACGTTGGAGTGATATCACCCCCTCCCTCCCCCCCCCCAGCAGCCTAACAACAGAACAATGGGAAGATAGCAGCTCCCTAATACAAGATAACAGCTGACTGGTAGATCTAAGAACAGCACTCAATAGTAAAAACCCATGTATCACTGTGTTCCATTCAGTTACATTGAGAAGGAAAAACAACAGCCGGCCAGAAAGCAGTTCCCTCCTAAAATGCTGGCAAAAGTCGCATGACCAGGGGCAGCTGGGAAATTGACAAAATGTCTAGCCCCATGTCAGATTTCAAAACGGAACAAAAAGAAATCTGTTTGCTCTTTTGAGAAATGGATTTCAGTGCAGAAGTCTACTGAAGCAGCACTATTAACTTATGCGTTTTGAAAAAACCATGTTTCCCCATGACAGTATCCCTTTAAGGCAGATCTCACCTTTACAGACCATATTCACTTAGCACATTACAAGATATAAAATCTTATTCTTCATGACGTGTTTTATTTTGTGGCCCGTAGGCTGCAGTGAGAAATCAGAGATGGCCAACATAACACAGACCATAACTGGAATGTAAATAACAGACTGTGAGTATTAATATCACATTGTGTTGCTCCGCTACACAAGTCATTTCACTGTCTACATTGAAAAGTGTGCTAAATACTGCAGTAACAAATGAGCTCATTGGCCGCCGAGGATATTCTCACCCTTTGTTTTGACACTTTGAAGTTTACAGTTAAACATACAGTCACTGTTCCACCGGCCCATATGTTGTTTGGCTTTTCCTCTGGCTACACTTGTTTAAAGGACCAGTAACATCAAGAACTGAAATTGTTTTAAAGTAATAAAAATATAATGCAGTGTTGCCCTGCACTGGTAAAACTGCAGTGTTTGCTTCAGAAGCACTTCTATTGTTTACATAAATAAGCTGTTGTGTAGCCATGGGGGCAGCCATTCAAAGGAGAAAAGGCTCAAGTTACACAGCAGAGAGCAGATAAGCTCTCTAGAACATAATGTTATCTGTTATCCATTATTTATCCTGTTCCATTCAGCCGTTTTTCAATTTCCGCCATTGCTACTCAGCAGCTTGTTCATATGAACTATAGTAGTGTTTCTGAAGCAAACAGATCAGTTTTAACAGCGGAGGGCAACACAACATGATATTTTCTTTACTTTAAAGTGATTCTGACACTAAAAAATTAATTTTAACATATGAATGTACATTGCACATTACCTATAGGTCATGCTGATAATTTTTTGTTGAAAGGTTTGTTTTTGTATATAATTGTTAGTTGGATTTCCTAAGCTTGACTCTCTGACTCTCTGACACCCTGACTTTGCCAACCTGACTGTCCCATCTCAGCCTGTTAGTTACAGTTTCTAATGCTAACGGACTCCTGCTGCACAAATATGGCAGTCCCCTCATACAGGAACATGGGGGATCAGACAGGTAATGTAAAAGCATCATACAAATACTTTATGGCAAATTTAGAAGTAGCTTTCAAAGCCAGTTATTATAATAGATGTAAAAAAGAGTTTAATTTCAGGTGTCAGTAGCTCTTTAAAACACTTTAATTCTTTGGTGTTACTGTTCCTTTAATAATAGATACCAATAGTTTGAGCATTACCCCCAAATAATATCATCAATACATGTCCAAGAACTATAGATTAGTGATGGGCGAATTTATTCGCCAGGGGCGAATTTGCGTCGAATTCCCACGATTCGCCGCTGGCGAATAAATCCGCTAGTCGCCAGCAAAATTTCAGTTGCCGAAAATTTGCCGAAAAAATGAGTTGCGCATCTTTTTTGACGCAACGAAAGTGATGCGCCAAAGTTGACGCGACGCGCGTCAAAAGCGTCCCACGACTCGTTTCGCGAATTTCTCTGGAAATTTGAGAATTTTTCGGCGAAGCGAATCTCGGGAGATTCGCCCATCACTACTATAGATTCCACTAAAGTTTCTTGTTAAAGGGATTTACTTTTAAGTTAACATTTAATATGTTATAGAATGGCTAATTCTAAGCAAACTTTCAGTTGGTCTTCATTATTTATTTATTTTTTATAATTTTTCAATTATTCGCTTTCTTATTTTGAAAATTTTCCAGACTTCAAATGGGGGTCACCGACTTCATAAAAAATTCTATACAGGCCTCTCCTATTCATTTCTTGTCTCCGGGTTATTTTGACCCTAGCAACCAGCTGCCGGAATTGCAAACTGGAGAGCTGTTGAATAAAAAGCTGCAGATAATAAAAAAATGAGTATTCCGGGTTCCTCCTACACTCCAAACACTTACAGGCAGGTTCATTGGCTTGTGATGGAATAGACCCTAGTATGAGTGCCTTTGATGGGACCTTAGACTGTAAGCTCATAATCACAATCACAGGATATTCTGAGTTATAAGAATCTGCCCTGCTATTGTGCAACCTGTTTATTACCTCTGACATCTTTACACTTCATGCAGCCCACTGGGTCAGGAGGTAACTCTGCTGATGCACCAGAAGTTTCAATGCTATTTTTATTTTATCTTCATGTTTCAGCTGTGTGCACATTCCCCATAAGCTCACAAATCTGAAAACAAAAACAAGTTATTTTTTCCAGAGGTTACACGGACAATCTTTCTTAAATAACCTTTTAATTTATAACTCATAATAAAGCCTCTCAGCAACTTTGCAGTGTTTGTGTTTTTTTCAGATTTTTCTCCTTCCAAAGTAAAACACAAGATGCCTTTTGATTCGTGCCCAGAAATCATAATTATTGTGACTGTTGTGTTTTACTAGTTTAGGTAAGGGACCTGGTATCCAGAATGCTCAGGGTCTGGGGTTTTCCAGATAATGGGTCTTTCCCTAATTTTGATTCTCATACCTCAAGTCAACTAAAAAAAATTTTAATGTTAACCTATTAAAAAAAAACATAACATTAAACAAACCCAAACAGTCGGATTTGCTTCCAATAAGGGTTAAATATAACAGTTTGGATCAAGTAAATGTAGTTTTATTACTACAAGAAAAATGGAGATGGCCTTTCACTATTCTGAACCTTTCCGGAAAACAGATCCCATACCTTTGTTATTTTATTATATTTAAGAAACACCTTTAATAGAGCGTAGATCCTTATTAATAATGCTTTGTAATGTTGTCTTTTGTAAAGGATGCTTAATGAGTCAACTTTATATGGTCAGTGACTTCTAATATCCTTATCATTTACAGTAGGGGGTACATTATCCCTTATAATACATGAGTGATATTCAGAGTAGCCTGAATGAAGTTCAGAGTTCCTGGTGGCCTTGTGCCTTTATATGGGCAAATTAATATATTTAAAGGACTCATATATAGTGACTAGAGTTGCCACCTTTTCATAAAAAAAATACTGGCATCCTATATATTTAGATTTTTTTTCCTATTAATAACATTGGGATCAGTCATTAAAAATACTGGCAAGGCTGGTAAAATACTGGCCAGGTGGCAACCCTTATAGTGACAAGGGCTAAATGACCAAAGTTAACGGGGGTCTGGGTGCTCATGCCCAGGCCTTCAGCTTAAGGGGCGTAACTACAGAGGAAGCAGACCCTGTGGCTGCAGGGGGCCCCATGCGACCCACATTACTGAGAAATGTCAACATTTACTGGTAAAACAGGACAAACTCTGGATATTTTGTGGGCCCTAAAATGAATTTGCTGTGGGTAGGGTTGACACCGGGCCAGTAAAAATGATGCTTGATGTCAATGTTATTAATAGGAAAAAACTACAAGAATATAGGAAGGCCAGTATTTTTTTTCCGCAAAATGTGGCAACCCTAGGCCCTAGCTGTGAGGCCCAGTAAGAACTAGTTACACTAATGTTAGAAATGGTTATGAACAGACTCTTGTCTACAAATATGGAATGGCAGAAACCAGACCTAGAAGTTTATTTAAAACAGTTTAAAGAAAATACATCTTAAGGTCGCCTTACACATTTCATACCGTGTGGGCTTTTAGTCATAGATCTTAGTCTTGGTCATATAAATTTACTTTTTTAAGTAAATTTATATTACTTACTGTCAGAGTGTCATTACAGTTTAGGGCACATATAGATGCGACTGCACATAAGATAACCAATAAAAAAGTAATAATAAAACTACAGTTTTGCTGAATTTTTGGCTGGCAGGATCCTTTGAAATGAAGCTGGAGAATAACATAAAAAAGATTAATTGAAAGGTTTTTGAGAATAAAGGAACAGTTCAGTGTAAAAATAAAAACTGGGTAAATAGCTAGGCTGTGCAAAATAAAAAATGTTTCCAATATAGTTAGGGAGAAATGCAAACTATAAAGGCTGGAGTGACTGGATGTGTAATATAATAGCCAGAATCCAACTTCCTGCTTTTCAGCTCTCTAACTCTCTCTAAGGGGGGCCACGTGGGACATAACTGTTCAGTGAGTTTGCAATTGATCCTCAGCATTCAGCTCAGATTCAAAAGCAACAGTTATGGCCAGTCACTGATTGGTCACTGCCTGGTCACCAGGTAACCAGTCAGTGGAAAACAAGAGAGCTGCAAAGCAGGAAGTTAATTCTGGCTATTATGTTAGACATCCACTCACTCCAGCCTTTATACATTAAATTTTTGCCTAACTAACTATATTAAAAACATTTTTTATTTTGCACTGCCTATCTATTTACCCATTTTTTAGTTTTATACTGAATAATTCCTATAAAGGCATTTCATAACAAACTAACCACTCCTTCAATACTTCAATCAGACATCCCAGGAAATGTCTGGATATTAGGTTCAATGAATTGGTCTGCACATATGGAACAACTTTTTAAGAGGCATAGAGGAAGGGGCAGAGCTGCCCAGGGCCGGATAAATAGTACCATTTTATTTTGGCATTAGTTACCCTTTAAAAGTAAGGCAAGCTCAATCTTTATTGCTCCAGGCAGCAAGTAGTCATTGTACAGCTTTCCAATTTACCACCCACCAACCCCAGCTGTGCGGCTCTAATAAACATCATAGGTGCGGCCGGTTTGCACAAGACGAAAGCCAACACTTCTGGCCCCCAAACGGCGAGCGGAAGGAAGATAACACTCTGTTATAGAATCCTGGCATGGAGATGTGTGGAAGTTCTGCACATCATAAGCATCATTCTAGCCTTTTTATTGAGCTGTTAAATAGATCCAGAACTATGTGTACTGTACATTCTTACAATAATTTGGGACATATTCTGTACGTATATATCGGGAGAACAATATATCACTTCCTCCACTGATTGCCCAAAAGCCAAAATCGCAGGCCTGAAACACATGGGCTGAATTAGAAACAGGAAAGATGGATTTCTCCCCAGCATTCAATGAATGCCAAAAATATAAATGGCTCGAAATTTTTGGATATTCTTCCTGGAAATCTATTTTTTATTTTATCTGACACACGCAGCACTAAGCCCAGTGCCATGAATATAATAAGAAGAGACTGGGATTAAAAGAATTGTTTTTGTTCGTTTATAAAAAAAAAAAAAACTAGTATTAAACAAAAACAATAATTGGGGAGGAATGCACTTAATCTTCATGTTCCTGCTCAGATTTGGATTCCACGCTCGAGCCAAGGCATCTCTGAAAGATTCCGTAATGCTGAAAAACAAATTGTTCTTTTAGGAAAGTGCTTGCTAATAAGACCCCCTTTAGCTGGAGCCCATTCTGACAATAAGAGACCGCTTTTAACCCTTTAATGACTGTGAATGACATGGTCACTTTCATGTTGACATTAATTTGGATACAGTGACTCAGTCTCTATGTGAATACATTTGCTGAAGGAAGTCACTCATGTGGTAATATGTAGATATATATATAAATATATTTATATAACCAGAAGAGTGGGTCCGCACACACATGACTTATGAAATAAATAAAAAGGTTTTTTTTCAAGTGAGGCAAGAACTAACATTTCTAAAACCTTTCTCAAAGGTCTTATTTATTTCATAAGTCCTGTGTGTGTTTGGACCCTCTCTTCTGGTTATACTACCATTTTGACTACTGCACCCAGGTACTGTTGACACTTTTCACGAGAGTGCTGGTATCCTTCGCATGTATATACACGAGTATATATCAGAATTTTATAACTGAAGCAGGGCACTTCTTATAAAGTTTGAACACATTTCTGCGGTTTTTATGTGTTATTACAGTTTTGCTGATGGAGCTGAATTTCCCTTTAAGCTGCAAGTCCCAGTTTCCCCAAGAGACCTGCTTATCTTAATTTATTACAATTGTTTCTTTGCTTTTCTTAAACTGTTGCAAAAGTAGCCAAGTGCACCTGACATATATTCTGGGATCTCTCCCAAAAGCCAGTTAAGCTTTTTCTGGCTGTCCAGTGCAAAAGATCTAAGAGAAAGTCAGGACGTTTCAGTAACAAAGCCAGGACGGCGAGCTAAGCTGTCAAAGTCAGGACTGTTCTGCAAAAAACGGGACAGTTGGGAGGTATGGTGACATTGTCCATAAGTGATGTCAGGCCTACCTGTGCATGTGACCTCCAGTTGTTACATTGGGGCACTGCCTAGCGTGGCCCCAGAACTAAACGCAGCCCTGTCACAGTTGCGTTCTCAGCAGTGGCTTAACTAGCATGCAGCAGACTCTATGACCACCACTGATCCTAGGGCCAGAATCGTGTCATTTCTGGCACTTGAAGTTTATATGTTTCCATGTCACACAGCTGTCTATTCCCCCATTTTGCCCAGAGTTACCCAGTTTTGGCCCTACCCTACCAGTCTCCTACAACTAACGGTTTTGACAGATTCTCCGGCAATGTCAATACACACATGATCAGTAAGGATTCAGCAACAGAAGAGCAGTGGTGCATCAAAATGACATCACTTCTGGCAGTGGGCATACACAGTGACATCACTTCCAGTGACATCATGGATTGATACAAAAAATATTCTCCGAGCCAAAGCCACCCACCCCTCCAGACTGATAGCTCTGCATTCAGGGTAGTGCATACAACCCAACATTTTGGAAATAGAAAGAAGGACTAATAGAATTGGAGCATGTAGCGTGGCTAAAATGACTGACCACCCAATTTTGTGGTCACACCCCCTAATTACCATGGTCTATTTGCCAGGTTATGAAAGTTTTTCCAGTTATTACAGTTTTGCTAATAAAAATGAATTGCCCTTTAAGCTGTGAGTCTAAGTTCTCCCAAGAGACCTGCTTTCTTCAAGGAGAATTCAACCCACCCCTTGAAGTTAAGTGATCATCTGCCCTCCTCCGTTTGTCCTTCTCCCTGCCTCCCCCCCTGCAAAGTCTAACCCCTGAATCTTTCTCCCCTTGCGACTGAAAAAGCAGAGCACAAAGCTGCCATCTTCATTATCTTCATAATCTTCGCAATCTTTCTCAATGAACTTGGCGTTTTACTGCATGCGTAGTTGTAGCAAATTTCCGGGTTCTGTCAACTGCGCATGTGCCAAAAATCTGAGTCCATTCACAAAGGTTATGAAAATACAGAAGATGGCGGCTGTTTGCTCTGCTGTGCTCACTCTGCTTTTCCGGTCGCTAGGGGAGAAGGGAGAAGGATTCAGGGTTAAGACTTTGCAGGGGGGAGGCAGGGAGTGGGATGAACAGAGGGGGGCAGATGAGCACTTAACTTCAAGAGGGGGTGGGTGAATTCTCCTTTAATTGATACAATTATTTATTTGCCTATCTCAATTATTCTTACAAAAGTATCTTAATGTATCTAGTGGCTGTTCTGGGCTCTCTGCCAAAAGACAATTAAGTTAGAAACACTTTTTCTGGCTGTTGAGTGCAGGAGATGAAATAGAAAGTTGGGACATTTCAGTACAAACGCAGGACTGCAGACTGAGCAGTCAAAAGTGGGACAGTTAGGAGCTATGGTAGCGGTAGCTTCCATATAATTTATCAGAGCTGACTAGAGGTTCTTAGGCTAACTATATGGAAGTGCAGAATGTTTGGACACAAATATCTATAATGAATAGTATTTAATAGTCTCAATAATTTCATCCATTGTAGACTGCCATGCTTGCAGCTGTGCTCATAAATGATCCCTCATTTCATATAAAAAAGTCTTTTCATTAAAAAAAAAAATATTTTCTAATGGTAATAGGCCACTGTTGAAACCCTGTTATTTTAAGGAGAACAATACCCTTTGCACAAAAACATTACCAGTAAAGAATGTAATTACTAATAATTGATTGATATAATGTATATAGCAGTAAATCTTGCCCTTGTATGATACATTTTATCTCCTGCAATGATCAGAGGTATTGTTTATCTTCCCTGTGGCTTGTATGAGGCACTGTATTCACACACAAACCAAAGGCATGCATAATTGCTAGGTTACATCAGCCAATGAATGAGTGCCTTTTACTCCCACACTACTTCCTGTTCCAGTTAGAGCTGCAGTATTTCCTGTCATGTGTTAAGTGAGATCACAAAATGGTGTCTCGAGGGACAATATTTAAATGGGTGATATTTACTGATATGTATATGTCAAATTGATAAAATTCGTTCATAGGACACTTGTTACGTTATGAATAAAGTGTAAATGCAGTATTTGTTTTCTTTATAAGCCAGGCCAGCAGGTATAAAGCCAAGAAAGTTTTATGGTCCCTTTCATTCTTGGATTTTACTTTCATAGAGTATGAATGGAATATGAAATTCAAATGTAAAACATATAAAGGCTGTGTCAGCAGTTGAATAGTCCAAAGATGAAAAAAAAAACCTAACCCCGGTACATAGCAAGATAACCTGGCAATAATCTCTATTCATCTGACACTCAAGTCTAGAAATATAAGCCTCAGAGGGAGGCAGATACACTTGTAAATCATGAGACTCGCCTTAAAAAGGCCTCCCAGCTGGATCACAAGGGTTGGCCAACTGAATATCATACAAAGACAGAGAGGCCTAGTGAATTTGCCTGCTCCTTCCTCCAACAACTTTTATGAAGAACATTTGCTGATTTTTAGTAGTGACAATGCATCCTGCACAAGGGAGCTTGCCCCTGATAGCGTGACTTGCCAAACCCGTACCCCACTCCTATGTGACTTGGAACAAGATTTGCCTAAAATTGGAGCGTTGGAAGATATTATTATCCTTTATTTCAGGGGTGTCCAAATTTTTTGCAACAAGGGCTTTACAAAAAGTATTCTCCTCAACTAAGGACGATTCAGCAGGAACAGTCCTGTATTTGTCAACTGCCTTTACAGTGAGATGCCATATAATTCTGGTTATGGCAGGTGGTTATCTAGGGGGAGATTTTACAGCACACATGCCATCAACACTCCAGCATGCATTTATAGGGGTAAGGGCCTGACAGGGGGCCCAGGTGCCCATCCTTTACCGGGGCCCACCAGGGAGTAGTTATGCCCCTGCCCTATGTTTGCCCATAGCCTTTACAGAGAGGTGCCATAAAATTATGCCAGCCTGGGTATTGTACAAAGTATCAAACACCAGGGCATTTTTAGGATATTGTTTAAGTAAGACTTTAAGTACAATGGTTACTGCAGGACAGAATACATTTAATTTCATGGAATTTATATACCATTTAAGTATCATATTGATTAATTGACACTGGAAAGGGAGGACAATCTGTTTTGTTCTTTATGTAGAATTCCACAAGCTGGAGGCAGCAAATCATTTATCTAACAAAAAATTATTCCTTGATCCAGCTATAAACATTTCTATAAAACCCAGAGCGTTCATTATTTCCACTTTTGGGATCACTGCATCATCATTTATCTACAGAGTTAGAACAAGGCTTGGCCTGTGAATCACTTTGCACTCAGCAGCAACTGAGATTCATTTTATTGGCTTAGCGGAAGTAGAATTATCGTAAAATGCTTGTTCTTTTTTAAGGAAAAGGCTTCCTAAAAATTGCTAGACTGCTTTGTATATTCCTAGTTAAATGGTGCATTTTGCATGCACAGCTACACCCATGTTCCTATTAAAACAAATGATGACCAGAATACATTGTGCATACCAGATGCGTCAATAATTAGAATTTTGCTAATTACAGATTTTTAGAATATGTACATCACAGTAGCAGTTCCCATTTGATAAAGCTTTGATTTTATCTATTGCCTGAGATCATTTACTTATTTTATAATGAAAATGCCATTGAGGTGTAATAAACAATACTGAAATCAGTTCCTAAAATTAGCATGAGGCTGTATTAGAGCGATGGAATCGGGCTGAATTTACAAAGCTGAGATGAAAAGCTCATTGTGATTTTCAGATTATTTAAGAACTATACAAAAGTACTTTGATGTTGTCTGTTTTATTAAACAGTAATTATTTTCCTTATGGCCCACACAAAGAAGCCTAGGGCTGCATTCCAACATCTGGGTGGTTTGTCAACAAACAATAAGGCCTCTTCTAGGCAAATCAGGATGGTGATATTTTAGAGAAAATGTTTTTTTATATACTTAAACAAAAAATTTTGAAGCGTTTACCTTATTGTTTGTTTCTTTCTACATGTAACATGTAGAAACAAACAAACACTACGGTACACACTTTAAACCCGTATCCTTATAAACGTTATCCTTATAAACGGTGTTTACTGATGTCATTGGTTATTATCGGAGCTTAGTGATGTCTTAGTAATTTCTGTCACATGATTTACTGAAATGTGTATATTATAATATAAAATACCCCCTCTTGCAGAATGTGAGGAATATTAGAAGTCACATCAGCATTCCTTGACCTGTATAAAACACTTGGCCTTGTGTTTTTATTTGGTCATTCGGTAAATTGTAATATCCTTATGTTTTACAAGAGTGGGTATTTTATTCACTATACCAGTGCTTATGATATCATCACATATAAACAAAGGTTAGTGATGTCACTTTTATCACATGCCTTATGGAAATGTGTTTATTTTAAGGAATAATGCTTAATACTTGTAAAATATAAGGATTTTATAAGTTACCGAGGATTTTCATGACCATATAAAAACAAGTGTTTTTTTGTCATGGAACTCCAAGGTAACTTCTAATTGTCACGAGCACTCGGCGCTCCCTACCTGTTCGGCGGGGCGGATCCAAGATGGCGGCGTCCAATGAATACACGTGGGCGCAAGGACGCTGGCGCCGGAGTGCCGGTGCAATGATGTTACGCTCTGTGGTACCAAATTCAAAGTTAATAGCTCAATCTTGCATTGTGTTCCTGATTGTTCCTTTATCCTGCTTGTTCCTGTTATTGATCTCCAGCCTGTTTCCTGTCCTTGACTCCTTGCTGCCTGCAAACTTGAACCCTTGCCTGGACTTGACCACTCTATTGGATTTAACCTTGAACTGTACTTTGCCTGGACTCTCTGGAAGGGGCTTCCTCCTTGATCCCGACTACCCCACTGTGGGTGCCGCTGGCCCCCGCTGACATTATACTCGGGCCCAAAGTACAGTCACTAGATTCTCTACCCAAGGGCAACATATCCCCCCCTTCCAGTTCCCCGTTCTGTTTCTTTGTCCAGCTATTTCAAGATATTAAGGGGGAGATTCATCAAAGAGTGAAGTTAAGAGTGAAGTTCCGCCACTTGAGTGAAATTCCGCCACTCTCCATTCATTTCTATGGCATTTTTAAAGGCGTATTCATCAAAGGGTGAACTTTCACTTCACCCATTGATGAATACGCCTTTCAAAATCCCATAGAAATGAATTGAGAGCTGTGGAATTTCCCTCTAGTGGCGGAACTTCACTCTTTGATGAATCTCCCCCTAAGTGATTAATGGCTCATATAATAAAAAATACTTTAGCTTTCAGACAGGTAATATAAGGAATGTAAGAAGACTATATATAATCAGGTCTAGTGATGGGCGAATTTATTCGCCAGGGGCGAATTCCCGCGATTCGCCACCGGCAAATAAATTTGTTTTTGACGCGTCGAAAACAACGCGACGCGTCAAAAACGTGCCGCAACTCGCAAAAACGTGCCGCAACTCGTTTCACAATTTTTTTTGGAAATTCGCTAATTTTTCGGCGAAGCGAAACTGGGTAGATTCGCCCATCACCAATCAGGTCTTAGTTATATCCCAGTTTACATGACTATGCAATTTGTTAGCATAAATGTAAAAAGGTAATTTACAAAGTTCTATACAAATGTCATATACAAGTTTTTGTATGCTTATTCTATATGCCTGAAAACAAAACGAATAAAAATCTTAAGTTACAAAAAAAAAAATCTGCAATAATAGATATTGGTATATAGCATTTAAATGTATAGAGGGGTTGGTGTGAGTGTGTGTATGTAAGGGCACTTGGTTTCATTCGGAGGGGTTGAACTTGATGGACTTTTTTAACTGAACTTAATTATGTATGGAGTATGTATAGAGTTAGTGCTCAAGACAACATCCAAATAAGGCTTTGTATTTAGTCGTCAGGGGAACATATATTCCTTGAGGAGACACAACTGAATGGTATATAGCTGTCAGGATTATCCAACCCAGTGATGTTTCTGGACCCCGCTGCAAATAAATTTTAGGGCCCCCATCAAATTCAGAGGCTGTCCTGTTTTTCCCTTATATACTGAAATTGCTCATTAACTAGGGCTTCATGGGGCCCCCTACTATACCTCATGGGCCCCCCAGCAGTGTCTGCTTCCTTTGTAGTTACACCCTTGATCCAACCCATATATCAGTAACTGAATACCATCAGTATGTGTAAGGCCAGCGTTATACCTGAGCTCCTTTCAGGAACTTAATAAATAAAATACAAATCAAAACCGAGGTATCGTAGCCATTTACATATTTATGAGTAGGGAAATTGCTTTATTTTGTTGCTGGAGCCAAATATGAAGTGTGTCAGCAAGAAGCATTTCACAGAACTGTCCCATTGCATTAACATCCCACTCTATACGTGTTTTGGGAAAAAACACAGCCCCCTCGCCTGACCTGTAGTATTGGATGACAAACTAAACGAACGTGTTGTTATTGTGCGCTGCTAAAGAGCTGACAGTAAGAATATATAATGGTTTTGCCTAAGGCTTTGGCACGCTTTGAAACAAATTGTTCTCCAGATAGAAAGACTGGCATCTGACTGTTTCATGTTGTGCCGTTCCAAGTGAGACACCTGGTTTGGGTCCTACACAAAAACTCTATTCAGCATCTCACGCTGCTCTTTTGTTGTGCTCAGAGGTGAGCGAGCGAGCGTTGGACTCTTCCAGGAAACGTATTCACACGTGGGACTTGTTCTCCCCCATACACACATATACACACACATTGTTTTTGGTGGTAACAGAGTTGTATTTCTCTGTAACATTCCAATGACATTTTCTTTCTAATCTCATGCCCAGGGGCGGATTTACTCATCAGGCGCCCCCAGGCCCGTAGTTGCTCGTCGCTAGGGTAAATTTAAAAATGTCCTGCATTTCCCCAGTGCTTCAGAACCAATGTGAATGCAGCTGGAGATGGTATGCCTCCCCTAAAATGCTGCCACCCTAGGCCCAGGCATTCCCACGAATCCAGGCCTGCTCATGCCAGCTAGTCAGCCATATTGAATTAGATTTCTCTCACACAATGGTGGTCTTATTTGCAAAGAAGTACAAAATACACCATTTTTGTTTTACCCACAGTAACAGATTTCCCCCCCCCCCACCTAGTATTCAGCG
>CM044433.1:8249318-8278419 GCA_024363595.1 Xenopus borealis
AGTGAATTAGTCTAGTTGCGTCCCTTCGTCAGTGCGCAACTTCGCCTGGTGTAAGTGTGCGAAGTTGCGTAAGTCGATTCGCTAGCGAATTTTCGCCAGGGACACTGCGAAACTGCGAATTGACATCATGCTGGCGAATTAGTGCGAGCGTTAGACGCTTCTCGCTTTAGTGAATTTGCCCCTATGAGTCTTGTTCCTATTCATTAATAATGATTCCCTTATTCACCTTGTTAGCACTGGAGCCTCTATATAGGTTAATCATTGAGATACAGATTAGTTGGATCTTGAAATATGTATTTTTCATGGTTTGGGATAGTGTGAAACAGTTATCAGTAAAAATTGTAAAAAAACTGTTACTTTATGTTCATGAGTTTGAGGAAAAAAGTATTTAACAAGTATGAAAATATTTTGTTTTCTTCTCTCGTTTTGCCAAGAACAAAATTGGTTTTGCTCCTGTAGGAAACAAGGGATTTCGCCGGGTCGGGAGCGCAGAACAAATTTCATCACGTTTGTCTCAATGAGAAATCTGCTGACGTTTCTTATAAATAGGCTGGAAGGAGCCAAAATTCTTGGAATTGTAATGGGCCGAATGGAACATTTTCACTGAAATTGAATTTGAACTGAATGAAAGCGTAAAAAGTTACGAAGAATATCTGCTTTAACTATTTCAGACATTTTTTCGATCATCAAATACCAAATGTTCGAATTATCGAATAAATTGAATGATCGAATATTCGATCATTCGACCATTCGATGATCGAAGGATTTTAACTTTCAAATTTATTCGAATGCCTACTTCGCCAGATTGAACCTACCGAATACCAATAGAAGACTATGGGAATCCCGCCCAAGGCTTCTTTTGCAAACACCTGCTCGGATACCATTCGTACGATCGAACGCCTCGATCGTTCGAATCATACAAACTTTTCGGCGGCTCGAAGGAAAAAGTAAGATTTTTTCGTGAAATCGAATGATCGGTATTCGGTCATACGATTTCATCGAGAAATCGAATATAGAGGAAATAATAGCCTAAAACTTTTCGATAAGCATTCGATAGTCGAATGCTTATTGAATTCCGAGGGGATTCGAGGTATTTTTAAGTGAATTTTAGTAAATTTGCCCCTAAGTGTTCTGAGGTTTAGTACTCAGCTACTACTTAGCTACACAAGGTTGACATCAGAAATTTTGGGGTCCAGTACAAATAATTTGTCTTGGCTTAACACAAGTGTGTAATACTAATATTAGTTAAGTAGGTAGGTTGAACTTAATGGATGTGTAGTTGGGGGCCCAGGAACTATACGGGGGCCCAGTAGGACTAAGACTGTAATAAATGTTTATGAAATATATTTTGTTCCAAAAGTTTAGGGGCCCCTTGATCTTCTTGTGGGACAACCTGCACCCCACTGATGACAGCCCTGCTGACTAATAGCACAAATATGTCAACTTGATCATCATCCCACCCCTGACACCATCTGCTCCACAATCAGACATAACTCACCCCATGTGTGGGCATTTAGAGTTGGCAACTCTATTTGTTAGCCTCTCAGCAAAGACATCTAAATGTAATATTTTCTAATCATCAGCCTTACTAGACTTTATAGACTAGGGCTGCAGCATCTACAAAACAAAAAACCTTCTTGGGGGGAGGTTCCTACCATTGGATTAGGAGAGTTTATTCAGTGTTTTGAGAGCCTCCATTGGCATGCCACCGTTTGATCATGTCCACCCTCTAATTTCAAAACAAAATATATGGGAAGCATTCATTCATAAATTTGGAGATATTTCTAGGGACATTCAAACATTCAAAAGGCTAAAGAAGCATCCCCCCAAAAAGTCATGTGACGGAGTCAGCCTCAGAGGCTGCAAGCCAAAGACTTGCTTTCCTGAATTTATCATTAAGAAAACCCTATGGACAGTCTTACCAAGGTGCATGACCATTAGTTCATTTCCAGCTCCACCCAACTATTCATGATACACATACTTAAGTTGAATAGAAAAAAGACCATCAAGTCCATCAAGTTCAACCCCTTCAAATGAAACCCAGTGTCCATACATACACGCACTCACACCAACCCCTCTGTACACCCACTGAAACTATATATACCAGTGACTATAAAGATTTCATTCATCCAGGTCATTGTGATTGGATAAGTGGAAGAATTTATATGTTGAGAACTTCCCACACCAGTCAGTTGAATTGAAGAAGCTGCTTAGATGAGTAGTGGAACGTCTTTATTGATTACTCAGCAAGTCCAGTTGTTTTAGAATTAATAGCTATATATATTCCAATATCAATATTAATTGTGAATTTTACTATCATAATAGCCTTGGATATTATGCTTGTCCAAGAAACTCTTAAAGGCATCAATAGAATCTGACACCACAAAATCGTCATGCAGGGCATTCCCCAACCTCACTGTCCTCACTGTGAAGAACCACTTTGCTTCAAATGAAAGTTCTGTTCCTCTAGTCTGAAGGGGTGGCCTCTGGTGCAGTGATCCTCTTTATGGGAAAAAAGATCCCTCACTATCTGTCTATAATGTCCTCTAATGTAACTGTAAAGAGCGATCATGGCTGCTTGTTTTTGCAGAGAGAACAATGCCAACCTTGACAGTCTCCTCTCATGTTAGCTCAGATAGATACCAACTGTTACACAATTATAGAACAGGTCCTTTGCAATTGTTATTTACCCGACCCCCACCCAGTGATTTTGGAGGCTTGCGGCAAATACTGTCTTCGCCCTACCTTAAAACCCACCTAGTAGAACATCTGTCCATGGATTTAGCTAATTGCATACAAGACCAAGGACTGTCCTGGGTATAGATTTGCCAATATTGGCCCTCTTATACTATAAGTGGGGTAGCCTGAGCCTAATGACTGGGAACCTGTATCTCCTATTACTGTAGTGCACAATGTATACACCCGGCATGGACAGGCACTGAGTTTAGGGTTCCCATTGTGCACCCTCAAGCAAAATTTATAAGGATGCAGCTCAGCCATTGTTCAGAAATGAGACCTATCAAATTCGTTGTGGTGCCCAAACCATTGGATTAGCCAGATTACCTCTCAAACATATTACATGTCTAATAAGCCGCCAGACTTTTTGCCACAAGAGGAATGTGACGCCTTTATAAAAAAAAGATGGGGATAAAAAGTATAATTTTGTCATTAACTGTACAACTCCGCTCCATGTGTTTCATAATTAGAGAAAAAAAGACAATTTTAGCAGCAGATGGAATTCTGCAGTATAATGTGGTCGTCAACAAAGCAGTTGTTAATCTGTTTCCAGAGTAAGCTCTGATCCCAGCTGCTATCCGCTTGGATTTACCTCCTAACCAGCAATTACAACCCCAAGGCTTTTCATTGTTAGAGGCAAGCCAAGAGGAACACAATGCTTCCAATAAAGGAGAGGTGTTATGCATTCACCAGAGGGGAAAATGATCCTCTTATACATTGGGTTGTATTGTTGGGCCACCTGATCAATGCTTTGGATTTTCCTACAAAAGAACAGGTTAATGCATGTAGCATGGTCTCTTAGTAATAGACACTGACCTGGGGATATTGCCAATGGCATTCCTTGGCAGGTTTTTAGGCTCAAAGTCCTACAAAGTCCTCAAAGTCCTACAGTGATGCGTACAACGTTTCAGGTCAATAATATCAACAGTGGATTTCAGATAGAACTTTTGCAATAGTTTCCAACACATGTTCCATGGGAGGAAGCAAAGGAGGAGCAGTGTATCAAGGTCAAAGTTTTCTTAGGTTCTTCAGCTAGTTTCTCTGGTGACTCTTTCCCACCCTTTCATGACAAAGGGAATGCTTAGCAAAGAATTAGTCACTTATTTACTGGTCTTGGGTGGGGAGACAGGAACTTGCGCTTAGCTATTATCAGTGGGGGGTCAATATTAGGCTATAGTGGGAGGATATTGCATTACATCAGCATCTTCCGCCCCTAGACAGATCCAATCCCACAGCATAACTCATATTCTCGTGTATTCTGGTGGGGCCAGGGAGTAGAGAATGGGACAGCTTAAAAATGTTTGAAAATCTCTCACTATACATGCTGTATTCTGCATATGTGTTTTTTCAGTGCTCTCAGAATTTAAAGGGCAAACAAAATGTTTAGGTTGGCAATGGAATACAGGGCCGTTGCCGTAGGCACTCGGTTAAAGACAGAACCACCATCCCAGAAAAGTAGCAGCCACGGATCTTTTTATGATCTGTCCCAGTCCTTGGGAGAAGAGAAAAATAAAACTGACAGAACCAATAGAATGTAAAAGATGCATAGGAGGCACTGCCCTAGACCTGGAGGTGATATTTCCCATGACATGGGGTCAAGATCTTTCTCAGGTGCAATCAACTCCCAATGATGCCCCATGAGTCACATTCCACTGAAGCTGCCATTTTTGCCTTTTTGCTGGTAGTAATTCGGTGCTCTGAATCCATTTACTGCAGTGTTTTTACTGGGATGTTTGACATCAATCTAGTGCTTTTAATTAATTTTCGGCGGTGTTCTTACTGGAATGCAGTGATCTGGGTCTATTTTCTGCAGTGTTCCTGCTAGGGTGTCTGGTGTCACTATAGTGCTCTTAATTCATTTTCTGCTGGAAAAGATGTCTTTAGTTAATGTAATGATTTTTGTTATGTAGTTTCTATTTCTAAATTAAACTGTTTACACTGCAAATAACTCACCCTACCATGTAAAATGTAATTCCTGAACAAGCAATTGTATTTCTTTAGTTGTAATATTGGTGTGTAAACAGTTATCTCAGGTCATTTTGCCTGGTCATGTGATTTCAAAAAGAGCCTGCATTTTAGGAGGGAACTGCTTTTTGGCAGGCTTTTGTTTTTCCTTCTCAATGTAACTGAATAGTACTCAGTGGGACATGGGTTTTTACTATTGAGTGCTGTTCTTAGATCTACCAGGCAGCTGTTATCTTGTGTTAGGGAGCTGTTATCTGGTTACCTTCCCATTGTTCTGTTGTTAGGGTAAGGTCACACAGGCAGATTCGGGGAGATTTAGTCACCTGGCGACTAATCGCCTCTTCTTCTGGACGACAATCTCCCCGAACTGCCTTCCCCTTGCCTTCCGCCTGCTAAAATAAAAAATCGCCTGAGTCAATGGACTCTCGGTGCTTCCATTTCCGAAGTCACCCGATGTTTCCTCATGAGGCAACTTCAGGCAACTTCGGAAATTGAAGCTTCATGAGTGCCATTGTTCTGGCGTTTTCTTATTATAGCAGGCGGAAGGCAGGGGAAAGCCAGTTCCAGGAGATTGTCGTCCCGAAGAAGAGGCGATTAGTCGCCAGGTGACTAAATCTCCCCGAATCTGCCTGTGTGACCTTACCCTAACAACAGAACAATGGAAAGGTAACCAGATAACAGATCCCTAACACAAGATAACAGCTGCCTGTGTGAATCTTCCCATGTGCCCCTGCCCATAGGCTGCTGGTTTGCAAGGTAGGGGGTGATATCACTCCAACTTGCAGTTCAGCAATAAAGAGTGACTGAAGTTTATCAGAGCACAAGTCACATGACTTGGGGCAGCTGGGAAATTGACAATATGTCTAGCCCCATGTCAGATTTCAAAATGAAATATAAAAAAATCTGTTTGCTCTGTTGAGAAATGGATTTCAATGCAGAATTCTACAGGAGCAGCGCTATTAACTGATGTCTGGGGTTAAAAGACACTTTTGAACATTTTTCTCAATGTTTCTTGCTGGGCAGTCTCTGTATATCAGTTTTTTATAAAATATAATGTTTTAAAACTGATTCTGAGCTGTTTGTTCTGCCAAGCGAAGCTTTTTTATTATAAATATTGTAAAAAAAAAAATGCATTCTCAAACCCAAAAGTAGTGCAGAAATAGACCAATCAGACTTTTTTGATGAGCATTTCTTTCGCTGCTTCATTGTGCGAAGTATTTTTAAATACATGTTATAAGAAGTGCAGTTCTGCAAAACAAATGCTTTACTTCTGAAAAAAGTTGTAGTCATTTGTTGTGCAGGCATGGGGGAGTGTATTTCCTGTTACTCGTGTGTCTCAATCTACTTCCTTTCTTGCAGTACAAATCTATTAGCACACTGCAAATCTCTTTAAAGTTAAGGAAGCAAAAAGAATGCTTAATGGAGTTATCAGAAGCGCCCACTTGCATGCCTCAAAGTGGAAATTGTCAGACACCGCTAGTACAGGTGGGATAAACAGTGATGTCCTTCTGCTTAAAACTGACCAGAGAAATATCAGATCACATTTTTCTGCTCACTACTTTCCTTTTGCAAGCAGAACAACAACAAAAGTAGTTTCTCTTCTTGCAAACTTTATTTTCAGCCAACTGTTGTCAGTGCAATGCAACGAACAGTGGGTGGTGCTGTTGTTTCAAATCAAGCAGTGTTAAAACTGCTGGCGTCTTGAAATCTAGAAAAGAAAAACAATATAATGTAAATTGAAAAAGTGCTCAGAGGAGCACTCTGAGCTATTTTACAGCAGTTTGTTTGTGTTGTTTAGTTAGATACTTGTTCTTATTTCCCTCATCCTCACAATGTTTTCAAGTTATGAGTCCCAGAGTGACAGCAGGAGTAAGTGGTTGTACCAGATGAAAAGTGCAAGGGATTTCAGTGAAACTGGAATGTCCTGAGTCTTTTGCAGCAGGAAAAAAAGAAATCTTACAGAAGGTTGTAGAAGCATATAAATAAACATTTCATAAACAGGTATGAAGCAGAGAACCTATTCTCAGGTATAAAGCAGAGAACCTATTCTCAGGTATGAAGCAGAGAACCTATTCTCAGGTATGAAGCAGAGAACCTATTCTCAGGTATGAAGCAGAGAACCTATTCTCAGGTATGAAGCAGAGAACCTATTCTCAGGTATGAAGCAGAGAACCTATTCTCAGGTATAAAGCAGAGAACCTATTTTCAGGTATGAAGCAGAGAACCTATTCTCAGGTATGAAGCAGAGAACCTATTCTCAGATATGAAGCAGAGAACCTATTCTCAGGTATGAAGCAGAGAACCTATTCTCAGGTATGAAGCAGAGAACCTATTCTCATTAGGGTGAGACAGGCTAAAAGGAGCCAAAAAGCCAATCACAGGCAAGACATGCAGCATAAAAACCAATGAAAACAGAAGTTATTTACTTGCCTTGTGCCATATACATAGCACTGCCTTAATACCAAAAAATAGACTCTATTTTAATGAAATAATTCAGATTTTTAAAATTGATTTCCCTTTTCTCCGTAATAATAAATCAGTAGCTTGTACAGGTATGAGACCCATTATCCAGTAAGCTCTGAATTATGGAATGGCTGTCTCCCATAGACTTCATTATAATGACGTAATCCACATTTTTAAAACGATTCCTTTGGATGTGTAATAATAAAACAGTAGCTTTTACTTGATCCCAACTAAGATATAATTAATCCTTATTGGAGTCAAGACCAACTTTTCAGGTTTATTTAATGTTTACATGATTTTCTAGTAGAATTAAGGCATGAAGATCCAAATTGCGGAAAGATCAGTTATCCCGAGGTCCTGAGCAGTCTGTAATAATAAAACAGTAACTTGTACTTGATCCCAACTAAGATATAATTAATCCTTATTGGAAGCAAAACTAGCCTGTTGGGTTTATTTCATGTTTATATGATTTTGTAGTAGACTTAAGGTAAGAAGATCCAAATGACAGAAATATCCATTATCCGGAGAACCCCAGGTCCCGAGCATTCTGGATAACAGATCCCATACATGTATTTGATCCTAACTAAGATATCATTAATCCTTATTGGAAGCAAAACCAGCCTGTTGGGTTTATTTAATGTTTTTTATGATTTTCTAGTAGAATGAAGGGACGAAAAAATCCATTATCTGGAAAACCCTAGGTCCCGAATATTCCGGAAAACAGACCCCATACCTGTATTAAAAACTGTAAGATGAAAAGTAAACCAGATTTACTCTTGCATTGTATTAGCTATGGCATCTCTCCCTTTTTATTTTCACTGCTGCTCATGCCTTATGCTTGGATCGTAAGCTCCACAGGGTACTCTGCATGTAAAATTACCTGTAAATAGAGCTGCATGTAATTAGTGCTGTTTGGGAATGATCATAATGAGAGGTTAATTGTGCATTTTATCTCTTGCCCTTTCTCAGCTCTGCTGAATAGACCTCTAGGCACCTAGATTCTCCCTTGAAGTTGAGAAGACCTGCATGTGAATTCACTGCTCATCAGCATGTTCCCACCGAGGCTGCAAGATCAAGCCTGTCCCAGAGAATGCTTGGCTGCACCTCTATGAATAGTAAAGGTTAAGTAGAACTGACCTACCTTGAACTACTAGTATTAACTGACTAATAACAGAGATCCCACAACCTACAATTATCTGAAGATAAGCAGCACCTTCCAGCGCAGCCACTTGACAAGGCCAATTGCAATGGATGATATTATTGTTACTCTGGAATGATCCCATTTCTGTGGGATAAGCACCCAGGACTCACACTGCACCGCAAGGGTGAATTATGAATGTGTTATGGCTGAACCTTGACTATTGGGTAATTTAGTGAAAACCACAAAGTTTGCACTGGGTCACAACCAATCAGAAGGTAGCATGTACCAGTTACTCATTCCAAGAGGAAAACTCTAATGAGCTGCTACTGGTTACTAGACTTGGAGCAAACTTTGCAGCTTTTGTTATATTACCGCTATAGCCAATAATGCCAAGAATTAGGGGAACGGGGCCTGGGAGAAGTGTCAGGGGTGCTCAGTGTGATGTCCAGATAGGGTAATATTTGGGAAGAATACATATTTGCTCTCTTAGGGTGGCTTTAGTCGCATGCTATAAATCTTCACTACTCCTGTTGACTAATATCCCTGAAATGCCTTCCCACCAGCAAGAACGTGAACCGCTGGCGGGGGGACTCTTTGGTTTTCCGAAGTCGGACGAAGTTTCCTTGTGAGGAAACTTCAGGCGACTTCTGAAAACCGAAGAGGCAATTCTCATTTTTTGGTGGGAAGGCATTTCAGGGAGATAAGTGTACCACCATGCTTAGGGTAAAGACACACAGAGCCACTAGTAGCAGCTACGCTACATAATAGACAATAGAGTTAATTGGTTTTGTTAAGATGTGTTTTAGCAGAGGCAATTCTCAATATTGTCTCTGGCAGGGTATTTCGTAGCTGCTACTAGTAGCTTTTAAACTACCAGTAGCATTTAGGGTCAGACTGGGGGCCCAGAAGCCCCCTCCTGTCCCACACCACAGCCACAAACCCCCTTTGTGTTTGTGCACATGTTCATACCTTCTTTTGCCATAAATGGGGCTGGAAAGTGGTCAAGGGCATGGAATGGGTCTTGTCCACAAGAGCCTGTGTCCCACCGTGTTTTATCCCGGTCCGACCAGTCCAGTCTGACCCTGGTAGAAGTTACCTGTTCTGGCTACAACATGCCAAAAAAAATCCTGCCATAGACTACAGTATACTGAGAATTGCCTCTGCTAAAACACACATTGTGCCTATTGTCTATTTTGTAGCCATGACAAGTAGCTGCTACTAGTAGTTCTGTGTGTACTGTGTGTCTTCACCCTAGGGGAAGAAACACACACGAAGATTCGGGGAGATTTAGTTGCCCACCAACAAATCACCCCTTCTTCAGTCCCGAAAAGTCTTCCTGACGGTTTTTCATGTGTTTCTGCCCTAAAAGAGCAAATAGGTGTTATCACCAAAAGTTCTGTGTATCTTCACCCTTATATAAACTTGAAAGCCCAGTTTGAGAACCATTTAGGGTGAGACTTGGGGTGGGAACTTATTTACTATGTTAGATTCTTGGAACATATTTTTCTCCAGGAACAAATATTTTTTTTTTTTCAAGATATTGGCTGCGATAAAATGTCCATAGACTCCAATGTTTTCTGCACGGACAAAGTCTCCTGCAAAAAGTTTCCACGTAAGGTTACCCCAAAAATATCTACTATTGACATCAATGAGTTTCAAGAATATTCTCATCTGACAGATTTGCACATCACTACTTGGAACTATAACTGAATGAATGATAAAGCAATGATTTTCTATAGCCTTGTTATTGGTTAAGGGGGCTCTGAACAAAGGTTGGACCTTCAAGTTGAATCTTGAAAAAAGGCTAATGACCACTGCGCTATTGGCCCCCAACTTGTCAAGTCTGTGGGGAGAGAAGGAAAGAAACAGATCCTCACTGATCAAGGGTTTGTCTAGCAGGTTCCATACAGGGCAAGCAGAGGAGCAAACAATGTTGTTTAAGCACATTCTATATTCTCCGACACCCCAACCATTTGTATATTAAAAAATAGAACAGTTAAGGTCCCCAGTCCACACTTTTAACCCTACTTGTCCCCAATGCACCCAAAACCCTGTCTTCTATTTGGACCACTGGAGGACAAGATGAAGGTTAACATCTGTATCAGTCCTATCACCAATAAAATTTGGGGTGGACACTGATAATTTGTTACCAACTGGCCTGGATAAGCGCATGGAATCACCAATAATTCCCATGATAAATACAGTCTTATTTACATTTTGATTGTCTAGTTCAAAAGTGGACTCTGCTTTGCTGATGGCTGTGAGAAATGGCCCAGGCCAAAGTCTAATATGCACTCATCCAGCTGCTAATATCTTTGCATTACTCCCATGATATTAATACCTCTAGGCTCTCTTTATATAAATATCATCATTTAACCCTTGATAAATCCACTCTGGATTATAATCTGTCCCATTAGTAGGGGGCGGCAGTCCCAGACTGACAGTATGAGCAGTATCTATATATTTGTGTCTAGAGCCTTGACTGTATGACTTGTTTGGTTCACGTAACCTTTTGAGGCTTAACATTGGGCCAGGCCCCTTTTAACTCGTAACAAAGTTGCAGATATATGAGAACATTACTGAACTGACCATTCAGCCAGAGTTCCATGAAAATCTAAGACATTAAAGAAGTGTTCCTCCAAAATATTGCAGTAATTGACCTACAAGGTGATCATCAGGAGTATGAAAGAAAGCAAACAGGTATTCTCTCCATTTGTGTCCAAAGTTCTGATCCCAATGGGGAGGGGGCAGCCCAGTATTTTGGGAACCACTGATCTGGAGGATGGGAAAAAAGAACTCTGCCCATATGACAAATGGGTCATTAATATCTTTCTATATAAAATTAGTTGTATTCCTTATAACCTGAGATCCTGGTGTAGGGATGTGTTATGTGAAGATGCATTGGAAGAGAGAGCTGACTGGACTAGAAGCAGGAGGGGTTGGTGGGTTACATGTTCTGCACAGATGTACCCGGTGTCCTACATAATGTTAGGGTGAGTGTCACGTTCATCAGCCTTCTGCAGGACTTTGGAAGGTTGTCAGGCTTAGGCATTGACCAACAAAAGCATAGTAGAGTAGAGTATAGTAGAGCCTGTATGTTGAGGACATAGTTGACATTGGGTACATATGCATGTGTGTGCACCATGTGTTAATGTTACGGTTGCACTTAATCCATTTTTTTGGATTCCTCCGAACCCCTGAATCCTTTGTGAAAGATTTTATTAACGTTCCCCAGTTCTTCTATCTCAGCGAGCGCTGAATCCGGTGCTAGGACCCTGCAGCCACAGCAGCGGACAGAGCAGAGAGCATGCAGACTATAATAGGGTGGGTGAATATCACAGCCATGTTAATAGGCTAAGAGGGGTCACATATTTTGGACAAAAAATATTTTGGCCTGAAGACCTCTGATGTAATTGAACCCTCATTACATTTCCATATATTGAGCACTGTCACTGCAATCTCTTCCAAGACCAGACATCATTGACCATCTTTTTTGTGGTCCTAATCTTCTTTCTCCTTCTTGTAGGTGCCATCACCATTGACTTCCCTTCCAAGACCAGACATCATTGACCATCTTTTTTGTGGTCCTAATCTTCTTTCTCCTTCTTGTAGGTGCCCTCACCATTGACTTCCCTTGAATATATATATTTGTATCCCTCCTCTCCAAAAAACTGGTCACCAACAAAAGCTTTAAATTTAAGTCCTTTTATTCCTCGAAGGAGCTGATATGATGGCTAATTGCATCCATATTTGATTTCAGTCACTGTACGGAATTATGGCTTGCCTTCTGTTCATAAGGTTCATCAGAAGAAACTGTCATTTTCATTAACCACAATGAGAGAGGCCAGAAGCTGAGTTCTTCTGCATCACTATTTGCACAAGAAGAGACTGAGTCATAGTTCTTCCGTGCAAGCCCTCTCTGTGCATCGCAATGTATTTTAGCTCGAGCCAAGGGGAGGGCAGGTGGAGACGAACCACTCGAATAAAGGAAAGTAGTGGATATCACATGATACCAACCAGCCAATAAGGAGAGACTGACAAAAAAGGGGAACAGTTACATTTTTTTCTTAATTTTTTGGGTTGTGTGCAAGACTGTTTGGGCCTCATAAACAACCACAGAACCACAAGCTGAGCACAGACACTCGACAGTGAATCCGGGATATTGGTCAGCAGAAAGGGGCGAATCATATTCTTTGACTGAAAATAAAAAAACCACAAGACTTTCAAACATTGGTAAGCGGAATCCCAACCACAGTCAATCCACTCTATTTATTATTAGTATTGGGGTTTCTTAATTTACTTTTACTTTTGCACAATTTTGAATTTTTCTTAAACAGCTTCATGGTCGGCTGTATGTTTAAGTGCAGCTGGGAGCCGAGATAGGGAGAGAGCAAATCAGGGAGGATGGGCGCACTTTTGGGCAATTTGGGGCTTGCAAGCTTTAAATTTGAGCAAAATTGTACTTTTCAGCTGATTTTTTAAAAACAAACACTAAAACCCCAGGCAGGAAGTTGAAGCACACACGATGGCCTCACACAGTGCCTTCCAGTCATTTACTTCACACCCGCCGTGCTTCTTCAGAGGTGAGTTTTTATTCTTTTCTTTTTGTTGGCACTATATTTGGGGTAAATGGCAAGAATATGAAAGGCACCATATATGGTAGGGCAGTAAGAGGGGAGTATTGGCCCTGGGCACCCAGTGTCTTAAAGAGCCCCTGGGGTAGAAAATGTTGTTAAAACTATGCAATGACATATTATATTATGTGGTACACGTTTATACTTTTTTGTGTGGGAGGGGCATTTATAAAGTAATGAACTTGTTTGTTGTATTTTTTGTGGCTTTGGGTGGAATGCAATATATTTGTTCATTTAGGGACATTACCTGGAGGTGTCTGTGGAGTTATAAGCAATGGGGACCACCATGCCCCCAACTCTGCTTTGGGCTCTGCAGAGCTGCCATTGTATGCAAAGGGAAAATGGGGATGCAAAAGAAAATGTTTAGGTCTCGTCAGGCCTTTCCAACCCGCATTCTCCACCTGTTGCTGAGGAGCAGCTGTCAGTGAATGCTGGGAGTTGTGGTTTAAATGTGGCTGCAAGTCATAAACAAACAAGACCTTCTGGCCAGCACTAAGGAAAGGACCGCTCTGAACTGTTCTTCCAATAACAATACTAGCCTGCCAGAGTGCTGGGGATATTTTCAGTATTTATTTAACTCATGGTCTCTGTCCTTACAGAGCCATTATGTTGATTTCACTATTTGCATACAGCAATGGACTGGGACACAAACTTTAAATCATGTCTTTTCAAGGGGAAGTTCATCTTTAAATCAACTTTTAGCAGCTTGTAGATGCTCTTCATATTCATAACATTTGTTCCACATCTAGTAACCCATGGCAACTAATCAATTTTCTCCATTCAAACAAGCACCAAAGTAAATGCTGCCTGGTTATTGGTTTATAGAAATGGCTAGTAGTGATGGGCAAATCTCCCGCGATTCGCCGAAAAATTTGCGAATTTCCAGAGAAATTTGCGAATCGGCGAAAAATTCACGAAACGAGTCGCGGGACGCTTTTGACGCGCGTTGCGTCAACTTTCCCCTGGATCAATAAGCAGTAAGGCAGGTACCACAGGCACTGTACTGGGTCCCTTGCTTTTCAACTTGTTTATTAATGACCTGGATGTGGGCATTGAAAGTACGGTTTCTATTTTTGCAGATGATACTAAATTGTGCAGAACTATAGGTTCCATGCAGGATGCTGCCACTTTGCACAGTGATTTGTCTAAGTTGGGAAACTGGGCAGCAAACTGGAAAATGAGGTTCAATGTTGATAAATGCAGGTTATGTACTTTGGCAAAAATAATATAAATGCAAGTTATACACTAAATGGCAGTGTGTTGGGAGTTTCCTTAAGTGAGAAGGATCTTGGGGTTTTTATAGATAACAAGTTGTCTAATTCTGGGCAGTGTCATTCTGTAGCTACTAAAGCAAATAAAGTTCTGTCCTGCATAAAAAAGGGCATAAACTCAAGGGATGAAAACATAATTATACCTCTTTATAGATCCCTAGTAAGGCCTCATCTGGAGTATCAGTGTCGGACTGGCCCACCAGGATACCAGGAAAAGTCCCAGTGGGCCAAGATGTCAGTGGGCCCTCATGCTGCTAAACTTTTGGCCTATTTTATGGCCATTCCCTATTTCTATAAGATCAGAGGCTAAATAGATAGAATAATTGTATATATAGTATGTAAAGTAAACAAACTAAGAGAATAGAGGTTGATTGAGGCGATGAAGAATATTAGTACTGAGAGTGGGCCCCTGGGCTAAGGTTTTATGGTGGGCCCCTGGTCTAAGGTTTTTTGGGTGGGCCCCTGGTGTCCCAGTCCGACACTGTGGAGTATGCAGTGCAGTTTTGGACTCCCGACCTTAGGAGGGATGTAAATGAGCTGGAGAGAGTGCGGAGACTAAGTGCAACTAAACTGGTTAGAGGGATGAGGGAAGACTTAAATTATGAGACTGGGAGACTGTCCAGGTTGGGGTTGTTTTCTCTGGAAAAAAGGCGCTTGTGAGGGGACATGATTACACTTTACAAATACATTAGAGGACATTATTGACAAATATCAGGGGACCTTTTTACCCATAAAGAGGATCACCAGAGGCCTCCCCTTCAGACTAGAAGAAAAGGACTTTCATTTGAAGCAGTGTAGGTGGTTCTTCACAGTGAGGACAGTGAGGTTGTGGAATGCACTGCCGGGTGATGTTGTGATGCTCATTCTGTTGATGCTTTTAAGAGGGGTTTGGATGATTTTTTGGACAGACATAATATCAAAGGCTATTTTGATACTAAACTCTACAGTTAGTATAGCTATGGGAATATATGGTTTGTGTGAAAGAGTGGAGGGTTGTGTGTGTGTGTATATGCTGGGTTTTAGTTTGGAGGGGTTGAACTTGATCGACTTTGTCTTTTCTCAACCCAATTTAACTATGTAACTATTTATAGATTACATATAATAGAAGGTTGAACTTGATGGACAGTTGTCCTTAATGCTGGTGGTGCTGAGGGCAAAATGTTGCTCTCCAGATGTTATTATCCAGCAACTATGAAGTGCTTTGGTTGTCAGGGGGTTCTGGGAACTGTAGTCTGACTACAGACAGAGTTAATATTTTTGATAAATATTACTGTTAATATTTATCCTGTTATTGTTGCAGCCCCTTCCCAAACCAAGCAAGATTTCTTCACACAAACACACCCCTTGTTCTGGGAGCACCCCATGCCGATATCACTGACTTACAGCTATAAACAGAATTTTATGGGTGAGGGTGCAGATGTGTCTTTAAACCACAGAACAGATGCCACTTGGTATTAAGAGGATAGATTTGTTAGTCAACAGTCATTCACACAAAGAGCCTGGCAGAGGAATGCAGTCAGCTGCCTGATAGTCACCCCAAGATGAATCATAGTGAGAGCCCCACTACTGCTGCTGCTCAGCTCCTCTTGGCTCGCACACTCACAAGCAGAAGGCAGAAAAAGAATCCGAGTTGTTAACAGTTTCTTAGTTGCAAATAAAACGGCTTTTTCAGGCATTACTGGGGGATTTAGCACAACTGACTCATGCAGATTTGTATGACTCGCACATTCCTACAGTGGCACGGAGAGAGGGGGCTCTGCACTCTGTGCTAACAGCTCCCTTAGTTGTGCCAGGACAAGAAAAGCATGTGGGCCCCGGGCAATTAGGACCACTCATTGGTTGGATGCTTTATGCTGTGACCCCCAAATGGGGAACAGAATTTGCCTTTGGTATGATAGTGAATGACAAATATATTGGCATAGAAGTGAGCAGTGGCAGAATTACCGGAGGTCTGCACCTCCTCAGGGTTTTACCAAAGCCTCATGCCTGTGCGAATGGTGCGAGAATTGCATCTGGAGGGGGCACATTCTGTACTCGGGCCCCATCAGCCATGCGTGTCCTCAGAAGTGGGCAAGAGCAGGCAGTTGCCCCAACCTGATTTCTCCAGCTAGTTCCAAGAAATTATTTGTAAATGTAATTTCAAACAAAACATTATTTATATTTCCCATCCCAAGGCATGCATTAATTAGGTTGTCTGTTTTACTCTGCATTGTCATGAATAGGTTCAGTGGGACGTAACCCCGATATTAACTTACTTGCACCCCCCAATGGGAAACTTTTCTTTACTGTATACATGAAGAACAGCACTGGGCTCTGTAATTACGAACCATGCAGAGTTGTCAATTAGCCCGTTTTCTCCATGAGTAAAACATTTTCCGAACCCTTCCCCAACGCCTCCTATCACTATAAGGCATTACCCAGTTTCTGGCATTTCCCCATATGTTGCAAGTGCACATGTGCAGTGAGAATTTAAGGGGCAGCTTTATCAAGGGTTAAATTGAAAATTCGAATAGGAAATTAGAATTTTCTAGTTTTTTTATGGTCAAAACTGTCATATTCAACTAGGCAGTTAATCAAATTCGATTTGAGTTTTTAAAAAATTTTAATTCAGTTTTCAAGATTTATCATACTCTGGCCCTTTAAGAACTTGAATTCGACTATTCGCCACCTAAAACCTGTTTAAAGGACCAGTAACATTAAAAAATGTTAAAACAAATTTCTTAGTATACATAAAAAAATAAACACCAAGACAAATAAAACTTTTAGATCACAAAGCCTTCATTAAGAAACAACATAATGAAACTCCCCTTCTGGTCCTCTTCAGAAAAGACGATCAGGCGATCCATAGTGCGGCGCTTGATTTCTCCTCCCTGCCTTCTTTATAGGAGATAGTCAGGGAGGAGAAACTGAGCACCGCACGATTGTCGAATCTATCCAAAAAAACTCGAATCGCATTTTTAAAATTCGAATTGAATTCGATTTGAATTCGATTTGATTTTTTGGGTCGATCCTATTAACCTCTAGTTTTAAAAAATTGATTTTTATAATTAATTTCAATTGGTCGAATTTTGAGTTCATTGGAGTTTTAAAAAAAAAAACTCACATTAATGCAAAATTCGACCCTTGATGAATGTGCCTCTAAGTGCTTTGTGCGTGTATGCACAATTATATCACTGGGGTCTCCCAGCAAGCAATGCCCCCTCATTTTTGGCTATGGCCCTCTTTATTTTCGGTTGGTTACCGCTGCAGAGCAACTGCTGACCCTTAGGAAAGGAGGCCGTTAGGAAAGCAAAACCTCAAGGGGATTATATTTATTAAATGGATTCTAAACCCAAATATAAAATTAATCTAAACTTCATATCGCTCCTGTGTGCACTTTTGCAATTTACTTCATTTTCTTTAGTGATTTCAGATATAATTGCCATTTTAGAACGCCGATACCAGGCTTTTGTGTCAGCATGGTAAAGTTTCAGTTTCTATTGGTACTGGTTTCAGAGCCGAGTTCTGCTATGTTTTTAAACTGATTTACATTGAGTGCTTTCATGTTCTGAAGAACAGGAAGTACAATTTGCAGCCTGAATTGGCTTCCCCACAATGTTACTGTAAGAAGCAGTAGTTACAATTTTATGGTCTGGACAGAATACATATTTTTTATGGGGCAGCCTATTTGTTTGGACAGAACATGCCTTCTTTGCCGTATTGCTTTCCTAAAGTAATGTGTTTTCCATATTGTTCAGATGGAAGTTTTAAAAAAATTTTAACCTCTGAATTGCTACTAGTATACTGTTCCCTATGTATGTTGTCATGTAATTAATCAAGCAGCAATTGCCTTCATGCTGGTGCTTGGTGCTGAAGATTCTACAATAGTTAATGAGTTACATGTTTAATTTGTTGTTTTTCATTCAGTGCTCATCTTTACTGGGTTAATACAGACTTTATACACATTCCTATTGGGCACAACACTTACTTGTCATAGGTTTGCTTGGAAAAAGTCGTAAAGTTCTATTTAAAACTAGTGACACAGAGGGTCTTGATGCACCTTCTAACAATGCTGCCCCCTTAGTGAAACTTGTGGCTATTTTTCGGTGGAGCAGACCCTGCGGCTGCTGAGGAAACCGAAAGAAAACTAGGAGCCTTCTGACCAATCAGCAGATCTATGGGGCAACTTTGGTCAGACAACTGCCACTGTAGTTGTGCAAAAATACATACAATTGTTGTACACCCTTGCACACTATAATGCAGTGACAATGCTCCAATTGCACGTTTAGTGCAAAAAAAATCTAATGCTGGCCGAACACAGTTCAGGTTGTGCAAAGTTCTACCAATTATTCCTTTTGGGGATCCAATCAGTCCATAACAATCAACATAAATTATCACAATTATTCTGCTTTTTGGCATTCATACTACAAAGAATTATTGACTGAAAAACATATAATATTATCCTTCTGTTCATTAGGATTAAAAATCTTCTATTCAAATTATGTATTGGCAAAGCATATACCATCAATGCTTGTTTATTAAACCTCTGGTCTAATTTTTAGAGGAAAAAAAACAATTAGAGATTTTTATACCCTTAACCTGCTAAAAATCCAAATCCAAAAATACTCCAGCTAAAACCTGTCAAGCTCATGTAGAAGTCAATGGCAGATGCCCCTTTCACAATTTCAAAATATCGTTATCTGTACTGAGTTTTGTACAAGAATTTGAAACATTGGATTCGGGCGTCAAATGTTGAATTTTCCAGCACAGACTTTTTGCAGCTGATTATTTGGTAAATCAGTTAAATTCATGGAAGGGACTTTGTTTTAATAAAAATATTAGATAAATTCAAGTTTTAGTAAACCCCCCCCCCAAGTATATGAACATTGAGGGGCAGATTTACTAAATTCACATGAATGATTCGAAATTCTATCGAATTTTCAAAAAGATTAAAATTTTCGAATATTTTTTGTGGCCACTTCGACCATCGAATTTTGAAAATTGGATCGAATCGAATGATTCGAATAATTAGAATAAAATTCTATTTGAATATTTGACAGTCGAATTTCTTGCCATTTAAATTTTAATTCAACTGCCTAGTTCGCCAGATTAAAGCTACCGAATTGCTATTAAACCCTATGGGGAAAAAATTGGATCGAATGTTTAAAATCGTTCGAATCATTCGAATGATTCAATTCAAACGATGTAATCATTCAATCGATCGAATTGCACTAAAACCCTTCAAATTCGATATTCGAATTTGAAGGGTTAAAATTCGGCCACAATTCGATTGGTCGAATCCGAGGGATAATTCACCCTCGAATTCGGCCAAAAGTAAATCTGCCCCTAAAAGTAATGGGCTGATAAATGCCACCAATCATTTTGTGTGAATGAAACCATAAAAAATTACCTCTTTGGAAAGGTCTGTCTTTAATGAATTATGCTTTGTTTTCAACATGTTTGGGGTTGGAAATTTTCTGATTTTTATATCCATTATCCGGAAACCCATTATCCACAAAACTCCCAATTATAGAAAGGACATCTCCCATAGACTTCATTTTATCCAAATAATCAAAATTTTTTAAATGATTTTCTTTTTCTCTGTATTAAAAAAACAGTAGCTTGTACTTGATCTCAACTAAGATATAATTAATCCTTATTGGAAGCAAAACCAGCCTATTGGCTTTATTTCATGTTTACATGATTTTCTAGTAGAATTAAGGTATGAATAGTGATGGGCGAATTCACAGCGAATTCCCGTGATTCGCCGCTGGCGAATAAATTCACGAAACGCCAGCGAAAATTCGCCAACGAAAATTTGCTGAAAAAACGAGTCGCACGTCGAAAACGTGCCGCGACTCGTTTCACAAATTTTTTCTAAAAATTTGCTGGAAATTCGCTAATTTTTCAGCGAAACGGGGTAGATTCGCCCATCACTAGTATGAAAAGCCAAATTACAGAATCTGGAAAACCCCACGTCACAAGCATTCTGGATAACAGATCCCATACCTGTGTAAAACTTACTGTAAAGAAATGAGCAGTATCCGCATTCTTCATTCCTGTATATCATCCATGTTGGAAATCTGATTGACCTATTTGCAATTTGTAGTTATATCATTCAATGATGTTGGCCTGACGGCCTGGATAGAGTAAGTAGATGGTTGCAGCTACACCCGCAGGTTGGGGGGGGTTAGTTATAGTAGTAGAACTACATTTATTTATACTTTATGGACTAAGGCTGAGCAGTTGCCTTAAGTCATAGTTTCCCTTTCTTATAAAGGGTGTTGTTTTATTTTATAACAGATGTAACAGTTTGCTGTTCTTATTAAAAGGGAAGTGTATTTTCAAATTTGTGTATAATAATTATATGATTAATCGTATTATTCTTTTTTTATAATTTATAGAGCACTTTTCATGAATTCATAACAAACTAGGATACCGTAATTCACCAAATGTGGGAACTTTGCTTTCAAATAAAAATATACGGCCCATGGCAAGAATAAGAAATGCAAAAAAAAAAGTGCAAAAGAATGTCATTTTACCGCTAGTTCAAGTGAACCTTATTTTTTAAATATGTGTTTCTATTATTTCTATTATTCCCTTTACCGTGATTTATAAAAAGCAGGTCTCTTACAATAATTAAACAAACCAGGAAATAACTAAAGACATTTTGTTTAATATTTTTATTATTTTACAAAATAAAAAAATATATGGTTCATTGCAAAAACATTAAAAAGAAATTAAAAATAAAGATAAAATGCAAAAGAATACTTAAAAAAAAAAATGGGAGTTCCTATTTTATATTGACAGCCCTAATTCAAATAAAATGCCCAACATAAAAAGTTTAGTACAAAAATAAAATCACAGTCAAAATAAACATCATGGCCAGAGTCTGTCTCAGAGGGTCAGAGGTTAAAAGGCCAGTGAATAGGCTGAATTCTATTATCTAATATCTGAACGGGGAACCTCAATGGGAACAACAGTGCTCCTTTCACTTTGGTGTAAGAATAACAGCCACGGGGAGACGGATTGTTCTTTCCCATAATATTCAGCTTGTTGTTTATCCAGACTGAGAAATGTCCACTATGGCCTCTCCAGCCAATGAAATTTATGGCTGGTGAAACTACAAGTTTGGAGGAAAAAACAGAAAGTTCTGTTCTTTGGGCTTTACTTTATCAGCCCGTACACTTGTCACAAAAGGAAATCCATTCCCCCTTTTTTTTAACCCGATAACGTGAAAATTGAAGAAAACACCAGGCGGTTCTTCCAACATGTTTTGAACGTTGTCAAAGGCTGTGACATATGAATGCATTGCGGTGTACCACAAAAGGTCTGGGACTCTATCGGAGCAAGCCATGCCCTCCTCTGCTTTTGTTCAACTGTTTTCTCCTATCCAGTGTCAACACGCTATAATGTTTCAGTGCTCGGCAGCTCACATGCAATGTATCTGTACATTACCCAATAACACTGAGCGTTTCCCCATCAAAACAGAGAACGGTCTGCAGTCAGTTTTATTACTGAACGATTGTAATGGAAAATACATGATGTGATACCCATGGTGCAAGTCAGTTACTAACTGCTGCTTTGAAGCACTGGGGCCTAAAACTTGATTTTAACTGGGCACAGACATTCATCAAGTGGCTGGAGTGTCATCAAGTGGCAGTTGAGGTCCCCAAAAACAAAGGTCCACCAACATTTTTCCCATTATTCTAGTGGGGCAGTCAGACCCCACTGTGTGTGAATGTCATAGGGACCTAGTCATGGCTGGATTTGTGGAAAGGCCACCTAGGCCCGGGCCTAGGGCGGCCTAGGGCTGCCCAACCACACCCACATTTGTTCGGAAACCCTGGGGATGCACAGGAGATATGATAGTTTTTTAAATTTGCCGTGTACCAATCCCCATTGCTCCAGTATTGATGACAGAAATTTTCCTGAATATATATATATATTGCCCAAGGAGACAGGGGCGATATGAACGCCAGTGGGCCTAGGGGAGCCCACTTTATAAATCCGGCCTTGTACTAGTAGTTCCCAACCTTTGGGGCTGGACCCAATGGGGGGGGATGGAGGCTGGAGCATTGGTAGGAATTACCCAGCCTGAAGGCCAGTTTAGGTTGAGAACTGGGGGACATGCTCTCAAGCTCTCCTAGATACACCTGAATATTCTTCTTGAAGCTCAGTTAGTGTGGGATCTGTTGTGAATATGTATTTACTTTTTTAGATCGAATTAAAACTGTGACTAACTGATACATCTTTATTTTCCTATATATATATACACATTTCATGAGTTAAAGGAGAACGAAACCCTATAAATGAATGTGGCTAAAAATGCCATATTTTATATAGTGAACTTATTGTACGAGGCTAAAGTTTCAGCTTGTCAATAGCAGCAATGATCCAGGACTTCAAACTTGTCACAGGGGGTCACCATCTTGGAAAGTGTCTGTGACACTCACATGCTCAGTGGGCTCTGAGCAGCTGTTGAGAAGCTAAGCTTAGGGGTCGTCGCTAATTATCCAGCAAAAAATGAGGTTCCCTTGTAGTATAAATCGGGATGAGTGAATTTTTTTTTGTTTCGCTACGGAAATGACACCCTTAGGGGCAGATTTACTAAATTCACTTGAATGATTCGAAATTCGATCGAATTTTCAAAAAGATTCGAATTAGAATTTTCGAATATTTTTGAAGACCACTTCAACCATCGAATTTTGAAAATGTTATCGAATCGAATGATTTGAATAATTCGAATAAAATTCTATTTGAATATTCGGCAGTGGAATTACTTGCCCTTTAAATTTTTATTCGACTGCCTAGTTCTCCAGATTAAACCTACCGAATTGCTATTAAACCTTATAGGGTTTTTTTTAGCATTTTTAGATCGAATAAAAAAAATTCGATCGAATGGTTAAAATCGTTTGAATCGTTCGTTTCGAACGATTTAATCGTTTGATCGAATTTTTTTTATTCAATCGTTCAATCGATCGAATTTCAAATTCGACCACAATTCGATTGGTCAAATTCGAGGGTAAATTCATCCTCGAATTTGGCCAATAGTAAATCTGTCCCTTAGACTTCGATAGGAGGAAAAAGATTTTTTTGACGCGCAGCAAAATAATTTTGACACCCATATACTTTAATGCGTTTCGGCAAATTTTTGCCAGCAGCTAATTTTTTACAAAGCGAAACAAGTCTTTACTGCTAAAGGGCTGTGGTTGCCTTGGGCTGGTACAGAAGCACAAAACATCATGTACAACATTTCTACCTACTTCTTTAGTTAGGCTTTAGTTCTCCTTTAAAGGAGACTCTGACCAAAAGCTGAACCTTCAAAGGGGGATTGCAGAACTTCAAGGGGGCCCTGAATGGACCTTCAAAGGGGTTGTGGCCAAAGGTTGGACCTTCAAGGCGACCTAGACCAAAAGTTGGGTCTTCAATTGGCACTTGAATAAAAAATACTGTATTCATGAGATTAAAATATTCTTAGCAAATAACCCAAGAAAGAGAGTGAGCAGTGTGAAATGTGACATTGATGGCTATGTTGTGTTAGGCTGGCATAAAGTTCAGTAACTTGTAGTTTAACAACAACTGATGGGCTGTAGGCTGGACCGTCCTAGTTATAATGGGGCGCCAATAAGTCCCAGGCCCCACCACATCTAAAAACAGCCCTGAGAGAAAGAACACTTGTGAGTAATTGTGTGTCTCCCAGTGCTTCTTAAGGAAAGAACCCATTCATTATATGATGTGGTCAAAATCATTTCACATGTAGACTATCTATTGAATATTCAGATATTGTGTGCCATAATGAGCTTCTGTGTTACAACTTCTTCCTCCATAAACTTGAAGGCCTTCTGGTAAGAGAACACGCTGTTGTTTTTTAGAATAGGTCTGTTTATTTTCATGTTCATCTTGTACTTATTATCCAAGCAGTAACGGCAATAAAACACATTCATAAAACATGTGCGGTAATGGAGAATCCCCACTAATCCTTAGTGGCTCCAACGCAGCTTCTGGACACAGAGAGCAACCCAGAACCTTCCAGCCTTGTGAACAATAGAGACTCAGAGGGAGACAAACAGTCATAGTCAGAATGGACATCGGAGCTACAAAGTATCTTGTGTAAAGAAAACAGGGTGAAACACCAAGGGGCCAAACATTAGTTTCCCACTAACCACACATTGGTCATACACAGTGGAGCATCAGAAACTCTCCGTGTGGCAAAAGGAGGGGGGGGACTGAAATACAAGTCTTTTTTGTTTTGTTACTAGAGAATTTAGCTGTGCTAGATCTTTATTACATTCCTTCCGTAAAACCGAGGGAACTTCTCGTAACACCGTCCGCCGTGTTTGTTTTTCTTCTTATTCCTGATCATAGGCGTCCATGTAGCGCCTACACAACAACACAGCGCAGCTTTCAACTCGGAGAGACATTTAATACTTAAGCATTCGCTAGGGATCGGCAACGGGCACGATAATGCTGCCCTTTGATTAAATGCTATATTTAGTGATTGCTCTCTTGCCTTATTATTACTTTCATAAACGGGGAACTTCTCGTGGATGCAAAACTTTATTTGTGTAGGTATTAGGTTTGCCTGGCCAGTCAAAATGATGGTTGATCCCAATGTTATTAATAGGGAAAAAAGAGAAATTATATAGGAAGGTATGGGACCTGTTTCCCAGATAACAGACTGTTCCGTAATTGGGATCTTCATACCTTAAGTCTCCTAAAAAAAGAATTTAAACATTTAATAAACCCAATAACGTTGTGTTAACTCCAATAAGGATTACTTATATTTTACTTTGGATCAAAAATAAGGTACTGTTTTATTTTCACAGTGAAAAAAGGAAATTTAAAAAAAAAATTAACTATTTGGATAAAATGGAGCCTGTGGGAGAGAGCATTTTCATATTTTGGAGCTCTCTGGATAATGGGTTTGCAGGTAATGGGTCCCTTACCTGTATGAATATTTAAGTGGCACCAGGGGCATTTCTGCCATGAGGTGGCAGCTCCCCGGAAGTTACCAGGAGCGGCAAAAAGTGGCAAAAAGCTGCTCCTGTTAAAATTAAAAGCCGAATCTCCCGTTATTATACCAGAAATTCGGCTTTTCTAGAAAAAAGAGAGCAATTTTGCTTTCTGCACTAGTGATGTGCCCCCCCTGTCCCCTGTCGGCAATCATAAGATAAGCACGACGGGCAGACGGGGGCAGAATTTCGACAGCCCTGAGTGGTAAACTACATTCAAAAGATTTCTTCTGGTTTCAATGAATTCTCAACTCCTTTGTAATAGAATTTGGTCAAGAGTATAACTAAATCAGAATTCTAATTTGCATAACTGAATGTGGATAAAAAAAAACCCCGGCACCACCAAAAATGCACTTCAGCTTTAGAAATCTAGTCCTTTAAGGTCCTGGGATTTCACATTGATCCAGGATTTGGGGATCATTAATACAGGCATACCTTCCAACATTCTTGAAATGGAAGGCACAGCTCAGTGAAATTTTTTTTTGCAGTCACACCCCATAATTACCATGCCAACAAAATTTGCCATGTTATGAAAGTTTGAACACATTTCTGTAAGTTTTTATGTTTTATTACAATTTTACTAATGAAGGTGAATTGCCCTTTAAGCTGTGAGTCTAACATCTTATCTAAAACTGTTACAAATGTATCTTAAAGGGAAAGGAAAGGCAAAGAAATAAAATCCCATATTTACTTTCTTTAATGAAAAAGAAATCTATCTCCAATATACTTTAATCAAAAAATGTGTACTGTTTTTATAAGAAACCTGACTGTATGCAGTGACATTCTCCCTTCATTTACTGCTGTGGATAGGAATTGTCAGATGGTCCCTAACTTCTGGCAGGGAAACAATCATACTTATCAACAGCAGGGGGAGCCCCTGCCTTACTTATCAGCCATGCAGAACTCCAGCAGCTTTGTTTTTTGATCATTTATGACGATCCCTAAGCAGCACAGACCATACTGAGCATGTGCAGTGCCAGTGTCAGGCAAAGATGTATAACAAAGTTACAAGATGACAGCCCCCTGTGGCCAACTTTGAAAGCATAAATCATTTGTTTGATTAGGCTTGTGGTGCAGTAAGTTCATGTTTATATTTAGTATACAAAATACAGCATTTCTAGTCTTATTCTATTTTACACTTTCCTTGCCCTTTAAGTATCTATTCTGGGCTCTCTGCCAAGAGCCAATTAAGTTAGAAACATTTTATCTTTTTTGGCTGTTCAGTGCAGGGAAATAGGGACTTTCCAGTACAGTGCAAAGAAATCGGGACTTCTCAGTACAAATGAGGGACTGCAGGTTCAGCTGTCAAAAGAGGGACTGTCCCGCTCAAAATGGGACATTTGGGAGGTATGTACAGGTATAGGATCTGTTATCCAGAATGTTCAGCACCTCAGGTTTTTTTCGGATAAAGGGATTTTTGTGTATGCTGGATGTCCATACCTTAAGTCTACTAGTTAAGCTGCCAACAGACCAAGTATGTAGCTTATTGGGCCCCCCGAAGGGCTTCCCAGATCGATATCTGGCGAGAGTTGGCCAGATGTCGATTGGGCAGGGGTAAAAATCCAGTCGGATTGCGGACTGCATCTGTTCATTGGTAGTGATGGGCGAATCTACCCCGTTCGCGAATTGACGGAAAAATTCGAGAAACGAGTTGCGGCACGTTTTTGACACGCATTGCGGGAATTTGCCGCGAATTCGCCCCTGGCAAATAAATTCGCCCATCACTATTCATTGGGCCCTAGGTCCCATGATTGGAGCAGCTGATATCACCCACCTCAGCTGGGCAAATCTGGGAGAAATCTTCCATATTTGTGATGGTGAAATCTCCAAACAAGAGGATCATTGTGTGTATAGTCACCTTTAGCTGGGATCAAGTACAAGATACTGTTTTATTATTACAGAAAATCATTTTTAAAAAACTTGTTTTTTGGGTTTGACGGTCACAGAACTCCACACATTTGCAATGACCCCCACGCCCTCGGGGCCTAACTAGTTGATCCAGCTAAGATATAATGAATTCTTATTGGGTTTATTTAATATCTACATGATTTTCTAGTAGAGATAAGGTATGAAGATCCAAATTACGACACAAAGGCGCACAAAAAAAATTACATCTGGAGGGGGGCTCGACTGAGCGGCCTGCACCCGTGTCTGACCCTCATTAGTTACATTACTGCTGTATATACTGTATAGTAGTAATGGGCGAATCTATCCCGTTTCGCTTCGCTGTAAAATTAGCAAATTTCTAGCAAAATTCGCGAATTGGTGAAAAATTTGTGAAATGAGTCACATCACGTTTTTGACACGCGTCACTTTGTTTTCGACGCGCCGCATCATTTTCGGTGCACGTCTGGTTGTTTTTTACGCCAGTGAATATTCGGCAGGCGAATTTTCGCTGGCGTTTCGTGAATTTATTTGCCGGCGTATAGCGGGAATTTGCCGCGAATTTGCGACTGCCGAATAAATTCGCCCATCACTATTGTATAGATGTATCCATTCCAGCTATCAATCTATATCATCTATCTGTATCTATTTTATGTGTATAAAATATCTATCCACTTATCAATCTAAAGGGAGAGAGTTGGAGAAAATGGAGAGAGAAATCAGTATAGATTGACATTAACATGAACATGATAGAATGTGTTCCTTTAGGCACATGGTAGAAAAACAAGTGCCCGCGGCGGTTTAAGGTGGCGTTGTTAGATGTACGTGTGATTAAGGTGCGTCATTAATATTCACAGCTTGTGTGTATAGTACAGATGATCGTGTTCCCACAGTGCGCGGCTTCTCAAGTGTGAAAAATGAAGAGATCTTTGTATAAACAAGTGTGAAAATGTTGCTACTCGGAATCCTAAGGATGTCACAAGTTTTTTTTCCCACCACAAATATTTGTGTCAAATTGCCACCACACCTCTAACCCACCTCTCTGTGGACACTGGTGTAACTATCCACCATCAGGCCCTTATGCGGGGTCATATTTATTAAGGTGCCCTCGGGTGCCTATAGATGTATTTTTATTTATTTTTTTAAAAATCGCCTAGTGACTTCCATGGATTTCCTTAGGGCCGGCTTTTTGCGGAAGTGACGTCACTTCCGTGCGGCTTGTGACATCACTTTTGTGCAGCACTTCCCGGCATGTTGACGCCTCACGCCGTGCGTAGGAGCGTATTTAGGTCCAATTGCCTAGGGCTGCATCTGACCTAAATACAGTTCTGCCCTTGTGGAAGATGTGGGGTGTCCCCAGCCAGACCCCTGCCGGCCCCTTCCTACTGGAATTCTGTGAGTTCTGGCAAATGCCAGAGGGGCTGCTGTAAGATGCCATAGACAGTCACCATTTAGTGGGCTGGTAGGGAGGACTGGTTGGGCCTTAGGGTTGCCACTTTTTCCGGAAAAAATTACCGGCCTTCCTATATATTTAACAGTTTATTAATAACATTGGGATCGGCCATCATTTTTACCGGCCACAGTCAGGTGGCAACCCTATTGGGCCTCTATGTACTTGAAATGCCAGGGCCTATTTTGACTCCCAGTCCAGACCTGCTTCCTACAGAACAGGGGGTGGTAGTTACTCCACTGTCTGTGCATCTGACAAGGCTTGAAAAACAGCTGTCTGCACCATAGATTGTTCTCTAGAATCTGTTTTACCACCAGCTAGTTCAATTAAAGGTACAGGTATGGGTAGGGTTGCCACCTTTTCATTGAGCTGATCCTGGGAAGGGGGGTGGGTCCATGATGTCAGGGGGCGGGACTGTGATGTCAGGGGGCGGCCCTGTGACATCAGGGGTGGGGCTGTGATGCAGCAATCACCGATTGGTTGATCACTGTGTCAATCAAGGGAATCCCACCCGGTTTTCCTTATTTGGAAAACAGGGCAGGAAGTATTGACCGGGTAGCCCT
>CM044433.1:8354427-8381870 GCA_024363595.1 Xenopus borealis
CCGGTGCTGTTATACCAGTGAGCACCACAGAGCCGCATCTCTTCCGTCTTCCTCTTTCTTTGCCCCCAGCTGCACATGCCCAGCAGAACGAAAAGCCAAACTTTAACTAAAAAGTCAGCTTTTTTGTTAAACTGCGCATTCGTTGATCTAGGGAAAATCGATGACAGAAGAAAACGGAAGTAGATTGCTCCATGGTGCTCACTCCTATAACCCTGATGATATAGGAGCACCGGCCCGGGGTTTCAGGAAGGTAGATACCATCACTTGGGGGTGCCTAACGTTTGGCACCCCCAATTGCCTTTCCTTCTCTTTTAAGGTACAGGGATCCAAATTATGGAAAGACCCCTTTATCCAGAAAACCCCATTTGCCAAGCGTTCTGGATAACAGGTCCCATACCTGTACTTGGTACAGCTATACTGTATATGTATATAAAATGTATTGCTTCTCTGTGCACCTACAATAAAGTCCCATTCAGTTCATATACATTGTTTTGCAAACCAGCTTGGCACTTACCCCACAAAGTGTCTCTGGGATAATGATGTCATGCCTCATATTTTCCCCTGCAAAACATCAGTAATTCAATAGCAGTGAGACAAATCTTTTTGCCCAGGATTAACCCTTGCATTGCCTTGCCCTTCTGTTACGTAGAGCAGCACAGTCCCTCCGTGAGCCCAAAACTCCTATAATGCATCTTGTTGTCCAACCCAATCAGCGGCAGAATCACAACTTCATGTCACGGTGATACATTGTTAACTGATATGTCAGAAAATCAATTCATTACTTTTAAGCAGCAGTTAAGAGGATCTACACAATTCTTCTATTTGAATTATTAAAGAAAGCAAGGCTGGCTCGTTCCCCAAACTCAAGCCCCGTCTGAGAAAGTGCAAAATGCTGCTTCTGCCCTGGAGCCCAATTAACAATATTGAATCAGCTTTAGGGGCAAAAAGAAAAAAAATGCAGAAAGAATGAAACAAAGGGCTGTAGACGTCTATGCAATTAGCTGCTTTTAAGGGCAAGTTAGTTTGATGTCCATAACGCAAGGAGCAGTTCAAGGCTGATTTCTTTGTTGTATGTGTAAGTACTGCAGTACTAGCATTACTTTAAAGGCAGTGATCCCCAACCAGTAGCTCGTGACCAACATGTTGCTCTCCAACCCCCTTGAATGTTGCTCCCAGTGGCCTCAAAGCAGGTGCTTATTTTTTAATTCCAGGCTTGGAGGCAAATTTTGTTGTATAAAAACCAGGTGCACAACCAAACAAAGCCTCAATGTAGGCTGAAAATCTTCATAGGGGCTACCAAATTGCCAATCACAGAACTTATCTGGCACCTCAAAAACTTTTTACATGCTTGTGTTGCTCCCCAACTCCTTTTACTTTTGAATGTTGCTCACGGATTCAAAAGGTTGGGGATCCCTGGTCTAAAGGGGAACTAGATAATTTGTTCCATATCGGAAGTAGTGTACTATATTCAATCCTGGAGTACCAGCAATAGTTCCAACTATATCTATATACCCAGAAATGCCACTTTATTTGAATTTATTTTGTTAATAGAACAAATAGACACTCAAATCTAACTCTAATTGGTCTTCAGCCACACCAACTCCAAATAGGCCGGACCCACAGTTTAAGAACCGCTGATTTACAGGGCTGGAACTAGGGTTGTCGTCTTTTCTGGAAAAAAATACCAGCCTTCCTACATATTTATCTTTTTTCCGTATTAATAACATTGGGATCAACCATAATTTAATATAATAATAAAATACAGCTAGGTGGCAACCCTAGCTGGAACGAGGGGTAGGGAAGGGAAGAACTTGCAGCTGGAAGGGAGAGAGAGAGAGGCAAGGAATGTGAGTGCTGGGGGAGAGGACAGTGTGGGCCGAGTGACATTTAGGGTTTAATAGGTAATTTGCAGACTGGTCTGGTGTTCAGAGGATTGGGTTGTGCAGGTGTGGGACAAGCCTTGGGTGTTGATACTGATACTACTTGACTTGGATCTGCTAATTTAGAGGATCCCACTTGTTTAGATGTGGGCTGCTTTCTGAGTACCTAAGTGTTATACTGTAAAGAGTAGACGTGTTTATCATATTGGCCTGTGGGCTGAAGCCTTGGGTAGAGGTAGAGGTAGAGTGATGCCACAGGAACTGATAGTCGTCTACATCAGAACCAGTTCTGTGAAGCCTGTACCCTTGGCTTCAATGGAGTAGCTTTGCAGAACATCTCTGCTACCAGCTCTGTAATGGACCAATCTTGGAGCAAGTGAGCAGAACATCAAAATTCACCAATGTGGGCACCCTATGGATGAGATACTAATCTGCTGTTCTGAACAACATTATGGTTTACGTAGACTGTATCCATGCACAGGTTATGAGGTTAAGGCATCTGACAACATATTGGAGGTGCTCAAAGGGAATTTAAATGGATTGTGTCCCTTTAAATTAACGTTAAGCATGTTGTAGAGAGTGGGGTTCAAAGCCAATTTCCAATTGGTTTTATTTTTTTTATTTTATGTTTTTTTTTTAGATATTTCGCTTTTTATCCAGCAGCTCTCCAGTTTGCAATATTAGCAATTAGGGTCCGAATAACAGTAGTAACCTCATTGATTTGAATAAGAGACTGGAACGTGAATAGGAGAAGCCTGAAAAGAAAGATGAGTAATGAAAAGTAACAATAACAATACAGTTGTAGCCTTATGGAGTATTAGTTTTTAGATGGGGTCGGTGACCCCCATTTGAAAGCTAAGAGTCAGAAGAAGGCAAATAATTAAAAAACTAATAAAGTATAAAAATAATGATAACTAGTTGGTAATTCTATAACATATTAAAAGTTAACTTAAAGGTGAACCACCCCTTTCAACCCAACAACTTGCCCTGCTTTAAACATTATTTTATTGAAGGGGAATAAAATCAACCCACATGGTGTCCAAAAACAGATTAAAAAAAATGAAAAAGTACCGAGCTTTTCTTGTTTGCCAATAACATGATATAAGCAGGGCCGGGCCCTTAGAGATACAAGTGTTTGTTATCTGGTCCCTGGCAGAAGGATGATTACATCTCCCTGCAACAGCGTCTGTGCAGCCAGGAAGCACCTTGCCCAAATCTTGCTGAAATAAGGCCTCTTCAGGCTTTCATGTGTCGCTAGGGCAGGAGATTGTGAAATGGTTAATGCTACTTGTTTCATATCAGGCACCATCAACACTTGCTCAACTGCAGGCAGAGACGGTTACAAGGAAGGATATGTGAGAGGCCTGTCACCCTGTCACCCCAGCACATATTTAAAACAAAACTGCCAGGGGTGCAGAATTAAAGACAGCATTCGGATAGAGAAAGCAATTGACTATAATTATATCACTTGCACCAGCTGCTACATTCCAGATTTACATTAAAGGCCACCTATGGGGCTAAAAAAATTCCCCAAACCGAAGGTGCGGGCTGATAGAGCCCACATTCCAGTTTGGGGTTCTAGTAGTTAAAAAAAAAAAATTCCCCCTGCCTGCGCTGGCTTGCTTGCTGCATCCGGCCCAATGTGAATTGTCATTAAAGGCAAAAAAAAAATCCCATTTTTACTTTAATGAAGAATATACTTTAAAAAGTTTACTGTTTTTATGATAAACCGGACTGTATGGCAGCTGTTATTTTACTTGTGCTGTTTTAATCATTTAAGATGATCCCTAAGCTTAACCGCCAAAATGAAGCACAGACCACACTGAGCATGTGCACAGTCTTGGTCTTGCAAAGATGTATAACAAAGTTACAAGATGACAGCCCCCTGCGCCAGCTTTAAAAGCATAAATCATTTGTTTGATTAGGCTTCTGGTGTAGTAAGTTCATGTTTATATTTAGTTTACAAAATAAAGCATTTCTAGCATTATTCTGTTTTAGGCTTTAGTTTCCCTTTAATGTGGGTATCAGACAGGCATGCAATGTCCATTCTCTTACATGGGTGATATTAAATGCATTGTTCGCCTATAAATTAGATTCTAATTAGTGTTAGAATGATGAATAGAGTGATATTCTGAGACAATTGGCCATTGGCTTCCATTTTTTATTATTTGTTTTTGAGTTATTTAGCTTTTTATTCAGCAGCTCTCAATTTTAGCAGTTTGGTAGCTACAGTCCAAATTACCCTAGCAACCATGTATTGTTTTGAATCAGAGACGGGGATATGAATAGGAGGGTGCCTGGATAGAAAAAAGAGTAATAAAAAGTAGCTCCAAGTTCAAATATGTGTGAGAAACCTAGTGATAATAAATGCAGTACTAAAAAACTGTTTATTTAGGACACAATAGCCTAGCACGTTTCGTACCAAATGGGCACTTAACTTAACTTAAAGGGGAACCACTCCTCTAAGTTGGCACAAAATTGATTACAAGGAGCTCAAATCGCAATTAGCAATAACTGGGTATAGATAATTACTATTGTGCATTTCAGGTTTAAAATCTGTGACATCTGTGAAAGTGTTGTCCTTTGTTGTCCTTTGCCCCTCATTTACCATAGTTGCACTAATTATATTCACAGACATTTTGACTCTGCTGAACCCCATGAAATGTAATAAATTAGCACTCCAAGTGATCATATATAGGGCCGATTGTATCATTGGATAACAATGCAGACAGTTGTGCCTTAATCGTTATGTGTGGGAAATGAAATGCTTCTAATTGCTGAAGCACCACTCTGCTGATCAGGGGAGTAGGACGTTGCTAGTTCCCTGTGTGGAAAGGCAAAAGAGGAAAAAGAAAGTGCAGACTAAGTTCATTTTTAGGAACTACTTGTGCAGCTGCCAAACACCCTTACAACACATAAATTACTAGTAGATATTTCGGCAGCCAAAGTGTGTATGTCGCTGTTACAACTGATATACATTTGGCTCTTACGTGGGCTGCAAACCACTGCCACCCTGTCCCTGTTTAGTAAAATTTAAAATGATGAATCTTTTGAAGGGCTATTTTTAGGGGGGGTGCCTACATGATGGGGCTCAGAATGTTGTTGACAGCAGGAGAAAATGGTAGAAGTAGGTCAACGTGGTAAAAGTAGGTGAAACATGTGAGAGTAGGGTAAGAGATGTTAACAGTATGTCAGTATGTTGAACTTAACAACTTGATGACAGTAGGTCAAGATCATGAGAGTAGGGTAAGATTGTTACTGTAGGGCAAGATGTTGACAGTAGGTGCACAAGTCTCTGGGCAAGATGCTGAGGGTAGATAAATATAGAGACATTAGGCCAACATAGTTAAATAGGAAAACATTGTGTGAGTAGGTCAAGATGATAAGTGTAGGGTAAAATGTTGACAGTAGGTGAACATGGTGAATATAGGGCATGATTGTGAGGGAAGGTAAAGATGATGGTGATGGTTGACCAACATAATGAGAGTAGGAGAACATAGTAAGAGTTGGCAAAGATAGTGACAGTAGACCAACATAGTGAGAGTTTGAGAACATAGTGAGAGTTTGAGAACATAGTGAGAGTTTGAGAACATAGTGAGAGTAGGCAAATATGGTGAGAGTTAATTAAGATGATAAAAGTAGGGCAAGATGCTGACAGTAGGTCATGGTGAACATAGGTCAATATGATGAGAGTAGATAGTAGAGTAGATAAAGATTTTGACAGTAGGCAAATAAAGTGTAGAATATGGTAGAAAGAAATGATGAGAGTAGTTCAAAGTAAGAGCAGGGCAAGACATTGACTGCAGGTCAGCAAGGCCAAAGTAACAGTGCAGGAAACTTTTTTGAAGTAGAAAAACAACGCCCCCTAAGTCTTTATTCCCCAAGTCCCCCTGTCTGTAACAAAGGTAACATAGAGTATGTTTTATTTTGTATATGCTGCCCAGCCAAATGTAAGTCTTCTCAAGCTCCAATGTATATGGCAACTCACATGCACCCCTCCCCCCAATGCTCCAAACATCAAGGGAAAGCAGCATGTCATGAACTGAACTAATGTTTTTTTTCCTAATTGTCCTCATGTGCCAGATGTAGAGGCCTTTGTGTATATGGTGGGTTAGAGGAGAAATATTTGTCTAAAATGTCACAGGTTTAAGGGTCGAAGCTTTGGAGGGAATTCAACTGTTAAAAAAACGGAAAGGTTGCATGAACATTATGGGGGGGGGGGAGCTTTATGAGGACAGTTAAAAGACTAAATAAAGCTACCCATGCATGGTAAGATGTGTTTGCTTGGGGTCATCATCAAAAAAAACTTTTTCTTGGCTGAACCAGTTGCCTGGATTCTGTGAAGCTTCTCCAATATGGCTGCAAGGTTTGAATGTTCTCCCTGTTAACTGACTCCTAAAAGTCTGTATTTGTGAATGTGCTAGGGACCATAGATTGTAAGCTCCACCGGCACAGGGACTGATGGCAACGATGGATAATCTCTATAAAGTGCTGCGGAATACATCAGTGCTATATAAATAAAAGATAATCATTTTTAAAAAGTAACCCTAACCTACCCCTACAAAATTCTGTAATAATTCCATAAAGGCATGAAAAATTAAATAATATTTCAAGCACATTTTCTAAAAAAAAAAAAAAAAAAAATGTAGAATTCAAAAACAAACATGATACATTTTCATTAAAAAAAATCATTTAAAAGCTAAGGGGAAGTTTCTGGCCCAAAGATGCCCGAGGCGATATTGAAGTGGAATCTCCAGTGAGTTTGGTTTGTGCAAGAAGGAAATATATTCAGCCAGGCTGCTTGTCATATCGCAATTTGCCTGCGCTCGGTAATCATCTCAGGGGCAGATAGAAAGAAAAGTACAAGGAGAAGCTGGGTCCCGGCATCTGTCTGCCTGCGAGTCGGTGGCAACTATGTACCAGGCACCTTTCGGAATGGCATCGCCGCTATCCTGGGCCATGTACCTAATGAGGAAGAATAGAACCCCCATTGGTTTCTTTGGTAATATTATTTGTCCTATGTGTGTGTCTTCACTTTAACTACCCCTCCTGCATGGAAGAACTATTGCACTGGGCAAAACTGCCCGAAAAGTGCCCTATGCCGCCTCCCATAGTTAGTGAGAAAGGCATGAAGCACCAACAGAATCTCTTTCAGCCTGTGTGTTTGTGCTGGTGCTGGGGGGGGGACAGGAGGGCAATTTTGGCACCTTGCTAAAATGCCTGTAATTTGCCCCATAAAGTTCTTGGCAACATACAGATGATGCAGTTTAGTTGACTGTGCTCTCATTTCAATATGCAAATGAGGGTTTATCACATACTTTTGTGTAGGACTGCATATTCAGCCCCAAAGCATGGATGTATTTCTCCCCGTAATTATTTAGGGCTCGCCTATTAGCAAATAATAATTAGAATGATGGAAGGGGGGGGGCTTATAATTGTATATTACAGGTCTGGGATCTGTTATCCAGAATGTTCAAGACATGGGCTTTTTCCAGCTAAGGGATCTTTCTGTAATTTGGATCTCCATACCTTAAGTCTACCAATAAATCATTTGAACATTTTATAATATATACAAAAGCATTGTTCTGCCTCGATTAAGGATTGATTATCTGCCCGTTCGGATCAAGTGCAAGGTACTATTTTATTATTACAGTGAAAAGGGAATCATTTTGAAAAATGAGAATTGTTTCATTAAAAGGGTCTCTATGTGCTGTGATTCCGAGCTTCGTGGATAACAGGTTTCCGGGTAACAGATCCCATACCTGTAATATTAATTAATATTAAATGATTGCAAATCCCTTTGGTTTTGATGCACATTTTCCTTTTTGGCAAATCCAACTGTTTCTTTCTTTTAACTAGGAAGTGGAATTTTTGTATGTTTCCAAACTGCAGACTTCTATATTACTTCTCCGTAAAGAGGTCATTATTATATATTATTATATTATATATACTTGTGTTTTCTTTCTGTTCTTAGAACCAATAATAAGCTGATAAATCTAATCTAAATTTTATCCTCTCTCCCCCCGCTCCCACTTCCATATTCCACAGCACTTTATATGCTTTTTTGGTATCAGCTTTTCTTCTATATTAATTCCGAAATTCTAGATGCCAACATTATCCATCAGCTAAAGAAAGTATGTCCGACTAATGCTTTACCTAATACTACTTGTATCAGTTGTACACAGGGTTTTTACCCCTGGCAGAGTAAGGGAGCAAGGGCAGTGGTTAGGAGGAAACGGGATGGATTTGAAAAATAAGAATATTCAAATTTAATTTTATTCGAATATTCGACTATTCGAAGGTCGAAGAACTTCCCCTGGCTAGATTGAACCTACCAAATTGCTTTAAAACCCTATGGGAAGCTCCCATGGGTGTTTTAAAGTTGTGTGTGATCGAATAGGAAAAATACGATCAAAGGGTTAAAATCTTTCGATTCGAACGTTTTAATCGTTCAATCGAATATTTAATCGTTTGATCTAATTTTTCCGATTCGAATATCCTATTCCTATTCAATCGTTCGACTATTCAAATAGCGGTAAAATCCTTCGAATTCAATATTCGAATTCGAAGGATTTTAATACCCTTCACATGGTCGAATTTCGAAAAATTCTATCAAAGGGTTAAAATCGTTTGATTCGAACGTTTTATTTAATATTCAATCGAACTATCTAATTTTTCCTATTCGAATATCCTATTCCTATCCGATCGTTCGAATATTCGAATAACGGTAAAATCCTTTGAATTCGATATTCGAATTCGAAGGATTTTAATTCCCCCACTATTCACATGGTCGAATTTTGAATTTTTTTCAATTAGAAAATCGACCAACGATAAATCTGCCCCTTAATGTTGATTTTTGAAACTTCCAATCAAGTCAGCAGATGATTTGTCCATATACGGGGGAATGGGGTCACTGCCAAGCACAATCTAAGCCTCATTTATTATCATAAGTAGAAGTGGGGAGCACTAAAACATATGCAAATAATCACCCTCCTGTTTCATGCTTTGCATTCAGATATTTATTAGCAATATAAATTCTCTCATCAATCAAGATTTAAGTAATATTTTCCATGGTACAGAATGCTAACAATGCTTTTATGGCTGTTGATCCTAATGGGACAACATCACTAAAAGTAGACCTCACATTGGTAAAGTATGGGCACTCCTGTTGCATTCAGGGGGGATAGAAATCTGCAGCCAAAAAAATTTACTTTGCACCATCCCCTGCAGTTGTAAATACGCATTCTCAAGGTTTGGTGCAATATAAATGGAGAAGGCAGTCAAATTCTGTTGGCTTATGATCTTATCAAATCATGAATATGGTCCACTCCTAATTGACCTGCATCCCACTGGATCATCTTGGTTTGTACCCGGATTTGGTGGCCAAATGTGGCAAAAAAATGCTACTTTGATGACAATGGCATAACTTTAATATAGAGGAAGCAGACCCCAAGGTCAGGGTTTAGGCGGGGATCAACAGGGGAATTTTTTTTTCTTCTGCCGGGGGGGGGGGGGGGGGGCGTATCTGGGCCTCAAACATTATGCCACTGTTTGATGACAGATGGAGAAGGCAGTCAAATTCTGTTGGCATAGGATCTTGTCAAATCATCAACACAGTCTTCTCCTAATTAACCTGCATCCCACTGGATCATATTGGTTTGTACCAGGGCTTGGTGACCAAATCTGGCTATGGTATAACTATAATTCAGAGGACGCAGATACCAAGGTCAGGGTTTAGGGGATCCACAAGGGAAGCCGGTGACCCACTATTGTTTTTTTTTATTCAGCCCAGGAGTACGGGGGGTGCCTGGGCCTCAAATATATAGCCATCTTGGGGTAGAGGTAATACATCTGTTGTCAAGATGAGAAGCAGTTAGGGTGCCAGAGACCTCTTTGTAGCAGATTATGTGCCCCTTAACAGCCAAGGGATGGGACTGATTAGGATGCCCCCAGAACTTGATTTATATTTAAATCAGAAAGATTCAATCTATTTGCATGGTAGGCTCCGAGCTATGGCGTCCCACACCAGCAAACATGCAAGTGTCTGTGAAGCACATGCTGGCATCTCCCTAGAGGAACCATTTGGGGTTTGTGGGGTGTCAAGGCTTGAGGGATAGACCAGGCACTGAACCAACCAGGCCCCCATAAACTGATATAGCTCCTCTTCCAGGAATAAGCCTTTGTCCCTCCTGCCCTCGGCACAGAAAGAAAAGATATAAAAGCAAGATTTAATTTCAGAGCAGAGACAACAAAAGTCCTTGTCCATGTAAATGTATTTAAATGCATCCAGATGTGCTTTCATCATTTATTGGAAATGGAAATTTGTACTATATTATAATGCAGAAAATGGGAGGAAAGTGTCATGTTTTTTTAGAGGAAAAAAATGGAAAATATAGTAATGTTTCTGTATGCAAATGCAAATGTGATGAAATTTTTAGCAATGTAGCATCCTGGTCCTGTTTTATGTCTAGAGAGCATTCTGTCTCGGTGGCTGCACAGATTCTATCTGATCCCCATTGTAAGCAGCAGTTCTGTCCTGCTTATCTGTATAAAGGTGGCCATAGACGCACAGATAATATCGTACGAAACGAATTTTCGTACGATATTCGGTGCGTGTATGGTGGGAAATGAGCCGACCGATATCGTCAGAAGATTAAGATATCGGTCGGCTGGTTGATCGGACTGGACGGAAAATTTTGATCGGATGCCTTTGAAAGCTCCCTGAACATTGGCCATTGTTAGTGCTGAATCGTCAGATACAAGTAGAATTCTATTGTTTCTACCTGTATATCTGACGATTCAGCTCTACACGTGTGTGTTGAAACGAACGATCTTTCTTGGAAACATCTTTTCCGAGAAAGATCGTAATTGTTACGTCTATGGCCAGCTTTACAGAGCATTCTGTCCCAGTGGCTGCACAGATCCTATCTGTTGTGTTTGGTAGCCGAGGATGAGGAGAGGATAACAGTGCTTTATTAGCAGGTTCATACAGCCATTACATAACAGCAGTAAGTCTTACTTTCACTTTCAAGTTGTACAGAAAGTCCTGTGTATGCACAGTGACACCTGCAGGCCATTTGTATAAACACCACATATTCCCCCTATAGTAGGAAAGCATTTGGACAACACCACACTATCTGATCCCAATTGTAAGCAGCAGTCCTGTCCTGCTTTATGGCAGCTGAGATTCTAGCTATCTGTATAAAAGAGCATTCTGTCCCAGTGGCTGCACAGATTCTATCTGATCCCCATTGTAAGCAGCACTCCTGTCCTGCTTTATGGCTGAGATTCTAGCTATCTGTATAACAGAGCATTCTGTCCCAGTGGCTGCACAGATTCTACCTGATCCCCATTGTGAGCAGCAGTCCTGTCCTGCTTTATGGCAGCTGAGATTCTAGCGATCTGTATAACAGAGCATTCTCCCCCTGCGTCTTGCACGAGGAAACGGGCAATTTCTTACCCTTACATCTTTCTCGCTAATTAGATAAACATTAATGCATCCTGGAGGCCTTCCGTTTGTCCTGGTTTCCAATAAAGCACTTTCAGCACTTATTAGAAACATGTTCCCCCTGTTAAGACTACAAATATGAATTCCCAAGTCCTCCATCTGACGGAAGTGCTGTGTGTGTGGGAGTGGAGGAATGAATAGCAGGGGTTCATAGGCGACTTGAATCAGGGATAATAGAAAGAAGCTGCGGACTGATATTTTGGCTCCTAGATATTTCTTTCTGAAAACAATTAGCTGTGCAGAGCCAGACCTACAGTGCAGAGAAGAGAGAAGCTTGGGTTGTGCCAGCTGGGTTATGAATGGTACAGCATTCTCTCTGACAGCAATACTATTAGGGCTTTAGGCACACTAGAAAATCCACAGGGCGACAAGCATAAAGTAAAAGATTGTTTATTTCAGTTTAACTACGTGTTTTGTGACCCTTAAGGCACTTCATCATGATTATAAATGGACTTCTCTCTTCTGGTGTCAGTTTGGTGATATTGTTACTTTATTACTCAATTTAATTTCCCAGCTATAAAGTACTAAATGATTCTATACACCCATTTACACCAGAGGGGAAATGAAGCAACAGTTTAAACACAGCCACTTAAATCACAGGTACAAGCAGCCCACCAGAACTCCAGGGGATTGGCCTGTTTTATTATATATATATATATATATATATATATATATATATATATATATATATATATATATATATATATATATATATATATGCACAGAATAGCGGCACTCCCAGGATTGTTATTAATGCAAATAAAAACTCTATGGTCTTCTATATTTATGCCCCTTGAAGACCCACATCACTCCCTGTAGACCTGCGCTCCTCCTGCCACCTTCAGCTCTTTGTTACAAGACACAGATCCATAGCAGCCTCCTCTCCCTCAGAAACATAAAGCAATTATTAATGAAACATCTTTTTATCACTTTATAAGCCTGGCAGGGTCTAATCTGGCAGCAGGCGGCAATTTTTCGGCCCAACTGCAAACGTAAACAATCAGGAAAGCGTCATTAGCTTGGTTAATGGATCCCCAGATCTATTATTCTGGGTAATTAGATTATTCCCTAATGGGAAGCAATACGTTCCTGTAGACTCCACGCTGTTCTCTGTATTCATCTGGGATGTGATCAATTTCCATTGCATAATGCATGACTATATAGAGGGGAGCGTGGCACTAATAGCACCCAGGGAAGGTGCAGAAGAGGATAAATCTCTGTGCATCAACTTGTCCAAAGTCTTCCATCAACAGGGAGACAACTGCAGGGAGGAGGTGGGCTGTTCTAAGTGGTGGTGGGACCTGGACCCCAATATTTGTAATCCTACCCATAAATGACATGAAACTAAAGTTCCCACCATCCCTGACCAAGATGTGGGATTCAACAGCAGAAAAGGCTGAATGTTGGATAAGAGAAAACTGGGAAACTGGGTGCATTTTATTTGTCTTCCCTCAACAAACCCCACAATAAGCAGGGTCCTATTATGCACCCTAACTTAAATCCCTGTCTTTGCCAAACTTGGAAAGAATATATATTACTTATCTGCCTATAAAAAGTAGGACATTGGCTGCTGACCCAACCAGCACTGTATGGGACCACTAAAGGATATCTAATGGGAGCACAGTCAGATATCAATGACCTCTAACACACTGAATCAAACTAAATATTATATTTTAAGGCTGTTCCCACTATAGCCCAATTTATTCCTACCTGTCAGTCAAGGACCACACATTGATGTCCGGCTAGTGATGGGCGAATCTCCCGCGATTCGCTTCGCCAAAAAATTCGCGAATTTCTTGAGAAATTCGCAAATCGGCGAAAAATTCGCGAAACGAGTCGAGGGACGCTTTTGACGCGAGTCGCGGGATGCTTTTGACGCGCGTCGCGTCGTTTACGACCAAATGAAGACAAATATCTGCTTGTTTGATGTTTAATCCACCAGCAGATAAATACTCATCATTGCCTCTCTTAGATTCCATTTTTTCAGTGGGAAATGCACAGATGTTTTCGGTTGAGTGCAGGGTCTAATTAGCCTGGAGTGAAACCAGGAGAAATATCGGTGGGCCCCAGCTATCAAGGGTCATCACCACAGACCTGCTGCATGTCTAGGTCTGGGTTTGGGGGGATCAGTTTGAAAAGTGATGCTGTGAAACCGTGGTGGGGCCTTGGGTACTACATGTACTGTACATATATTTTCATCAGAATGGAGCAGAAGGGTTGGGGGGAGGGAAAATACTTTGGACAGCAGGCTTGTGGTCTGAAGCACCCTGGCAAATTTGCCATTGGAGACTTGATCATATTGATCTGCACATTCCTGCTTGTTTGATAGCTGCCAGTTAGGGGGAGGTCCCCCTTATCCATTTGTACTGAAGCCCCAAACTACAGCAGAAATTATAGATAAATATCACTACTGAGACACTATGGCACAGATTTCCTTCTGTTTTACTTTAGTCTTTATGTGTCTTTATCCATTATTTACTTATTTGCAGTGGATACATTCCATTTATTTCCTGGAATAAATTGGGGAAAACAAAAAAAAACATTATTTACAGTATTTATGTGTGTAATCTGCCCAGATTCAGTGGTTAGAAAGGCTGGAATTGGCTGAGAGAGGTACTGTGGCTGTGAATACACAGAACACTGGACTGCAACCCCCAAGAGTAGGGTGGGGGGAGATTATATCTTATTAGGGGTGGCCAACATGTCTTAGATGCCCAACCATCAGGGGGATGTAATCATAGTCAGTGGGTTATTTTCATTTTAGGGTCACAGATGACCTGTCCAGAGCCCCCACCTATAATAATCAACGGACAATTAGCTTTAAACTGCCTGCTGCACATAGTTTATTGTAAACAAATCTCTGATGGGTATCTATGGGTTACTGCACTTGCTGCACATAGTTTATTATAAACAAATCTCTGATGGGTATCTATGGGTTACTGCACTTGCTGCACATAGTTTATTATAAACAAATCTCTGATGGGTATCTATGGGTTACTGCACTGGCATCAAAGTGAATGACCCCTCCTTGCAAAAAACTAAAATCTCTTGTATCAGTCAGGATTTATACCTATAGTGCAGCGCTGTGGAAGATATACAAACCTGTTATTAATAATAATAAATATTATTAGACTGATAAGAATTCGGCTGTGCATAGAAAACATGCAATCAAGACGGGCTGCATTTGAGATTTGTTATGTATTTGTTATATGACTACCATTTAATTCGTATATGAAATTGCCAACAGGCATGTTTTAAATGCAGTCTACCTTTAAAGGTAAAATCGCGAATAAGATGCAGGCTGAATTTATGTTTAGCTGAATGGATGATGCGTAAAATGCGCATAAGGCGCAAATCATTTAATTCTTTAAAATGCAGCTGATGTCGAACGGTGCTAGAAATGTGGACTTTTTATGCGCAGATCTTGCCCTTAGTCTGAATAGAATATAAATATTAATTTCCTTTCTGCCTGTATAGAATTAAATAGTTCTCTCGCTTTAGATCTAAATTCGCTTGTTACAAATACAAGATTGTTACCCTCCTTCAAAATCTCCCATTGTAACAAACTATCACCCAATTCCTTTCCATTGCTAAAACCGATCCCGACCTGTAATTACAACGTATCAGAGACCCACGGACACAATTCCCGGCAGCACAAAAAAAAATCAGACATATAACCACAAAAAAAGTCGTTTTTTTTAAATGTTTCTATTATTGTGGCCAAGATTAGGCAATTGTTCGTACTGCTGAAAATATATGAAGAAGATGAGCTACAAACACGTTTCTTCCAGTCTTATTTCTAAGCATAATATAAAAAAAAATGTATTTATATCTAAAAGAGCCAATATTTGCTTAATCCCGTCTGTCAAAATCCAGTGTTTGCTTAATCTCGTTTATCAAAATATAAACCCATTTCAAATGAGCTGTTAAAGTTTTTTTTTTTTAATCAAGTATTTTAAAATGAATGTAAATTATTATTTTTTTGTGGGATAATAATTATCAGTAAGGGGGATCGAATGCTATTCAGAGATATATTTCATATGTCTAATATGGGGGAAATAACTACAGGAACGATTTTAAAAAAAGATCAACAGGGGCAAAAAATAACACATTTTATTATTTTATTTGTTTATGATCAGAAAAAGAAAACGATATTAAATTCTAGCCTTGCTGTAAATCTACAGAATTAGCAAATATTAATCGTTTTTTTGGGGGGGGGATATGTGGAGAGAGGCAATCACAAACGAACAAGAGAATTAATGACAATTAAATCTCTTTTTTTTATTTTTTTATCCCTGATAGAAACGGTTTTAGAATGAAGGGAAAGCGTTCAGAGCAGAGAAAAGTAGAGATTAATTATATCGTGTCTATTGATAAAGCTTGTTTATTTAGGGCTGTGTGTATAGGTTATGGCATTTGACAACAACAAAAAAAATTATTTCTCGATTAGAAAAAAAAAATCAGTCGAGTCGCTTCCCTTGAAACTGCAGCAAAGACTGATTGCGATTCAGTCGCAGATTTTCGTATAGCTCGTTCGCCGACCACTGGCTGTAGTCTCCAGTCCAGTGACACTATAGCAGCCGCTAAAAGGAGACGATAATCTCCTGCATTTTTATCTGTGTTTGCGATTGTGATAAGAAGCAGCTTCAGCGCTGGAGTCGCTAATAAACACAGTGGGCTGCGATGATCTGATCTAAAAAAAAAAAAAAAAAAAAAATAGATTAGCGTAATGAATATATGGCCGCCGGGTCTCTCTTGCTGCGACTGTCCCGAGTGTCAACGACACAGCAAATGCAGCAGCAGGTAACTCAGTCTACGTCTGTGTGTTTCGCAGCAAACTAGTCTGTTGGTGCCCTCTAGTGGCTGCAGTAGTTCCATGCAACAGGGTGGAAAGGTTTGGTGGGGGAGGGGGGAGGCTAATGATTTTAGAGAAGTTTTTCTATATATTTCGTTTTATGTTAGAGCTCTGCTGTGAAGGAACAAAATCGTCCTGCAGTTGCACAACTATAAAAGATGCTGGGAGTTGTGGGATAAAACAAAATAGATATTGGAAGTTGTGGTACAACAACAACAGTAACATGATTGCATCAATTAAACATTTGGCTGAAAGTGAATGGTGCCAAAACTCTTTAGTATCCAAGTAACTGGCCAATCAGCTGGGATACCATACAATGAGCCATACACAGTGTGACCAACTTTCTGCTTTTCTATTGATTAGGGGCAACATGTTGTGTTTACTGGGAAATGGTAGTTCTCATATACAATGATAATGATGTGCAATGCATTGTGGTTGAAAGTAAAGAATTGTGGGGCGAGTCCTGTTAAATGGATGTAATTGAAAGGGGCTTACAATGCCCCACGTGCATATAGGCGCAGTGACAGCTGCATTCACTTTCATTCCATTTGCCCTGGATAACAAATATACTGTTCTTTCTGTTAATACCACCCACCTACCCAACCCCATACAGATATGGATAGACAGACAGAAACAGAGAATTCATGAACTTAGAGAGAGATATGGATAGATGATTGAAGGCTGGATATATGAATAGATCATTTAGATTGATAGGAAGAAACATAATCAATCAATCAATCAATCAATCAATCAATCAACAGAGAGATACATGGAGAGATGATAGAGACAGAAAGAGAGAAAATGAATGGTAGATAGATGATAAATAGATGGTTTATATAAATATATATATATGAAATAGCGAGAGAGACAGAGATGGGTAAAGGATTTATAGTCAACACACAGTGATGTTTGGATTAATAAATAATTTAGATTGATAGCAACAAAGATAATGAATCCACTGACAGAGAGATAGATGGGCAGATGGTAGAGACAGAGAGAGCGGGAGACAGATAGACACACAGACAGATAGACTTATAGATAGATGATAGATAGACAGACAGACAGACATATAGATAGATGGATGGATAGATAGATAGATAGACACACCGATAGATAAATAGACAGACAGACAGATAGACAGATAGATAGACAGACACACAGACAGATAGAATTATAGATAGATGATAGATAGATAGATAGATAGATAGATAGACAGACAGACAGACAGACAGACAGACAGACAGATAGACAATAGACTGAAAGACAGACAGATAGATAGACAGACACACAGACAGATGATAGATAGATAGACAGATAGATAGATAGATAGACAGACAGACAGACAGACAGACAGACAGAAAGAAAGATAGATAGATAGATAGATAGATAGATAGATAGATAGATAGATAGATAGATAGACAATAGACTGAAAGACAGACAGATTATGTATAGAGTACGTATAATATACTATCACTCAGTGTCTCAGTCCCTGGTTCAGCAGTGCCCATACAGGTGACATCTGGCTCCACAGCAGAACTTGGGCAGTGGTTGCCCCTCCTGCTCATCCCTGAGGTCTCACTGAGCCCCAGGTTCACCCCCACTCCCCCAGGGCTTGGCACCCTCCCCTCATGTGTTTGCTGTGAGTGAATGGGAGTTGGAGAACGTGGCCGGATTCCTTCTGTAACATTTACTGGAAGTTTATTCACCGTGTCCTCCAGCTGCTGTGGCTCCAACTGGCCCCTCTCTTGTGTATATGGCTACTAGTGACGAGCCATGCGTGCCCCCGACCCTTCCCATTGATGCAGGGGTGAGGGTCAGGCTGCATCTTGTAAATCTGCTGTAGGTTTTACAACTCCTTATTCTGGGATTAAAACCCAGGACTGGAATGGTGCATATACTCTTAAATGTTAAACTGTAAATGTTTCTAGAAAGGCTTCCATTGAACATTGTCCCACCCAGTTATCAGATAATCAAAAGAAGAAGTAGAAAGCTTACTCAATTTAACCAGGGACTCGAGAAGCATATCTGAAACCCAGCTGTCTAGTAACCCATAGCAACCAATGGACAGGTATACTTTACTGGTTATCTGTTAGAAAGGAAACCTCCAATTGTTTGCTAGGGGTTATGTAGGTGCTCCCAGTGTCGGACTGGGACACCAGGGGCCCACCATCAAACCTTAGACCAGGGGGCCACTCAGTACTAATATTCTCCATCTCCTCAATCAGCCTCTATTCTCCTAGTTTGTTTTCTTTACATACTATAATCAATTATTCCATCTATTTAGCCTCTTTGTTCTCATAGAAATAGGGAATGGCCAAAAGTTTAGCAGTATGAGGACCCACTGACACCTTGGCCCACCGGTAGTTTTCCTGGTATTCCGGTGGGCCAGTCCGACACTGGGCGCTCCTCATCTCATACCTAGAAGTTTTACTGTTTCAGTTAGGACATGTGACTCGCTGAAACAAAACCATGATGTCATGATGGGCGGAGCACTTTCCCACCCATGGGCATGTGGCTGCGGGTTGCACTAATGATCTGACACCCAGGTGACTCCCTGTTGTGCCCCAAAACTGACCTGCCATTCTATCACATCTGTGTATGTTACATACGAAATCTGTGTGCAGTATAACTGGTCCTGAGAGTTCAGCAGGTCCCCTGGCCTTAAGGATAAGAATGGTAAGTAGCCTATTGAGAACAGAGAAAGGGGTGCTATAAATACTCTGTGACCCCCAAGGCAAGAGCAGCTCATTGGGGTCAGAGAGGGAAAGGGGTGATCTAAAGACACTGTAACCCATACAGCCAGTGGCATAACTACCAGGGGTGCAGGGGGTGCAATGGCACCAGGGCCCCTACCCCCCTTGGGGCCCATCGGAGGCAAGAAAATAGTTATGGCAGGCAGTTATCTAGGGGGAAATTTTACAGCATACACTCTACCATGCGATTTATAGAGGTAAGAGCCTAACAGGGGGGCCCAGGTGCCCATCCTGTACCGGGGCCCACCAGTGAGTAGTTACGCCACTGCTTACAGCTAAAGCTGGCCATAGACGCAACGACTTGGTCGTACGAATCGAGGATTCGTACGACTATCGTACGACTTTCGGATCGTGTGTGGAGTGTTCCGACATTTGTCGTGCCATGCCGATCGGTCGTTTGGTCGATCGGTCAGGTTAGAAAATTTTTGTCGGCTGGCGATAATATCTTTGCGTCTATTGCAGATCGTACGATTTTCAGTGGGAGACCGTCACTAGGTTTTTAATCGTACAACTTTCGTAGGATCCTTGTCAGGGGCAGAACGTCAGCTATCTGTGCTTTTTACTACTTTAGTTGATCTGAAGGTTAGTGACAGGTCGGGAGCAGGTCGGGAGATGCAAAGATCCGATCGTGGAATCATCTTACGATCGGATCTTTGCGTCTATGGCCAGCTTTAGCAAGATAAACAGCCAATTGGGAAAAGAGAGAGAGAAGCTAGAAGAGCACAGAGCCCCCACCCCAAACACACACACACACAGTTGAGAGCCTGAACTTGATAAGAAACCCATTGGGGATAGAGATAAAGAGAGAGAGAAAGGTGCTATAAGTGCAATGTAATCCCCACAGTGGTGCCCAGGAGTGTAGGGGTCCCAGGAATGGCATAATTAATGATCAAATTATTTTGAATAGTTTTTTTTTTATCAACAGTTTTAGAACTACAAGATGTATGTCATAGTAGGAAATAAGCATTAGTATTACTTCTAGCAATCCATGTGAAAAACAATTTCAATAGATCTTCCATCTAGAATTAGGTCAACTTACCAATGTTTTGTGGCACTAAATTTAATTTGTTGTGGGGCCCAGTAACATCTATTTACACCACTGATCCCCGACACTTAGGGTAGAGGGAGAAAGAGACAGAGGTTCTAGAGGCAGGACGAGATTTCGGGCGTAACTACTCCCTGGCGGACCCTTACCTCTATAAATCCCATGCTGGGGTGTTGATAGCATGTAAAATCTCCCCCTAGATAACCGACTGCCATAACCATTATCATGGCTCCGATGGGCCCAAGGGGGTGGGGGCCCTGGTGCAATCGCACCCCTGGTAGTTACGCCACTGCTTGGATGCCCCTAGGCCTGCTGGGTTCTAGTGCCTGTAGGCAGCCCTTGTGCCCCCCAATGATGAAACAGTGGGGATTATAGAAGCATTATAACCCAAACAGATCAGCATGAAAAGCAGTAGCAGGGTTTGGTACTGAAGGGTGCAACCCACTAACCAGAGAATAACAAGCAGTCCACTGTCCACCAGGTGAGGGAAGAGCAATGTAACCCCCAAAGCGGATTAGCAACCCAGTGAGAGAGAGAGAAAGGTGCTGACAAAACACTGTATCCCAAACAACACCATGATAAACAACTATAGACAGAAAACTGCTAGGACATCATTAATAAAGCCCTTCTTTCCCTGAGTGACATTCAGTATGTAAGTGTTGGGGTATAACAGCCTTGCCAGTCTGACCCTGAACCCCAAAAAGTACAACGTGGGGTAAAGGCTGGGGTGATGGAAGGGCATTATTACTACTGACTGGGGTGAGTGCCCTATAAACCCCTAAGCAAAGCATGAATAAGATCCCACTGGGATAGAGTCTGGGGTAATGGAAGTAACCCCCAAACAGTTCATTTGCCCCTAGCCGGGTGCTGTGGTGTAAATGTGCCCTGACAGCCCATTTGTTAGTTTGGGATTACACTGGGATGATCTGGAACAGGCGCTGAGCCTCCCCACAGCTGACAGTTGCAGCCTGGCAGTCAGGTACCACAACACGCGCACCCCCCAGTTCTTTTATTTCCACTCGCCCGGACTCAGCTCCCGCGTCCAGTAGCTGGAGGCGACCCATTAGCCGGCAGCTCCCGTGACCTGAGCCGCGCCCTACATCAGCCCCGGAAAGCGACGTGATTGGCCGTCAGATTCCCCATATGCAAATGAGGCTGGGGGAATGACATTCCTCCGGACTCTTTACAGTAAAAGGCAATTGATTTCCAGGCACAGTCTCATTCCCAGAGCCAGAGAGGGAAAGAGAGCGCAGAGCCGCCGCTTGTCATCCCCAGAGCAGCGACCAGCGGGAATACACTATTCCTCCTAACTGTCAGCTTGAGTGTTAGAGAGTCAGAACTTGCAGCGCAGCTCTCCAACACCCACTCCCCGTGATTCTAAAGCAACTGTGCGAGCGGCATACGTGGGACCTGGGAGAGTGCAGCACCCTGATCTGTCCCTGGGAGGCCAGGAAGCTCCTTTGGGTGCAGGAAGAGTTAACTTGAGCACATACCTGCCTATCTGAGTCACCCTGCCTGATGTGACTGCCTCTGTGGGTGCCCACAATAAAAATAATTTAAAAAAAAACACAGGAAGAGCCACAACAAAGTAACCGGCTAGAAGCCACCAGATGCTGCACCCCATGTGACATGCCAAGGAGAGGGGGCCCTCAGATGCTGCTTGGCACCCAGTCCTGCATACAGAGCACCCACTAGGTTTCAGCCTTTTCCTAGGGTCCACTGGAGGAGCTGTTGAAGCCATTGTCTGATTTTTGGAGATAAAACCCAGCTACCCAGGAGTTGGGCAAAGTTCCATTCCAATGTCCGGTATATTGTGTTAGGATATCATTTGCCGGGCTGCCTGGCACTGTCTAGACTACGCTATTGCTTGGGGCAAACTGCTGAAACTTTGGAGAACTTCCCTGGGGAGAGTACATAGGTGCAGCCCCCTATACATTGAATTATGTCAGTGATCACTGACTCCTGAGTATGATCACTGTCTCCTTAGACTGATCACTGTCTCTTGAGAGTGCCATTGGCTCCTGAGTATGATCACTGTCTCCTTAGCCTGATCACTGTGTTTCTTGAGAGTGCCATTGGCTCCTGAGTATGATCACTGTCTCCTTAGACTGATCACTGTCTCTTGAGAGTGCCATTGGCTCCTGAGTATGATCACTGTCTCCTTAGCCTGATCACTGTGTCTCTTGAGAGTGCCATTGACTCCTGAGCCTAACTATTGACTCCTGGGAGCGATCACTGACTGCCAGCTGTTGCGACTGCCCATTTAAAAGTGATTTACTCACAGGCTTGTTGTGATGCGTATCCCCGTAGATACCAGCACGAGCCGCCGCTTCACGCCGCCCTCCACCACTCTGAGTCCGGGGAAGATGAGCGAGCCTTTACCGCTAAATGTCGCGGACAGCAGCGCCGCCCTGGTGGGCAAGCTGAGAAGCACAGACCGGAATATGGTGGAAGTTCTGTCCGATCATCCTGGAGAACTGGTCCGCACAGACAGCCCCAACTTTCTCTGCTCGGTGCTTCCCACACACTGGAGGTGCAACAAGACCTTGCCCATCGCTTTCAAGGTAAGACCCTGGCACTGTTTCATTATTATTATCCCTGTCCCTAAGAGCTTGCAATCTAGAAGTGCGGGGAAGCGGTAAGAGCGTGGGTTGGGAACAGAGTAAGTGTGGCACTGTATAATTAAATTATAATAGTTGTGATTTTAATGGCGTTATTATTATTCTCATTATAATTAAGCTGTTGTACCATAGCGCCAGCCAAGAAAACCCAGCGCCAGTGATACTGGGTGCCTGTGGCACAGCCATTAAGCAGGTATGCAACTGTCAGGTGCTAAGAGTGATTATTACAAGGGTGCCCATGCTTGTGCCCTACAGCTCTTGTTAAACTGTATGAAAAGAAAGTAAGGTTTAGGACACACTCGGAAGCCACATGTAGATCAGGCCAAAAATTGTTGGTTTAAAAAGTAGAAAAATCTTTATTTAAGCAATCATCTAGAGCCTTACGCGTTTCGTGTCCCTAAGGGCAGGGGCACTCAAAGCCACTGGAGGAGATTAGTCGGCCAGCGACAAATCGCTTCTTCTTCGGGCGACTAATCTCTAACTACCATCCCACCGGCTAGAGCGTAAATTGCCTGCGTGATGCCACTCGCAACTCTTCAGTTTCGGTAGTCACCCGAAGATTCCTCGTGAAGGCAACAAAGTGTTCCGACTGGAATCCTGCCGGCGATTTACATTCTAGCTGGTGGGAAGGCATTTAGGGGAAGAAGAGGCGAATTGTCGCTGGGCGACTAATCTCCCCCAGTAGCTTTGTGTACCCCTGCCCTAAAAGACTTAATCATATGCTTATAGTTTATTTACGATATAACCCAGCATCTCCCAACAGCCAAAGGTGGGGTCGCAATTATTAGGGTTGCCACCTTTTCTTTAAAAAAAATACCGGCCTTCCTATATATTTATCTTTTTTTCCTATTAATAACATTGGGATCAACCATGAGAAAAAAAACCTGTAAAAAACCCACCAGTGGCAACCCTAGTCGCAATTTGGAATTCAACAGAAGCAGGTCCCCATAATGAACAAGGTGCTTAAACCTGTCCTGAAACCCAACCTTAAAATAAGTTGATGCTCTTAGTAATATTTTATACAAAGCAGACTTCTTTACTGACAACAGCCCCAGCAGTAGTGCTGGGAGTTGTAGTCGTCTGACTTCTTTAAGCAGAGGCAAGCTCCTTGAGTGTCAGACAGTCTGGCATCTGGCGAACAATGGCACATTTAGTGCCCACTGATAAAACCATGATTGAAATGCATAGCACAGCCATATATTAGCATTCATTAGCACTAGTTTACCCGTTGGCTGAGTAAGGCAAAACATGGGCAAAATGTGGCTTTCCAGATGTCGCTAAACATCAACTCCCAAAGGGAGATAAAAACCTCCGAAATACCATTGTTTTGGGGCTATAGAAGTCTGAAGCCAACTTGGTTAAATTTAAAAGCTATTGTCCGGGCTTCCATAGACAAAGGTGGGTTATAATCCTTTTAAAAGTGCACCATAGTGACTGCGTCCTCGATTTTGAGGGAGCTGTAACCCCCCAAACACTGAAAATTATTTTAAATCATTCCCCCCAGATCTCCCAGTGCATAACAGTGGACAAGCAAGGTACAGGGTCTAGGAGTTTTATTCTTACTAATATTTTTATTCTGTACTAATATAAATGTAGATGTATTGTGCACACAATGTAAATCTGCACTTCCTGCCCTGTCCCACTAGCCAAGGGCAGACACCTCTATGAATAAGATGCAGCTCATCAGGCTCTATTTGGAAATGTTACTAGAGATAATACAAAACTTTTTTTGTTTTTTTTGTAACTCGTCTCCCAAAAACCTAAACTGCACCCGAGGCTCAGTCTGCACCTTTGAATGTTTCCAGTAAGGAATATATTCCTGTAAAATAATTCACTCACTAGATCTGACTCACTGTCCTGAAATGTGTCTGGCTGAATCGTTCAAAGGGGACTGGGAATTTATAGAGCTGCTGTCTCCTTAATTGACAGATACAGGGAGTTCGCTCGCTCATCAGCCCGACGGCATGGAAACACTCATACACATAAGAACAGTATATTTTATATAAAGGACCCTCCTTAATATATTAGTATATAAGGGCTGTCCTTAATGTATACATTTAAAACATGGAGGGAAGTCATTCTAAACATAGCTGTTTTACTGAGTTTTGTGGGAATTCTCCCCAATATAATAAAGGGCAATTCCACTGTCCCATCAGGTTTACTAAATATTCCCTATATATATAAAGTTTCCAAAATGATAGCACTCACAGGATTTATACCACACCAAAAAGTTGAAAATAAAGAAAAAAGTTTATTGATCCAACTTTATATATATATATATATATATATATATATATATATATACTTATATAGTTATTCAGTAATACAACATTATAGCAAGGCAGTATATTAATTGGGGATACTATTCATGCAAAACTTATACCACTGTATTATCTCTGGGAACATTGTATAGCCATCAGCTAATCTGCTGATAAAGAACTAGCATTTATTGGGCTGTAGTGCTGATACATTGCATAATTCAATAACCAGGGAAAATAGTTCAGTCCCCAGCATTGAAGACTTCATCTAAAAATAATATATTACCCATTTTTACCTGCTGAATTCAGTTCCTGTTTGTCTTATAGAAAAATGTTCTTCTATTAGTCGAGCCCTGTTAGTATTATTCGGAAAGGTATGGCGATTACAATTAATTGTTCTAAAAAAATGTATATATAACCAAGTATTAGTAATGTTTTGGGGTTTTTTTTTTTACCTTGTTTATTGGGGGAAATAGTTTTAATTAGATTAAAATAATCTATCTATCATCTATCTACATTATTTATATACATCTATCTATCTATGTTTTATTTATCATCAATATATCATCTATTTTTTACATCAGTCTACTGTTACATTATAAGAATAAACACAAAACTTAGATTATTTTTAACAGTTTGTGCTAAAATCTGCTCACTGCCCAAAGAATATATTATAAAGTAGATCCTATACATTAAAAGATTTTCCTAATAAGTCTGGGGATCAACACTGGGATGAATATATATATATATATTGAAGATAATTTGTATTTTATGTCAGAAATAATAAAACTAAATGTGTCACCTTTATATATATATATATATATATATATATATATATATCTCAAATATTACCTCTCACCCCCAAATCTCAACAAGGACAGAGAAAACATTAAGGGTAAAAGAATAGCGCTACATTTTAGACTGATAGATACCTAGAAATGCCCTCTAGCAAAGCTATTGTGGGCTAACAGTAAAATAAAATGTATGGTACAGATATGTATAATTATAAATAACTCCATATCTATCTATATTGCCAATAGGATATGCAGCTCTGTACAGTTTTACAGTATAGAAACAGATACACAGGGTGGACAATCATTGTTATATATATATAATTACATATATATAAGACTTGAGACAAGGAAGCACGGAGATTGCTGCAGAGCTGCAGAGCTTACAATCTAATTAAAGCACATATGATAACTTCAGAAATATACCAAAGCCCACAGTTGATGTTTCAATATCATATATATATATATATATTTACAGGAGGCATAATGTATTTTAATTGAAAAAGTAGCTGGTTTCCGATAGGTCATGCTTGCAAATAACATTATGTGAAGTTCTAAGTGAGATACTCAGACGTGCTCAGTCCATTCCAACCCTGTGTAACTATATCTGCCCTATGGAATTTATAGGTGATGCGCCCTGCAATCCTATCATTATAAAGAATGCCGGCCACATACCCCGCATAACTCTTGCAAAAGCCTAATGATAAACTCCTAATTACATGTTAATGACCGGTGTTTGTAACGGTGGCTGTAAAAATGGCCAGTCTGGCTGTTTGCATCGTTAAAGGGTCCTAAAAAGAAGTGATTTCACCGGCCGTGTGATAAACAGTGCAAGGAATTCATTGCAAATAGCACGAAGCATTGCGACACGTGGGATTAAAAGATACTTTTTTTTTATTAATATAAAGCAGCTGTGACAGCGATGAAAGGAACAGAGAAATTAGGGCTGCCTTCCATTTGCATTTATTTTAGGCAAGTGAAGGCGGGTGCCAATAATTTTGCTGTGATGTTCAGCAATATTTGATAACAAACAATGATGTTTTTTTCTCGGTAAATTTCCCTAAAATTAGGGGGTTTTTGCAATTGTTACAAAATACGTAGGAAAAATCTACAGCAAACTGGAAAAAGTTGTTAAGCGGAGAGTGACCTCACACAATATTTGGTCACCTGGAAGCTGTGAATGGCGTTGTTTTCTGAGGGGATTATGGGAGATTCTATAGTTATGGTTCAAGGCATTATATAAGATATAGTTCAGCACCATCCCCACCCCAAAAACTCCCAAAAGTAACATAGGAGTTTATTTTTACAAGCACTTGCCCCACCTCTACATGAGGAACCCCTATTTTTGAGCCGTGGCTTCAAATGACGCCTCCATATTGTGACCATTTACCACCAACAATTATAACCTAATGTAAAGTGGGTAAATTGTAGCACAATATTCTGCACTTTTCTAAAACAGATAATCAGGAGAGTAAACCTCCTCTCTTGCTCATGCAACAAGCACATCTAAAAGGTGTTTTTGATTTGACACAGGTATAGGATCGGTTGTCTGGAAACCCGTTATCCAGAAAGCTCTGAGTTACGGAATGGCTGTCTCGCATAGACTTCATTTTCTCCAAATAATCCCCATTTTAAAAAATGATTTCCTTTTTCTCTGTTATAAAACAGCAGCTTGTACTTGATCAAAACTAAGATATAATTAACCCTTATTGGAAGCAAAACCAGCCTATTG
>CM044433.1:8415598-8429112 GCA_024363595.1 Xenopus borealis
AAAAAAAAAAAAAAAACGATTCCACCTCCAAAATCAATTACACTCAGAGGTGGGGCAGACGGGCAGATTCGGGGAGATTTAGTCGACTATACGCCTCTTCTGCAGGGTGACAACCCCAAACTGCCTTCCGTCTGCTTGAATGAAGAAATGCCTGTGCTAATGAACACGCAGCCCTTTTATTTCCGAAGTTGCCCAAAGTTGCCTCGAGGAAACTTTTGGGCGACTTCAGAAATTGAAGCGCCGCGAGTGCATTAGCGCAGGCGATTCTTCATTCAAGCAGATGGAAGGCAGGAAGAAGGCAGTTTATAATGCTAACGGACTCCTGCTGCACAAATATGGCAGCCCCCTCATACGGGAACATGGGGGATCAGACAGGTGATGTAAAAACATCACGCAAATACTTCATGGCAAAGTTAGAAGTAGCTTTCAAAGCCAATATTATAATAGATGTAAAAAAAAAGAGTTTAATTTCAGGTGTGAGTATCTCTTTAAGAATAAAAAAGTCAGCAAAAAGGCCATGCTTGATATCATTGTAGGCTGCAGCACAACTGTATTTAGATAATGACTCAAAAATAGCTTCTAAAGCAGTCTGAATTCCAAGTGGATTGGGTACTTCTAAAAGGGCATCTGATACATTACTGTTTAATCCCAAGTAATAGAGAGGAATGCACTTCAGTACCACCACTGGCAATAGAATGATAAGGACAGATTTTGTACACAGCATGTGATGTATATCATATGGCAGATTTCAGGCATACTTTTTATTTGCTGAGAGGTGCATAGTGGGTAATTTACCTTACTAAGCTATAATTTACCCGGGGAAATTGCACGTTCCCCCAGAATTAGATTTGACTGTTTGGGTTAGTGCTCCAGAAAGAGTCCGACCAGACAATGGCCCACCAGGCCAACCTGACACACCAGCACCAGTCGCATACCTCCCAACATTTTGGCGAATAGTTTTTGACCATTTTGTGGTCACATCCCCTAACTGCCATGTTCATTTTACAAAATTTGGTAGGTTATTAAAGTTTGAACATATTTCTGTGGGTTTTTTTTCAGTTATTACAGTTTTGCTAATGAAGGTGAATTGCCCTTGAAACTGTGAGTCTAACTTCTCCCAAGAGACCTGTTTATCTAAATTGTTACAATTACTTATCTCAAATTTGTTACAAAAGTATCTTTGTTGCACCTGGTGGCTGGGCTCTCTGCCAATTAAGTTAACTTTTTCTGGCTGTTAAGTTCAGTGTTAAAATCGGCACTGTCCCACTGAAAACGGGACAGTTGGGAGGTATGCAATCGTCCAATTTACTGAATTGTCCCCACAAAAAAAACCCAATAAGTCTCAGTCTTGAGATGAATAGACCAGAAATGTTTTGTGCCCCTCCCACATGTGTAAGTATTAATACTTGGTTAGCCCCACTAGTGTTGTCTTATTTTCTGGAACAACTTCTGACCTATATTCCCCTATTAATAACTTTGGCATCAATTATCATTTTTGTAGCTGGGCCGGTAAAATACAGGCTAAGTCTCAATACTAAGCCCCACCCATTCTGAGATTCATCCAAATCACCATTGGTCCAAAAGGACTCCTGTTTTTGAATCACAAAAAATCAAGAGCCGCTTTCAAAACAAAATTTTCTGTTTTGTTTTCCATTGTAAAAAAATGCCTGTGGTTTCTGGGGTTTTGGCTGCACCACTAGTTTTCCTGTTGTTTTTACACCGGATTTCTGTGTCATAACCTTAACATACAAATCCGCGTTAAATTTCCCAATTCCAGCAGCGCTGATGAATGCTCTGTGTTTTCTCTGAGCCGCAGTACCTCAGACTGCCCTCCTTAACCCGCTGCACCCATCTGACCAATCTCGCCGCAAAATAGCTCTGCTTGACCCGACCACTTCCCTCTTGAAAGTTAATACTGTTTGATTCATTCTGGGCTGCGGCCGTGCAGCCAAAGAAAACAGTGCAAAGAATAACTTGCTTGTACATTGCTTGGAACCGTCTCAGAGACTTTCGTTTCATAATACCACACAGTAGCTCACTGTATCTCTCCACAGCTGTGAGGAAAAAAATCTAAGGAGGGCTTAAGTGTTGCAAGAGAGGGATAGGCCGAAGCACTTAAAATGGATGAGCTGTCACGTAAAAAGCATATTTTTTCTCAAGTCCCAAACAGTGAAGCAACTGTTTTGTGGAAAAGGTGCGAAACCTTTAAGGAAAAAAGGGAGGGAAAACATCTCAGTGTTTAAAGGTCTGTGGGAAAAGAGCACAAGCTTTTGCAAAGGCAGCACGTTTATTCGCTTACTGAGCAATAAGTTAACAAGAAGAAGAAATGGAGTCATAGAGATGTTTTTGGCCGTGTTTATAATAAGTTCAAGTTAAAGGAAGTTGGAGGAATCTGCCTGTACGGAACTACTGCGCATGTGCGGTGTCTAGTATGGGAATAGCCAATGGCACCATTAACATGCCTACCTGGGTCCCCCCACCCCAGCCTGCACCCGGGGCCCCCACCCCCTTCTGGAAGAGGACACTGCACCCTATTCACAAAAGTGTGAACCACCGGCAGGCCCCGAGGGGGTGTGGACCCTGGTGTAGTCATGCCCCCCTCACCCCGGCAGTTCCACCACTGAATGGCACACTGCTAAGCACTGGCCTGCACTGTTGCAGTTGAGAAGTTGCAACTACAAACGGGTGCCAGTTACCAGGGTTACAGCGCTACGAAATAAGTTGGCGCTATAGAAATACATGTTAATAATGTTAATAATACCAGGGGCCAAAATTCTGTTTTTGTTTTAATTGGAATTTCTTCTCTGTTAGTGCAGAGAGTACAATCAGTCATTACTCTTATGTTCTATTCAGGTTTGTCAAGTCTTCCCTATCATACACCGACATGAAAGCCATATACTGCATGGATAAAGGCATGCTGCAAACTGCACTGCTTTATAAGCTGCCATGCAACACATGCCTGATTTGTTTACTAGGCTGCCATCTAGCATGAGTATATGAAATGTGGCTTCTACAGCACGTAGACAAACCTACACACTGGAATTTGTTTGGGTTTTGAATACCTGTCATTTAAACTTTGGGTATCTTATTGTTGTTCCCTGTCTGTGTGATGGGCTCTGAGTCTCAGGCTTTTCTATATTGAGAAAAATCTTCTGCCTTATAATACAGGAAGGGAATTTTTTTGTTGATCTCGCATCATTGTTTGCATATTGCTTTTGTATGTAGGAGGAACGATATTAGCGGTATACAAATGTCCGAGGTGTGTTTTGCTTCCACGCCTCTGTCTTTGTGTTCGTCTCAGACAATTATCTCACAAACAGTGTCCAGGAGAAAGTATTTGCCTCTGCTGTGTGGGAAGAAGGGCAGCTCACAGAAGCAAAGGGTGGATCTTGGCACTGGAATCTTACACAAGGGAGCAGCTCTGCATGTGAAAAGGGCACCGTTGGTTGTTAGAATAAATCAATAAAGCAGGCCCTTTGCTTAGCCTTTTGCACCTTATATGTTTCAAGGGAAACTCATCATGGAGAAATCTTTTCAAAAATCTTTTAAAGATCTAAATGAAAAAATAGTATCTGAATATTCTGAAAGCTGCATCTTGTTGTTGTGTTTTCTCTATGAGGATCTCAAATGTTGGTAGTATGGCTCTGCTTGAAGGGACAATTTTTCCACACCCCTTACGTTCATATTCTAATGCTACCCCTCCCTCCCTGTATTTCACTGTGAAGTGATGGATTCTGAAACTTGAAGTTCCTCAACTTTCCATGTTGGGTGGTGCATGGATTCTCTAGAAAGCAGAAGGACTTCAAGCACCAAAATCCATAAAATCACAATGTAACAAGTTGAGGGAGGGATTTAATGACACTGTGAGCTTAAGGGGGTGGAGCAAACAGTTCATGGTTTCATTCCATTCTGTGCAATCAGTTATGTCTGTGTAAATATACAGTAACATATTTATTGTCTTCTGTTTTTTGTGATTTCTTTTTTACAAATTCCATTTGAGGCCAATACAAAATCTCATTAGTACTTTCTGCTGGCGTTTTGTTTTCATCTGCAATACAAACAGTAACCATCATGGTCCTATGGAAAAGGCACCACGAGGAGTTTAACCTAGAGAGAGAATATAATAACCCTGCCAAAATGATTTATGGAACTATTTATAACAATTAAGCTTCTTTTACATCAAAGCCTAAATTGTCTTTTATCACAAATCTGCACGCGCGCGTGTGTATATATAAAAAAAAATCCTACCAGCTCCTTCCTTTAAATTATAAGCAGATGTATCATAAAGAAGATGAATCTGTCTCTCCATCTTCTCTCCCTTACACTGTATGTCATAATCTGTATTTGTAATGGATTTTTATAATATAATTTATGATTATGCCCCTGCTCTTCATGAAAGGTTAGTTGCAAAAGAAATAAAGTTTGTGATCCACTCTGCTCTGTGCTGCCTTTACTCTCAGGCAGTTTCATGGTTTTGATCTGTCCAGAGTCATGTGGATCGGAGTTAGTAGAAAAAAAAACTATTTGACTAATGCTTATTATAACATTTGAATTTTGACTTAATATAGACCTAGTTGAGCCACTTACTCTTCAAAACTGTTTATTGGTGGTACTGAGTTCTTTGGAGACTTTGCTTTCTGAAAGATTGCCTCCTGTCTGTCCGTTCCACCCAGGGGCAGTGCACAAGAGTATGGATAAGCTACAGAGAGGAGATATTCTCAGGCGATATAATCAACTTAGTTAAATGTCCTACACCAGAAATCTTTGAGTTCCATGGAGCCAGGCACAGCTGGATAGGCGTGTAACATTAGATGAGAACTTTCTGGTCCAGAGAATCAGGCTGTCTCCATGAAAATCCAAACATTTCCTCATATTCAATCTCCTGTCTGTATATAGTAAACTGTAGCATGATTATGAAAAATAATTAGCACTGCTGTTGGCCCCTAGTGCTTCAAGGCTTTTCATAGACTATCAGTTTCAGTTTCCATTTCTAAAACAACTCTGGTCCTTTGGTATAAGATTACCCAGGTATTTCACCCTTAGCTTCAAAGCTGTAGGGAGTAACAGTCAAAGTCAATTTGTTTTTAAATTATGAGCTTGTCTTAATGTAGGGTAGCAGCATACAGGTACAGAGCCAGTCATCCAAAGAAGAATTCAGGTTATTTTGAGCTACAGTGTATGCCATTCTAATTATACCTAGGCATTCAGCTTAGCAAATGGCTGTAGAGATATATACATGAGATAACTCCCATGCAGGTCTAATAAAAACAAGTGACTTTGGAGTTTACCTGGGATAACTCTGGCTACACACTCAGGTCTTGTACAGTGACTGCTGACATGTATACCTGGGATAACTCTGACAACACACCGCAAGTGCAGAGACTATCTGGGATAGCTCAGGCTATACACAAGTCTCATACAAACAAGTGACTGCAGAGATTACCTGGGATATCACTCGCTACATGCAGGCAGGTTTTATACAGGGCATAACTACCTGGGTTAACTGGCTTCACACAAGTCTTGTGCAGACCTGTTGCTACAAAATAAGGAGTATATTATTTGACATTGGAGACAAACATCGCCCACAGCAACCATCCAGATTTTTGCTTTAGTTTTCTAAAGGTGGCCATACACGTAGAGATCCGCTCATTTGGCAACATCGCCAAGGTGGGTGATATCGGGCCCAACGATAAGAATCAGTATGGAGGAGATATGGGTGGTCGGATTGCGGGACCGCATCAACGAACAGATGCGGAAGCAATCCGACGAGATTTTTAGTCCCGTCCGATCTACATCTGGTCGACTTTCGGCCAGATATCGATCTGGGAAGCCTGTCAGAGGGCCACATACATGGGCCTATCTGCAGCTTTTATCGGCATGTGTATGGCTACCTTTACCTGTAGGTGACTATTCAAATCTAATTGCTGATTGGTTGGTATGGGCAACATCACTGGTCTCTGATGTTAATAAATAAGCCCCAAAGTGTGTACCACTTTTTTGCGTTTAGATTAATTTAGAACCAGATCAAATACAAAGATATAATGATTACATACAGGGGCGTTTTAGGGGCTGCTGCCGCCTGAGGCAGCAGTCCTGATGCCGCCCCCCCTCCTGCTCCGCGCTAATAACTTCTAGCGTCGGAGCGAGTGGAGGAGGGGCCGCATCGCTAGAAGAGCTGAATTCGGCTCTTAAAGTTACCAGAGGCGGCTTTTTGCCACCCCTGGTTACAGGCCACTCCGTGCCGCCTGAGGCAAGGGTCTCACCTTGCTTCATGGCCGGAGCGGCCCTGATTACATACTGGCATATGTGGAATCATCTACACAAGCCTCTGGTCTGTGTGCTTCACCTTTAAGTTTAACTTTTAGTGTGTTATAGAATGGGTAATTCTAAGCAACTTTTCAACTGGCCTTATTAATTTATTTATTTAAAGTTTTTGAATTATTTGCCTACGTCTGACTCTTTGCAGCTTTCAAATACGGATGCAACAAATCCACAATTTTAGGATTCGGGCAAATCCCTTATCCTTTGTGAATATTCAGCTGAATCCTGAACCAAATCCAAATCCTACTTTGCATATGTAAATTAGGGGCAAAAACATAAATGCCCTTTAAGGGTTCAAATGTATTGTTATTACTACTTTTTGATTAATAGTCTTTCTAGTCAGGCCTCTCCTATTCATATTCCAGTTTCTTATTCAAACCAGTGCATGTTTGCTAGGATAATATGGACCTTAGCAACCAAATTGCTGAAACTGCAAACTGAAGAGCTGCTGACTAAAAAGCTAAATAACTCAAAAAAACACAAATAAAACCAAAAAAAAAACCAACTGCAAATTGTCTCAGAATTTCACTCTTTACATCATACTAAAAGTGTATTTAAAGTTGAACAACCCCTTTAGTATGTTGGAGGGTAGTCTCAGAATTTCACTCTCTACATTATACTAAAAGTTTATTTAAAGGTGAACATCCCCTTTAATATGTTTGAGGGTTTCACACACTGAAATATGAAGACACAGCAATTAGGATAGTGCCATTTCATTAACTTGGTTGCAGGACATACTGTATAATGTAAAGACCCTAAAATATTTTATGTTAAGGTTAAATATAAATGTTTAATGTAGCCAAAGGCTGTCACAGGTATTATGAATGTTGTATGTGACAACAATGGGATTTCTCTACCCTTAGTTTTGCGCCCTGACCCTGTTAACTAGAATCTTAAGCCACAAGGTAGTTTAAAAAGAATATTCAGCTCAATAATAGCTGATCTGCTGCAGGTTTCCCATTCATGTTAATTGAATTTCCCCCTCTGCCTTTTAAAAACCATTTAGAAAGCATTTGGCTAGGCAGCACCGGAATTTGTGTTGCACTGAACCTTTAATAAGGCTCTTTAGCGGCCCAGCCCTTCAGTACAGCAGTCCTGATCTTAAAATAGCGTGTATGTACGAGACAGGCAACATATGTACACAGCTTGCGTGACTCAATGTGTTTGCATTCAAGTCAACTGTCATGAAATGAAGAGCTAAATTGAGGTCTGGGATTTGCATGCTTGACAAATTAAGGAGCGAGCGGCTCTCGTCCTGCCAAAACACCAGCCTTTTGCTATTTCCATTTTTTCTTTAAACTGCTGGAGATTTTTTTTTCTCTTTTTAAAAGCTGAATCCGTTTCTCTGTGCGGTGTGAAATCTGATATACTGCTATACTGTCTCTAGCCACTAGCACTAGAAATGCCAGCAACTCCAGTCCCAAACCCTCATAAAAGTTTATGCTTACTTTTATTTAACAAAAAAAAATTGCAGCAACTGTATACTTACTTTGAAATGCCACAGCTGGTAGCAATGATTCAGTGGATGCAGAAGGGTTTTGGTTTTTGGATGTACTGTCGGTGGTCTGGATTAGGGAGAAGAATAATTAGGGGGTCAGTAATGACCTGTTTTAGGGGAGCCCCTTAAAATGGGACAAAGAGAGAATATTGGTTCTCATAAAGTACTGTATGCTTGGAATTCTTCCATCAGCAGAATACAAACATTTAGTCACTGGTGAACTTCCCCGTTACAGTTTATGTTCCAAATACAACTAAACCGTAAAGGCAGTGGGCCTTGTGTTTACAAGATTGAATTTCACAGAGTAGAAATAGTAGTAATCAGAGTTAAAAATAGTATTTCCTGCTGGTAGGAAAATAAAGGTGGCCATAGATGCAGAGATAATATCGTATGAAACAAATTTTCGTACAATATTCGGTGTGTGTATGGGGGGGAAACAAGCTGACTGATATAGGCAGAAGACTTGGATATTGGTCGGCTTGTCAATCTGGCTGGACGGAAAATGTTGATCGAGTGCCTTCAGAGGCCTTCAAAGGCACCCAATCAACATTTTCCATCAAGGGTGATCCAGCCCATTTCTCCGCCTGAGGTGGCCTTCACTTTGCCACCCCCCCTTCCCCACAGCGCTGAAAAACGGGTTGGGGGGTGTGCGCTCTGCACTAGAAGTCCCGAATTTCCAGTATTCAACCCAGTTAGCTCTTAGTTACCAGAAGCTGCATTTTTGCCACCCCTGGAAACCGGAGGGGGCGCTGCTGCCTGAGGCGAGTGCCTCAATTCGCCTCATTGGTGGAGCGCCCCTGTTTTCCATCCAGCCTGATCGAACATTGCCCTGTTTATTGCTGAATCATCAGATGCAGGTAGAATTCCATTGTTTCTACCTGTATATCTGACGATTCAGCTCTACATGCGTTTGTTGTAACGAACGATCTTTTCCAAGAAAGATTGTAATTGTTACTATCTATGCTTAATGTAGCTTTAAGGGGTATTGCACACAGAGGGTGAATGTGATTCTTTTGGATGTCTATGCAATTTATATCCCAAAAAGTTCCAGTTTGCCTCTCTGTAGAATAGACTTTCATTGTAAATACGGAATTCAAGAATAGTCTGTCGAGTAACCTCGAGATAGATAACATTGTTAAAAGCCCATAAAAGTATAAACTAATCTAGGACCCCTCCTATCAATATCACTTTGGTAGGCGATTTATATCCAAATTAATTTCTGATTTGTCTTCCCCTTTTTCATAGGACACAGACAGAAATTAGACGAACAGACAAAACCGGGAAACTTGTCCTTTTCTGAACGACTCAGTGAACTAGAACATTTCCGCCGAACAGCCATGAGGGTCAGCCCGCATCACCCAAATGCCACGCCTAACCCACGTGCCACCCTAAATCATTCCGCTGCTTTTAATCCTCAGCCTCAGGGTCAGATACAAGGTAAGTACTGAACCCCCCTCTTTTGTTTATACACCAGCTCATGAGGGTTTGCAATTTTTTATAATGAAGAGTATACATAAATACATGTTCTAGAACAATGGTCCCACAACATATGCCTTTTACCGTATAATGAGCTCAGGGGAGGCCCAGGAGAAATGTCTCAAATGGGGGCTCAGCCTGAGAAAGTCTGGATACCACAGTTCCATGGGAATGTCCATCTTTTAAAATCAATTATAATCAATCCATGGTTGATAAGTGTTCCATCTTTAGGGGGACAGTCCTGAATTTGTCAGAAGAGGTGGGACTTACATTACAGTAGGTGGAGCAAAAAATGCCTGTTTTTTTTATTTTTATAGGTATGAATTAACAGTAGATATATGTACAGTATATATATGTGTGTGTGTGTATACACAAGATATTGTCCCAAAGAGCTAACAGTCTTGAGGATTCTGAAGGTATAAAGGGGCATTTCTAAGGTCTGACCTAGCTGCACTTGGGTGTTGTACATCAGCTATAGCAGGCCATGAAGGAGACATAGCACTTTCGTGTGTTCTCCATAGCTCTCTTTAAGGCAGTAGTTAATTACAACACCCACCAGCACCCACAACGGAAAGAAGTTGTAGTGCAACAACAGCTAAAGGGTCATCAGTTAGGCATTTCCTACTTTGTATAATTAGTGTTTCTCCCCCCCCTGCAAACTGTTTATTTCCCTCAGGGCCCTGACTTCCACCCTAGGAGTAACTGGCTTTTTCCCACTCCCTTTTCTATGTTAGAACTGATTGCTCAGTCACCAAGTCACTCTGCTGAATTTAATTAAATTGAATTAATTTTAAATTACATTTAATGACCACTTTAAAAATGGTTCCCACTGCCGGGAAATTGACGGTTACTAAACCTTCCTGTTAACAGATTAAAGCATTTCTTTCATTTAGCATCTGAAACTCCTTTTTAAATTATGAGTTTGACACACTGAGAAATTATATAGGCAAGTTATGTGCATCTGCTGATATATCTATAGGTTTCTCATCTCTGAAGGCTGTGAAACATTTAGGGAGCGTCCCTTCTAGTTAGAGGGGGGTTCCAAGGTGTGAAGTTGGCTTGTCCCGGGTCTTGTAACCCATAACAATCAGTATCATCTATTTAATTTTCAATGAACTTCAGAGACATCCCACTGCTTGTGCCTACCAGCTGGCACAGCATTTTGTGCCAGGGAAATAGGCATTACAGTTGTGGGAAAAAATACTATGTCACTGTGCATCTAACCTTAGAAAATTGTATACCAGAGCGGTAAATTTTAGTGACATATACAGAGCATTTCAGTGACTCTGTAACACTGCATTCAAAATTCTTGTTTCAAAAAAGCGCTCTGCTGGGAACGATTACTTAACATTTTTTGTGCAATGGTCTGTAAATCTGATACAGGCTGGATTGGAGCTGCTGTATTGATGGCAAAGGAGACGACAGGTGGCAGCTCCCACACACAGTCACACATGCCTGGCATGCCCCACCATATCCGAGTTAAATCAAATGGATGTTAAGCCAATGGAGTATTTAGAGGAGAGGGTCTCTGTGCTTGGAGAACATTCCCCCCTGATTGTGTAAATTGGGTCTAGCATTTATTATAAACCAGGGAAATCCCCAAAAAATCAAACCTAAGCGATATCTCTATATATGTCTCATAAGCTTAGAGTCTGTGGACCCTAAGGGATGCACCACCTGGTACTCCAGTAGTATCTTACTCATGATAAAAGAGCCTTTATTTGTGAAACAAATTTATTAAAAGAAAAAACTATACCCCCCCCCGAACAGAGTAGGTCCGTATAAGAATATATTGAATAACACAGCTCAAATGTAAAACCCTGCTTCATGTAAATAAACCATTTTCATAATAATATACTTTTTTAGAAGTATGTGCAATTGGGTAATCATAATTAGAAAATTGCCATTTGAAAAAATAAGGGCCGCCCCCTGGGATCGTAGGATTCACAGTGCACACAAACAAACCAAACATGCTAGGTCGCACGAGCCAATTAAAAGACAGAGTTCTGTCTTTTGCTTCCATACTTCTTCCTGTTACAGTTAGGGGCAGATTAGGCTTTTAGCCCTCGAATTTGGCAGAAATTCGATTATTCGATAAAATCTAATAGGTTTAGGCTATTTTTCGAGCGCTGTTCGATTTCTCGAAAAATTTGTACGGTTCAAGAGGGGGGGAATGTGTAGGGGCCTTTTGTCACCCCCATGTTGCCATTTGGTATGTATATATATATATATATATATATATCAGTGATCCCCAACCAGTAGCTTGGGAGCAACATGATGCTCTCCAACCCCTTGGATGTTGCTCTCAGTAGCCTAAAAGCAGGAGCTTATTTTTTTAATTCCAGGCTTGTGTTGGTTGTATGAAAAACAGGTACACTGCCTTACAGTGGTTGACAATTGAATAATTATAAAGTGGAGATTTTTACACTGGTGAGATGGTAACCCCTTATAAAATGTGATGAACTAATCAATTAACATAGAGTTCTTCCATCGCACAAAGCAATATGTAATGTAGTGAGCCATCTGCATGCACTCTAATCAAATTTTGCAGCACACATGCACTCCCGCCATAACTCATTAGAGAAGGTCCACCTGCCGGCTTGAGATCATCTAACCATATCCACGTACAAGTAGCGAGGGTGCAGACACACCACATCAAAAAGCTCTGAGGCTGAAAGATTACTCGTTGCGCAGACTGAACATAAATTAGAGAACACAAAAGACGTTTATCTGCAGACGGGCCATGCAAAACCCATGCAAAGTGATAGTTTTCCTTTTGCCTTTTGTAGTTTCCCAGGTGCAATGATTTTGTCTTTTTGCCCCCAAGGCTTTTACACTGTTTCTCTTCTAAAAACATCTTTGGGTATCGGAGTTCCTGTGAAGTCAGAAGCGATGCCCTTGCATCGAAATTCTCACAGCTCGGCAGCTCCTGTTTGGCTGGAATATTAATTTGGAGGGCAGATGCTGATCCCTCCAGTTGAGAATTGTGCTGTAAAGCAGGGGGCTCTCCATTAAATATTTCTTCCTTCATCCTGAAATAGGAGCAGGTTCTAGTGCAAACCTGAAGTTTATCATGTAGCATTATAAACAACTTTAAATCAAGTTTTCTGGAAATGATGGATTAGCAGGCCCCCTGAAACCTCAGCCACTAGGGCAGTGATTCCCAAACTCAGACTGAAGGTTCCTAAGGATGACATTTAGGGTATTAACTTAATTATTACCCTAGATATTCTCAGAGATATGCCAGAATGACTGATACACCGAAGTTTTCCTAGGAGATGCACTGGATCGGGTATTTGCACATTATCTTGAATGCTGTATCAGTTTGGCAAAATACTGAACCAAAATCTCAAGACACTGACTATTCAAATCTGAGCAAAATCTACATACATTTGCAACCTTCAGTTATGGAGTATTTTTAAGAAGGGTCCAATTCAGTTTGGGCAACCACAGAGGATTTGTCCGAATGAGAATCTTTTCAAACAGTTCTGGCATTTAGTTTAATTCCAAACTGGATTTGATGCATCTCTAATTTTCAACTTCTTTCATCCAAGTTTCTATTTTCTCAGGGCCATAATATTATATAGCCACCCAAAAGCCCGTGCTCATGATGCAGAGTGGTTTTTAAAGGCACAGATCTAAAGGGTGCTCTGCCTGTCTGAATGAATTCTTTGTGATGAATGAATTTAAATAGTTTCCTTGGAAATACAGTTAAATATGTGTGTTAAATAACTGGCCCACTATATGTAAAATCTATACTGTAGAATGTAGATTTGTTGTGTTGCCAGCAGCATCATGCCAGGCACCCAAGGGTACCCCACCTATGCCCGTCCCTCCTGCTACATTTAACATGAATGACTGGCAGCGAGTCTGTTACTTTTTTCTCCAATCATATTTAGTGATGTATTTAATAAGGTTTATTCTGTGTTGCCAGAGGTCTCTTTGATTATGAAAGTCGGCAGATTTTTTGGGCACTTGGGGAAGGAACATCAGTCTCTCAGACAAAAGTGTATTCACACATGAAATGCTTAAGGCACCGAGGGGAAAGAGATACAATGAGGTGTTTATCAGAGCGCTGGCAAACAGGCCTGCAGGTAACATGTCTGTACAGCAATGCGAGTGCTTTGAAAACAATAGTGAGTGGCTCTCTACCAACATTTCCCAGTTACAAACCTGCAGTGTGAAATCAAGCTGAATATATGGGCTGATTTACTAAATT
>CM044433.1:8431725-8445088 GCA_024363595.1 Xenopus borealis
TATTAAACCAGAATTGTTTTATGCTATATTGCACAATTGTTAGTTTAGATTTTTTTAAATGTTGGTCCATTTCATTAATGTGGGTCGCTGTGTGGTTTACGTGAAGGTTTTTCCGCCAAACATTATGAATTTAGGGGTTGATTACACTGCATTTTGTAACTCTGATAAAGGCCGGGGTAACAGCCAAAACGTTAGTTTTTGTTTGTAATAAATGTATCTTCGTTATAGTAAGCCCTGCAAGTATGAGGAGTATATTTATATATTCATCTTTAATTCAAGATCTGTATATTCATTTTCCCTTTAAAGGTAATTCGATGCCTCGCCCACAGGGCCGATTGCCACTGTTTCACATTCAGTGCCAGTTTACACTGCTGTTGGTTAGAATCTGGATGGCTTCCAGGATGATAAATAGTTGGACCGGGAAACAAGCCACCACCTGTTGTTATTAGGATAGAATTTCAGCGCTCCTGGCACTTGAAGGGTTAACACCCACATTAACCCCTTGGTGGACCCAGAGAGGGGGTTCACGCAGGTGCTTGTGAAATCTCAGTGTGAATTTTCAGTATCTGCCCTCCATTGCCGTGCCAATGCCCAGTGTTTCTTTACACAGAATAGTGTATTACAATCTCTTGCTGGCAGAACACTCACTGGAGTTGCACTGCATAGCACAGAAAATAAAAAGCAAGCCACTCCGAATTGCAAATTTTAATATATTAAGACTCATTTACAAGCACAGTACAGACATGGGATCCGTTATCCAGAAACCCGTTATTCAGAAATTATGGAAAGATTGTTTCCCACAGGCTCCATTTTATACAAATAATACTAATTTTTAAAAGTGATTTTTTTTCGCTGTCATGTTAAAACAGTAGCTTGTACTTGATCCAGTCTGACATATAATTAATCAGTATAAGAGAAAAAACAGCCTGTTGGGTTTATTTAATGTTTAAATCATCCTTTAGTAGATTTATTGTATGTTTATCCAAATTATGGAAAGATCTGTTATCCAGAAAACCCCAGGTCCTGAGCATTCTGAACAACGGGTCCCATACCTGCACTAGGTACTAATTGCTACACTGGAATTATGGTTAGAATTGTGCATTGTAGGTAAAAAAACATGGAGGTTTGCATCTGGCCGATCAGTTAGATGCCAAAAACAACCAGCCAGTGTACGGCCACCTCACGACAGCAGTTTAATGGTCCTTGTATTGGACCATAAGTATGGTCTGCCTGATCAATATCTAGTTGGACCTTGGGCAGGAAAGAATATTCCATCAGACAAGAAATGTGAACTGCATAGGTTCCTGTTGTGATCTAATTGTTGGACTGGACAGACCAAATCAGACAAGTTGTTCTGTCTGTATATAGGCAGCTTTAAGGTGGTCATAGACTCACCAATATTATAATAATTTGGTGCTATATTTGGTGTGTATGGTGGGAGACAAGCCGACCGATGTTGGCAGAAGACTTGGATATCTGTTGGGTCATAGATCAGGTAGGTTGTCTGCAAACATTTGATTGGGCTCCTTTGAAGGCATCAGAACATAGCCCATTGTTAGAGCTGAATCGTTATATACAGGTAGAATTCTATTTCCTCTATCTGTATATCTGACGATTTAGCTCTATATGTGTGTATTGAAATCAACAATCTTTCCTGGAAAAGATCTTTTCCAGGGAAGTCTGTAATTGTAACGTCTATGGCCACTTTAAGTCAAAGATGAATGAAACTTTTATAGTGAGATTCAAGCAACGAAGAATTATTTTCTGTGCTTGTCTAGCAATGCTCTGGGCTCTGGCAGTTTGCTTTGCACAGGCATTTTGGTGCTAGTCCTGGCACAGAAATATTAAATAGGTATAGATTCTGTTATCTGGAAAGCCATTATTCATAAAGCTCTCCCATAGACTCCATTTTATACAAATAATTCACATTTTTAAAATGATTTTCTTTTTCTCTGTAATAATAAAACCATACATTGAACTTGATCCCAACTAAAATATCATTAGTCCTTAATGAGTTTATGATATGTTTCCATGATTTTCTAGTAGACGTAAGGTATGAAGATCCAAATTAAGGAAAGATCTGTTAACTGGTTCCAAGTATTCTGCATAACAGGTCCCATACCTGTACTATAACCAGTACAGAAATGACTGCACCCTTTGAAATCAATGTCTGATATATGTTAGCTGCCATCTTTGTTTCCTAGGCTGGCCCACTGCTTAGAGCCACTGACTCTCCAATGTGACCACATTTCAGCTAGTAAAAGCTATTGAAATAACTTAAATGGAAGAAGCCTTGCCCTGAGCGTATCATATACTGTGCTTATGCATGTAGCTAGTATCAAGACAATAACTTGCAGTAATGAAGGTAACATTTTCACATACCAACATCAGTGGGTGTTCAGTAGTGAGAGTAACCAGTGCTAATCTTTTTGACTGGTTGCTATTTTAAAATAAGGCCTCTCCCAAATGCTGCTAAATTGCAGAAAATAAAAGGGCCAGCTCCATCATGTCCTGTGACTCTTAACATAAAAGTACCTTACAGATCCTTTAGATATATATATTTTCTGATATCTTCCAATTCCCCCCCCCCCCCCAGCAGCTGATGAAACCCCAAGGAAATGCGAGAGGTATTCGGAATATGGTCACATTCTATTCCCCCTTCATAGCCCGACATCATGCTTGGGGATTAGTAGAACATTAGTCATTTCAACTGGAGAATTTCTTGCTGGTATTTTCTGCCAGTACATACTAGATATTTATAATTATATATGACTATCACACTCTCTCCGGGGCTCCGAGGATCCTCGCAGAAAAGAATTTTTTTTTCTCTGCAATATGACTGCCAAGTGGAAATTCCAGAGCATGTGATAACGCCTTATAAATGACCCATGAAGCGCAGAACAGACGCTCCGTTCAATAGGCTGCCATAATGGATGGAAATATAATCTAAAGATACCATTTCTTCAGTGCTGTTTCCATACAATTAAAAATTCAATGTATTGATTAATGGGGGGGGTGGGGGCTGGATGATTTATGCACGAAAAGCAAAAGTCATTTTAACACTTAAAGGGAAAATATGTCCTAATGATAATTCCATTTTACATCACAATAACTGTTCAGTAAAATGCTTTAGTGTAGGTCTTTCTACAGATCGAACCTGATTTAGCTAGATATTTCTTTTCATATGAGCCAGGTCAGACTGATATTTCTTTATGTGTATAGAAATCTATAATCTTTATGTGTATAGATATCTATAATCTATCTATCTATTATCTATATATCTGTCTTTCCTTTACCTAGTTCTCTATCCCTCTCATTTTAGCTATCTATCTATCTATCCATCTTTCTTTTCATCTATCTATCATCTATCTATCCTCAACCTAGCTCTCTATCTCCCTCTCCTATTATCTACCTGTCATCATTCTATGTTCAAGGCAGGTGCAAACCATTCACAGATTGTTCCCAAATTCTTCCCGTTAGGTAAGTTTTATGACTTTCTCATCTGATAGTTGGGATATTAACCTTCTAAAGAAGCTATTTGGAGATAATTTGAAATTCCTATGAAGCTTATGCACCTGTTTGTAACATGCATGCTCATTACTCCCTGCACCCAAGCCTGAAACAAGCACCAAAATTATGAATATGATCAGCAATGTCTATAGTCAGATTAGCGAAGGGTGATGTGAGTCTCCCTAGGGACATGTTTTAGCCATATCACCTCCTATAAAATAAGCTGCCTGCAATAGGTCTTGAAATGGTTAAATCAAGAGGTTAAATATGAGCACTGAGTTATTCAATGACATCAAATTTCTCTATTAATAGCTAAAGGGCACAATCCCCACTCCCTGCAAATAAAGCACTTGCAAAAGAAACCCTGTCTCTGTTTACAAAGCAAAATGCTGTTGCAAAATCTAGGGGTGTAACACAACAGCTACAGTGATATCCTCAGAGGAAAACAAAGTGTGTATTGCACAATGGACATGATATAGCCTTCCTGGGATAAATTAGTGAGAGAGAGACTGGTACATATACTATAACCGGCTGCAGCAAATGAGCTTTATCTGCTAACAACTTACTTCTCCCTGCCGCAATGGAAGCGTATTGGTTTCAGTTAATATAGACAATGTACAATATTTGGGTGTATGATACTGTGTTCCAGCAGTGAGGTATACAGTAAAGGGGTGTCATGCTGATACTCAGTGGCGTAACTACCAGGGGAGCAGGGGGTGCAATTGCACCAGGGCCCGCTCCCTCTTGGGGCCCACTGGAGAGGCTAGGAGAACTCCAACTCATGGGGGAGAGCCCAATAGTGGGGCCCGGGTGCCAATCCTGCACCAGGGCCCACCAGTGAGTAGTTACGCCACTACTGATACTGGCGTGAAGCTTATGGTCTAAATGCTAACGTTTAACAGACAGGTGAGATAAATTATTTGCAAATACAGATATGGAATCCTTATCTAGAAAGCTGTGCTCATTTTAAGCAAATTATTGAAATTTTTTAAAAAACCTAGTGGGCCCAAGCCTTTGTGGAAAGGGAGTGTGGGGGCCCCAGATGAGGCAGCCATAGTAGGCTCCGTACCCCCCCCCCCTTCCGACTCTGCTTAAAATTATTTCCTTTTTCTCTGCAACAATAAAAAAGTACCTCATAGTTGATCCCAGCTAAGATATAATTAACCCTTATTAGAGGCAGAATAATCCTGTTGGGTTTAATGAATGTTTAAAAGATTCTTTAGTAGATTTAAGATATGCAGATCCAATTTGCAAAAAAGACCCCTAATCTGGAAAGCCCCAAGAACCCCGTCTAAATGCCATGCAAATCCTATTTAGAAATACTGTATATTTTTAATTAAAAGGTGCCACACCACCCAAACATACTTTTAAGAAAGTTTCCGATATATATTTATTACAAACATGGATTGATTTTATTTGTACTTTGCTGATTGTATGTTTGCTGTGATTTAAAACGAACATAGTGAAGGGGTTCTGTCACGGTATCAAGTTGATCCCAGTCAGAAGTGAACCCCTTCAAAGCCCGCTGGCAGCTGTGACTCCGGCCCCAGCATAAGGCCAGACAGGTGTGTGTGTGACAGGGCAATGGCGACAGGCGCGCAGCTGTGTGGCCTCTGGTCTATTATTGGCACGAAACAGCTAACAGCCCCGTCCTGACTCCTGAGCAAGAGGAAGCTGAAGCAGCCAGTCGATTTTCACTCAGCGAAGGGGGAGACTTAGTCACGGAACAGAAATTTAGATACAAATGAGATAGTTATTTACTGGAAAATATTTTCTAGGGAGAGGTTTCAGCTCGGGTTTCTTTTTACTTAAAGGAGAATTCAACCCTGTAAAAAAAAAAACCCGTACCTCCCACCCCAGGTAGACCGCCTCCCTCCTCCCCCCAGCCTAACTGCCCCCCCTCCTGGGGAAATGCCCAATACTTTATACTTACCCCTCAGCGCAGATTCACGAAGCAGAGTTCCGTGCAGCCATCTTCAACCACTTTGGTAAACTGACTGGGAGTCCGGCGTATTGGCTAGGGTTGCCACTTTTTCCCGTGGCCGAACCCGGGCAGGGTCCATGACGTCAGGGGGCGGGCCAGTGATGTCAGGGGGCGGAGCTATGACACAGCGATCGCCGATTGGCCGATCGTGGCGTCAATCAAGCTAATCCCGCCCAGTTTTCCTTATTTGTAAAATCGGGCAGGATGTATTGACCAATGCATGCCCTTCAAAATACCGGGCTCAAAACCAGACAGGTGCCAACCCTAGTATTGGCACATGGACAGTTGGAGCATTTTGCCAGTTTGCGACAACTGCACAGGCCCGGATTAGTGGAGAGGCCGCCTAGGCCTAAGTAGGGTTGCCACCTGGCCGGTATTTTACCGGCCTGGCTGGTATTTTTGATGTTTGTTCCCAATGTTATTAATAGGGAAAAAAGATAAATATATAGGGAGGCCGGTATTTTTTTCAAGAAAAGGTGGCAAACCTAGGCCTAAGTAGGGGATATGCAGGAGATACAACAGTTTTTTAAATTCCCCATGCACCAATCCCCATTGCACTGGTCCTGATGATGAAAATTTGCGAATAAAGGGCAGAGTATGGGGAGACGAACGGCAGTGGGCCTAGGGGAGCCCGCTATGTAAATCCGGCCCTGTTCAGGTGCATGCCCAACACCAGACAACACTTTAATAAATATGCAGGGGTCTCCCCAGTTGCATCATGTCCTGTGTTGTGGTAAATTAGCTTTGCTTGTGTATATATATATATATATATATATATTACCAGTCTGGCCCTGGCATAGGGAACTTTTGCTTATTACTTCCATAACTCCATAACCCGTGGCAAGTATCTATAGATATTATAAACGTGAACCCTCTCTTAAGCAGTTAATGAAGGTTAGACTATATATTTGTCTAAAAATTATCTTAAATTTCCCTAGTTCATTCATTTATTATGTGGCGGCTAAATTAAAAAAAAAAAAGCCTGTATAACGTTAGGGGCTGCCTGGACAAGATAAGGCAAGGAGAAATATGCCTGCTGGCTGCTCCACCCAGTCTAAAAGAGGGTTTCCAATAACCCAAACAGGCAAAGTCTGATGGGCGCAGACAGTCTGCAGGCTTGTGCCCAACATGCTGACGGTTGGCTGGTACAGCCTCAGCTGATTTATGTGTGTGTGCGTGCGTTAAGCCTTAAATTGTCGAGTCTTTCGCTGGCTGCAGTGCCATCCCTGAATGGTTGGTGCATGTTCTCTGCTCTGGCCGTGCCGTCTCGGCTGGGAATCCCTGCCAGTCTCACACCTGTCTGAGACAATGAGACTCTTGTTAGGAACCTCTCAAGCACAAGTCGTCTCTGATGGGAGAGGTTTTTTTTTTGTTTCACGATTAAGCAACATAACGGAGGCAACTGCCAACATTTAAAGTCCATACTAGTTCTTCTCGGTATTTTTTCATCTAATTCAAATACTGAGCAGGGAATGGGAGAGGGACAGCAGTTTCTTCCTTACAACTTGGTAAACTCATAACAGGGCCTGGGATACACGGCTGGGTCTTTAGTTATGGTAAAATAACAAGTTTAAGCACTTACCAAAAGCCAACGACTTTGTTGAGTGTTGTAGTTTGGGTATGTTGACTGTTGTAGTACAACAAAGCATGATCACAATAGGCAAAATTGTTACAAAACTTTTATCATATACAGGTATGGGATCAGTTATCCGGAAACCCATTATCCAGAAAGCTAATTACGGAATGGCTGCCTCCCATAGACTCAATTTTAATCAAACTTTTTAAAATTATTTCCTTTTTCTCTGTATAAATAAAACCGTAGATTGTACTTAATCCCAACTGAGATATAATTAATATCTATTGGAAGCAAAACAATCCTGTTAGATTTAATTAATGTTTAAACTATTTTTTTTAGTAGACTTAAGGTATGGAGATCCAAATTACAGAAAGACCACTTTTCTGGAAAAAAACCCAGGTCCCAAGAATTCTGTATAACAGGTCCTATACTTATACTTTAAGTGTAAAGCAAATGTCTTCTCTGCCCAACCCTATACAGGTATGGGATCCGTTATCCGGAAAGTTTCGGAAACCCATTATCCAGAAAGCTCATAATTACTGAAAGGCTTTCTCCCATAGACTCAATTTTATTCAAATAATCCAAAATTAAAAAATAAAAATCTTTTTCTTTGTATTAATAAAACAGTACCTTGTACTTTAATGAATGTATAAAAAAGTTGCTGAGAATTATATTTTCTTTCACTCAGCAAAAAAATTTTTATTTTGGGGTTTATAACCCCTTTAAGCCTAATAATGCTACAGTCATGGTGTTACTAGATCTCCAGTGTCAGTGATACGCTCTCACATTTGGTATCTGGTGGCTCATAAGGTTTAATCTCTGCTGCCAGTAACACTTGCTTAATTTTTATTTCACCTGTTCTGCTGATACATGTTCAGGATCCTTGGCACCAGGCAAACAGACACCCATTATCCCCCACTTCCACTAATATAACCCAAAACTTGGCTCTCTGGTTACAGCGGCTCTTAAATATTTTGTTTAAATATTTGGTTTCAGTGGTACATATTTATATATGGAGACATATAGTTGGTTTAAGGCCAGTAAGTTGGACAAGAAAACTGTTTTATATGTTGCATCATCTACTGGGCATTTCTGTTTGTTCTGTATCCAAGGGTTTCTTGGCACCTTCTTGCCACCCTACCATGCTGGTATAAGGTTTGCAGAGCTTGGGCATTGCTGGTATGTGCAGTATACTTTGACAGTGTCAGCCATAAGGACCTCTGTTGGATATTGGGCTCTTGCAAGTCTCTTATTTTCCTTCTTACTTTGTCTACTTTGTCTACATTAACAGGGCGGCCTGACCTATAGTTTTGGAGATGCCATGAACTTTATACTTCTTTCTATTCTGCTTTACTATCATCATCAAAACTCTTGACATCTTGATTTCAAGACTATGTTGGTTTTCTGTCAATTGTGTTGACCTCAAAAACCTTTGAAGACCAATATAGTATTCTTAAAAGATTTCATCAGTCTTTTCTTTGTCTTCTGCTTTTTGAGTCATTGCCTCTGTTGCCTTGGTCTTGACTCACTCATCCCTTCCCGTTTCTAGTCTTTATTCAATGCTCCCCCCCAACTCACCCCCAAGCTCAATCTTTACCTGGACTTAAAGCTTCAACATGACTTGCACTCAGAACAAGAGTTCTTGATTCGATCAGTACACATACTGTATCTATTCTACATGAGATATTTCAGTGAGCTTCACCTTTACATTAACTATTAGTATGTAACAAAGTAACATAGTAACATAGTAAGTTAGGCTGAAAAAAGACTCGCGTCCATCAAGTTCAACCTTTTTTTTTTTTTTTTTTTAATTTTAACTGCCTAACTGCTAGTTGATCCAGAGGAAGGCAAAAACCCCACCCTAAGCCTCTCCAATTTGCCTCAGAGGGGGAAAAAATCCTATGGATAATTGTAAGAAACTTTTAAACTGACCTTATTTCATTTTCTATTGTTTTTTAATTATTTGCATTCTTCTTCCGACTCTTTCCAGTTTTTATATGGGGGTCACTGAATCCATCTAAACAACAAATGTTATTGCTATTTGTTATTACTCATCCTCCTATTCAAGCCTCTCCTATTCATATTCCAGTCTCTTATTTAAATCAGTGCATGGGTGGTAAGGTAACTTGGACCATAGAAACCAGATTGCTGAAATTGCAAACTGGAGAGCTGCTGAATAAAAAGCTAAATAACTCAAAAAACACAAATAATAAAAAATGAAAACCAAATGCAATATCACTGTCTGCATCGTACTAAAAGTTCATTTAAAGGTGAACAACCCATTTAAAAAGCTGTATCCCTTACCTACCTTTCATCATCAAAAGTCTCTATTGTTAATGTCTGCCTATATGAGTTATGGCCTCAGAGGCTATTCTCTGTTCTTTCTTGGCATTGACTCACTAATCCCATTCCTGCCCTACCTGAATCTTGTTCACTCTTTACTTGGACTTCAACCCCAGCCATGATTATGATTCAGACCAAAAAGTCTTGACCAACCACATCACTGCCTTTAACTATGCTCCATGACATCTCTATTGGTTTTCTTCACAATAACCCTATTCCTTATGGTGCTCATTGCTGGGACATTTGATTCCAGGAAACCTTAAAAAGTTACTGAACTTATTCTGAATTCGTGCAAAATTCAGATCCTTGTTCCTTCTCGGTGCAGCTGACAATCATTTCCTTTACTTGCGGTTCAACTAAAACCAAAGCCCCCCCCAACAACCTGGCTTTAGTCTAAGGCCTTATGTGTTCCTGCCACCGCTGTTTCCCTTTAAAAGGGGATGTGAGCAGTTGCTGTACAAGAAAGTGTTGGATACCGTTGCACGAAATCCGGAAACAGAAACAAGAACAAAGAATTGTAACAGAACATCTTTTGTAAGAGAGAAAAAAAAGGAAGTAAATATATTTATCTCAACAGAGTCCAAGCCAGTGAGTGCTCAGGGGAAATTCACATCATGCTCTTCTGTTTCTTATTTCTTTTTTAAATATTTTGTAACATTTTGTTTTTGACTGATTTCACTATGTCCTATTCATTTGTATTCACAGGAGTCTACACTAGTTATAAACATGGGCCAAACAAGGCTTGATCTCTCTTATCAAGTTGACCAATGATGAACACTGCTGCCTTGAGGTCCTAGGTTCAATCACCACCAGGTCAGTTTTCCCCAGGGGCAGTAACCCATAGCAACCAATAAGATGTTTGCTTTTAAACAGGTGACTGGTAAATTCTACCTGCTGGTTGGTTGCTATGGGTTACTGCTCCTGGGCAAACTTAGTGCGGGGCGATAAAAGCTGCCGACAGACCAAGTCAGCAGCTTATTGGCCTGTGTGTGGGACATCTGAAGGGCTTCCCTGATCGATATCTGGCTGAAAGTCGGCCAGATCTCAATCGGGCAAGTTAAAAAATCCTGTCGGATTGTGTATGTATGCGATTTTGCTATCCGACCGCCTGTTTTGGATGCATTATGATCCAATCGTTGGGCCCACGATCGGATCAGCCCGATATCGCCCACTTCAGTATGGGCATATCGGGGAGAGATCTACGACATCGCCAAACATTCCTATGTCTATGGCCACCTTAAGTAACATGACAATCCATGCATATTTCATGATTTAGTAGAAAGGGAGTGCCCCCCTCCCTCTGCCCCCGTCTGTACCATTTGATTTACCAACAAATATCCAGTGGCAGACTGGGGGATGTTTTAAAAATATATATAATTTATTTTCTAAATTGGCAACCAAGGGCCCACCTAAAGCTTCTGTCCTAGGCACATGCCCTTGAAGCCCTTATAGAAAATACAGCCCTACTCCAGTAACGCAAAAATTATATTAACAGTGTAAAACTGAGATCACAAAAATGATGTACGTTGCAAAAGTGATCAGAAGAGCACTTTGAGCACACGTTGTGTGGGTGGCTAAATGTACTGTTTAACTTTTGGGTTTAATAAAGGCAAAAATAATTCCAAGGCCACTGTAGTCTTTGTTATGTCGTCTCAGTCTACAATGCATTGCAGCTAATTGTTACATGAGCTTTATAGAGTCAGCTTGGAATTATCCATCAATTCCCGACATCTGTCAACATCACTCGGAAAGTCTGGCTACAACAATACACCTTTTATATCTTTCCATGCTATTCCACAGCATCTTGTAGATAGATCTAAGCTGTGCCCCGGGGAAAATTTTGGGACCGTTTTCCCCCGTGTTCCAGCAAGGTGACCTCATCTGTTGTGCTGTGAAGGTTGTATTTGATAAGTCGCTTTCTGTCTCTAAGCTGGTAAAATAACCCATTCCTTTTTTTTTTTTCTTCCTTCCTTCTGTGTGTGTGTTGAGATGTAAAACAAGCTGGAGTGCTCAAGTTTGCTTTATTGGGCAGTGATGTCCCCTGGCCGTGTGTTGTCACTGCCTCCGGACCTTTTCCCACTTTATTGGTTTACAAATCCCTTTCTTCTCGGCACAGAGCGATGAGATCATACACAATCCAATGGGTGTTAGCTTCAAAGGCTCTTTCTATAACAAGGACCTGTCCTGCCAACCTGCTTGATTAATCTGATTCACTTCTAATTAGTGTACAGCCGTCTCTAGCCAAGACCACCGGCGTTCATTGCATTCTGGCTGCCCAACATCTTTTTCTTTTCCTTAAACCAAACACCTATTCATTTCATGGAACCCAACACCCTCATCAAAGTGAAGAGGATTTAAAGTGTTTATTTGCCATCTATTTGACTTGACGTGGCACGTGAGCTTACATATTTTGGCCAAAGTGTGATACTAACACCTTATTTTTTTATTTTATTTTTTTTTAAAGGCATACTGAGTGCTGGCAAATTTTCTCTTTCTTTTTGTGTACAAATATTGGCTTTTTATCGTTTTTGGCAGCTGGTCAACTCCAGAATGTGGGTTAGTCCGAGCGCTGGGACAATGGTGTCTACGGCAGCTGGTCAACGCCACAGTGTGAGTTAGACCGAGCGCTGACGATTTCTTTCTGTATTTGCCATCTATGTTCCCTAATGTGATGCTGTCATCCCAAATTTTTTATTTTTTAATATTGCTCTTTCATTTTTTCACATGCATCTGTTTAGATATTTTTGTTACACACAATTATGTGGTTTAAACCTGTTGTGAAGTTGTTTGCTCTATGACCACTGTGGTCTGAATGTTCTGATGTTGTTGACAGGCCTGTCTCTCACTGTGGTTATGCAATATAATCTGTGCAGCCACTGTGATAGAATCCCTTGTTATAGAGATAGCTAGAATCTCAACCATTAAGCAGTGCAGGACTGCTGCTTACAATGGGAATCAGATAGGATGTGTGCCACTGTGATAGAATCCCCTTTTAGAGAGAGAGCCATAAAGCAGAACAGGAGTGCTGCTAACAATAGGGATCAGACAGGATCTGTGCAGCCACTGGGACAGAATGCTCTGTTATACAGATAGCTAGAATCGGGTATTGGGTATGAAATAGGATGTGTGACACTGTGATAGTGAGAGAGATCTAGAATTTCAGCCATAAAGAAGGACAGGACTGCTGCTTCCAATTGGGATCAGACAGGATCTGTGCAGCCACTGGGACAGAATGCTCTGTTATACAGATAACTAGAATCGGGTATTGGGTATGAAATAGGATGTGTGACACTGTGATAGTGAGAGAGATCTAGAATTTCAGCCATAAAGCAGGACAGGACTGCTGCTTCCAATTGGGATCAGATAGGATTTGTGCCATTAAGAGATGCTTGGAAGCCAGTTATGTTGCTTCTGTCTGGGTTAAGTAAAAATCTTTGAGACATGCCAAAGCCTTCTGTTCTGGCAAATCTCCGGGCAGACAGACTGGCTTGCGACACTGATTTGAACTTGCTAAAATCTATTTGATCACTTTTATAATTGGAATAAATGACAGGAGCCATTAAATTAAGTGCTTATTCCAAGGTGTCACTTTATTATACCTGTTACATTTGAACTGCTCTTCCAACGAGAGCTGTATGACTGTGATACCAAATCTAGGGTTTTTCATACAATTACGTGATTCAGAACTACAGTGAAGTTTGTTGCCTTGCCCTGTGTAGCCTTTTTACATCAGTCTCTAATAAGCTTGTTATTGGCTCAGAAGTCTAACATAATATGAGTAATATGTAAAAGTTTCACATAGGATGTCTGGCCACTGTGCTCTGAATGTTCTGTTATAAGGGACATATGTGATATTCCACTCTATAAAAACAGCAAGTTCAGAGACATACAGTGTATACACAGCACAGACAGATAAACTGAGAGAGACAGATATGGAGAGAGAGAGAGAG
>CM044433.1:8635694-8649562 GCA_024363595.1 Xenopus borealis
GGCCAATTCAACCTGAATTCCTACTGTGGAATAGTGGATGCATCTTTATATTACATGTTACTTGCAATATTTGACTACATATAGTTATGGATACTGTATTTGTATTTTCATTATATTTGGACAGAAGCAAACTAGTGAACAAGGGACGTGGTGTCAGAAAAGAACATAAATGACAGAGAAGATACAAGGTAAGTACAGACTTTAATGCTGGAGATCTCCTAACATTATAGTTCTACAAGGTGACTGAATTATTTGGCTCCTAGATCACTGACAATGTTATTTTTTACCATTGTATAGTGTAGGTATCCATTTAAAGGGCCTTGCTTCACAATGGGCTCCTTCAACAATTCTGAAACCATATTGGATGCAACCACCACATTTGTATCAGGAGGAAAATGTGAAGAATGCCTCCTAAATTCTACTTTTACTTCAATGGTATCAAACGTGGTAGAAGATCCAGAGAAGTTCACATATGTTCTTCTGCTGATGACCTCTTTTGCCATCTTTATCTTTATTGTCATGCTCTACTGGTTTTTCTCTAAGAAGAATAAGCACAACACAGCCCTTACCATAATTACTCTCTAGCTGAATAGAGCAAAGCAAGGCACAGTTCTGTCTCATCATTCAGCAGAAGTTTTTCATCTTTATCTGTTGAAATTAATCAGTTCTACAAGTGCAATTTACAATAGACGGTGGAACACTGACCCCTGGTGCAGAATAACCCTCATATAAGCCTCATATTGTATTTATGGGTAGTAATGTAACAAATTTAAAGTGTAATTAAGTTTCCATACTCTCACAATGCCTAGCCACCAGTGTTCCTGTAGAACTGTAATTCCCAACCAGTGGCTTGCGAGAAAAATGTTGCCCACTAACTTGACTTTGCTCCCAGTGGCCTCAAAACAGATGCTTATTTTTGAATTCTTGGCAAGTTTTGGTTGCAAAAAAACAGATGTACTCCCAAACAGAGCCTCCTGTAAGCTGTTAGACCACACAGAACAGTGATCCCCAACCAGTAACTCCTGAGCAACATGTTACTCACTAACCCCTTGGTAGCTGATCCCAGTGGCCTTAAAGCAGGTGCTTATTTTTGAATTATTTACTTGGAGGCAACTTTTTTTTCCAAAAAAAAAACTTGTACTGCCAAATAGAGCCCACTGTAGGCTGCCAGTTTACATAGGGGGTACTAAATAGCCAATTACTTGGTATCCAGAGAACTTTTTGCATGCTTATATTGCTTTGCAACCTTTTTTTATCTAATGTTGCTCACACAGGTAAAAAAAGGTTGGGGATTCCTGACATAGAGGCTACCAAATAGCCAATCACAGCCCTCATTTGGCACCCCATGAGCTTTTTTCAGGCTTGTGTTTGCTTCTCAACTCTTTTTATAATTGAATGTGGCACACTGGTTATAAAGGTTGAGGACCCTGATCTAGAACAGTGCTTACTACTTTACAAAAGAACTGATAGACATGGCGATAATGGAACCAGGATCTAAAGGTGGCCATACACGTAGAGATCCGATCGTTTGGCGATGTTGCCAAACGAGCGGATCTCTCCCCGATATGCCCACCTTGAGGTGGGCGATATCGGGCTGATCCGATCGTGGGCCCTAGGGCCCAACGTTCGGATCAGTACGGGCAGTCGGATCGCGGGACCGCATCAACGAACAGATGCGACGGGATTTTTAATCCTGCCCAATCAACATCTGCCCGACTTTCGGCCAGATATCGATTGGGAAAGCCCGTCGGAGGGCCCCCCACACGGGCAGATAAGCTGCCGACACAGTCTGTCGGCAGCTTTTATCTGCCCGTGTATGGCCACCTTAACTCCTTCCAGGAAATTCTTCTTGAGTTACACGTCACAACATGTCTATTGGCTAACTATGACGATAGTCATTATAGATTTAAATATTACTAAATAAAGCACCAAAATATTTGGCATGCTTTGAAGGGTCTAGTACTAGGACTGAAACAAGTGATGGAATGAGGAACCAGCTAATTGAGGTTTCCTTATTAATAGTCCCAAATCTAGTAATACATTTAATGATGCATAGTTCACACCTGATGAAATTCAAAAAGAGACTAGAGTCCACAGTGAGGACTGATTCTCTTGATGCTTTTAAGAGGGGCTTGAATGATTTTTTGGACAGACATAATATCAAAGGCTATTGTGATAATAAACTGTACAGTTAGTATAGCTATGGGCATATATGGTTTGTGTGACAGAGTGGAGGGGTGTGTGTATGATTTGGAGGGGTTGAACTTGATGGACTTTGTCTTTTTTCAACTCAATTTAACTATGTAACTATGTAAAAATAAGAATTACAAAAGGTGTCATAGAATTTCAATAGAAAGTGACTGTACTGCACTATACTGAGCAGCACACACACACCTATACTTAGATATGATTACATGACATTCCACTTACAATGTAATGCTGTATGACGTATGTACAAATGATAATCAACGTACTGGTACATATTGCATTGCCTTGAAAGACTATTTTGTAACAAACAGAAATATGTATTTAATAATGTTAGCCCAACATCTGATTGAAACCTTATCTATGTTCCGTTTCAATGCAGTTCCTAGAAAATAAAGTCTGCTTCAGAAAATCTGATTGCCTGTATGCATTGCAAGATAATGGGCAGTCTATAGTACAAAACATATGGATTGTGGCTTATCCTGGACATATGACACAAAACACAATAAAATGGGTCAGGCAAGCAAATAAACATTATTTTAATGAATTATGAAACTGAAGAAAACTGTAGGGGTCATTTATGAACCCAAGTGAAATGTGCAAAGCAGTTCTTTACACAGACATTGCCATGTTTTTTACCCATACAGCAGTTGCAGTTGCATTATCTCTTGGCCAATAGGGGAAACCTCTTTCTGACTCACTTAGATATGAGGAATACTCCTTGTAATCAACTTGTTTCATGCTCCAACCATCATTCTATATCAGTGATCCCCAACCAATAGCTCGTGAGCAACATGTTGCTCTGCAACTCCTTGGATGTTGCTCTCAGTGGCCTCAAAGCAGGTGCTTATTTTTTAATTCCAGGCTTGGAGGCAAGTTTTGGTTGTATAAAAACCTCATGCACTACTAAACAGAACCTCCTGTAGGCTGCCAGTCCACATAGGGGCTACCAATAGCCAATCACAACCTTTACTTTTGCACAACCCAGGAATATCTTTCTTGCTTCTGTTGCTCCCCAACCCGTTGCTCACGGGTAAAAAAGGTTGGGGTTCCCTGTTCTATTTGATTGTGTCACATGGTATTACTGATGAACTGAAGGTCTAATTCACCTAGATGTGAGGAACACAAGTAATCAAATTGTTTTCGTGTCACAGTATTTGATTGTGTCACATGACAGAACTGAGGAAGTGGAAGCCTAACTTAACTAGATATGAGGCACATTTCATTTTGTCAATTTGTAACAGGCTCCAACTTTCATTCCATTAAATTGTGTGGTGTGGTATATGTGAAGAAGTGGAGACCAGACACATCAAGAAATGAAGAGCACGTTTTGTATTCAAATTGTCTTTGGCTCCAGCCATCATTCTATTAAATCGTGTGACATGTTATATGTGAAGAAGTGGAGCCTTGACACATCAAGAAATGAAGAACACTTTGGGGCCGATTTACGAAATTCACGTGAAATGATCGAAGTTCGATCAAATTCGATTGAAAACCAATCGTACAAATTTTTGCTGAAATTGGATATGCAAATTTGGCCTCTTCGATCATCGAATATGGAATAGATAGAATAGATTGAATGATCGGATATTCGATCATTCGATCATTCGATGATCAAAGGAATCAAAATTTTAAAGTTATTCGACTGCTTACTTCGCCAGATTGAACCAATGAATTGTAATAGAAGCATATGGGAAGCCCCCCATAGGCTTCTGAGGCTAAGTCCTGCTCGAATACCATTCGTACGATCGTAGCGTTCGATCGTTCCAATCGTACGATGATGATGATCGTACAAATTCATCGAGAAATTGTATTGCGAGCAAAATGATAGCCTAAACCAATCGATAAGCATTCGATGGTCAAATGCTTATCGAATTACGAATTTGGTGAAGCTAATTTTGGGGAATAATAGTAAATTTGCCCCTTTATGTATTCTACTTTGTTTTGGCTCCAACCATCATTCTAATAAAATGTGTGACATGGTATATATGAAGAAGTGGAGACCAGACACATCAAGAAATGAAGAACACATTATGGGGCCATTTTACTAAATTCACGTGAAGGATTCGAAGTTCGATCGAATTTGATTGAATTTCGAACGTAGGATTTATTCGTTTGGTCGAATATGTGAATTTTGGCATATTCGATCATCGAATAGGGTATGATCGAACGATCGAATACATTCGAATAGAGTCGAATGGGCGAATATTCGATCATTCGATAATTCGACCAGCGAAGGATTTTAATTTTTAAGTTTATTCGATTGCCTACTTTGGCAGATTGGACCTACTGAATTGCAATAGAAGCCTATGGAGGCACTCCCATAGGCTTCTGAGGCTAAGTCCTTATCAAATAGGATTCCTACAAAGTGTTCAATCGTTCGAATCGTACGAATCATTGGAACGATCAAATGATTTATTCGACTGATCGAATAAATTTGTATTCGATCGTCGAATAATCGAATATCGAATAAAAGGTAGCCTAGAACTATTTGATTAACATTCGAAAATCGAATGCTAATCGAATATCGAATAGAAACAAATTATTTTTGGGGAACAATAGTAAATTTGACCCTTTGTATTCAACTTATTTTTGGCTCCAACCATCATTATCTTAGATTATGTCACATGGTGGAACTGAAGTAGAAGCCTAATTCACCTAGATATGAAAAACACTTTATGTAATCAACTTCTTTTTGATTTTGTCATATCGTATATATATACACTTCAAGTCATAAATTCATGTTATCAACACTTCTCATAAAAAACTTTTCATGCTCCAACCATCATTTTATTTATATGTGTCACATGGTAGAACTGAAGAAGTGGAGGTCTGACAGCTATATATGAGAAATGCTTTATGTAATCAGCTTGTTTCAGACGCCATCCATCAAACGATTTGATTGGGTCACGTAGTAGAACTGAAGAAGTGGAGACCAGACACACCTACATATGAGGAACACTTCCTGTAATCAGCTTGTTCCCGGCACCAACCATCATCATCCTGTTTGAATGTGTAACATGGTGGAACCAAGGAAGTAGAGCCCAGTCCACCTAGATATGAGAAACACTTCATGTAACCAGCTTGTTTCAGGATCCAGTCATCTTCTGTTTGATTATGTCACATGGTAAACATGACGAACACCTTTCATTTTATCAACACTTCATATAATCGAACAGGCTCCAACCATTATTCTATTTATATGTGTCACATGATAGAACTGAGGAAGTGGAGGTTGAGTTTTTTAAAGTTCTGCTTATTCGTTATAATAAGTAGCGACCAACTAGATGTCTATTCATACACATTCATACACATTCCATGTGTTACATCGTTCATTTACTTTCTGTGTTGCATATCTTATAGTGTACATAGTTTGTGATTTCTGTGTTCTTTTAACTGTAGCAATGAAATGGGAAGTTGTTTTTGTCTGTATGAGTTCTATCTAGGGATGCACTGAATCCATTATTTTGGATTCGGCCGAACCCCCGAATCCTCCCTGAAAGATTCGGGCGAATACTGAACCGAATCCAAACCCTAATTTGCATATGCAAATTCTGGGTGGGAAGGGGAAAACATTTTTTACTTCCTTGTTTTGTGCCAAAAAGTCACTCGATTTTCCTCCCTATCCCTAATTTGCATATGCAAATTAGGATTCAGATTCAGTTCGGCCAGGCAGAAGGAACCAAATCCTGTATTCGGTGCATCCCTAGTTCTATCTTTTAATTCCAATTATAAGCAGACTAATTAGTGGTACAATGTATTAACTCTGATCAGGTAAGTCCATGCCTGTACAGCTGACTACTTCTGCATACGTGACTCTTAGCTGGAGTAGTCCAAAGTAGTGACCTGGATGTAGATACATTTTACAGTATTTGAATTTGTTCTTCCCTGGTAAAAATTATTTTGTGTATTTATTCTTCCAAGGCCAACAGGAATCGTTATGTAGGTAAGAGGAGACACTGCCCTTTGAATTCATGTATATGCAGTAAATTATCAGAGAGCATTTAGTGCCTTTTGCATAGCTCAGTCAGGACTTCTTGGGCATGAAGATAATAATTATCTGCATCAATATGACTTGGTCCTGCCCTTTTTGTTGCCAAATATATATCAGCATACTGAACAAGAATGACAAATCTATGGCCTTCAGCCAAAAAGTAAACTGCATCGCATAGCATGTTTTACTTCAGGTGGAAAAGCCTCACTCTGTTCCTACAGTGGAATTAGATGAATTTCTAGATAAGCCATCTAGTAATACTTTTGAGATAAAACATAACAAAAGTGGTGTAAAGGTGATACCTTTATTGAATTATCAAGCTGGTAATTATCTGAAAGTTTGCTGTGATTTTCAATAAAGGTATCTCTGTTATACTATTTTCTAGTATAGTTTTTGATTGATGTACAGTATACTTTTACCTTGATAAGTCATATTTACAGTGTTATTTTCAGACCAAGATTACCCTTTATAATGATATATTATTTTTTCAAATGATCTAAGAATTACCATCATCAAAATATTATTAGGAATGTTATAGACTTACTCACATTGGCACTGCTGGAAAACCATGGGAGTTAGGGTAGGAATTTGGGATAAGCAGAAGAAGCATGATCCTCTTGCACAACTGAGGAGGGTGATAAAGATGGGGTTGTGATTAATGGGTGAAGGAGAGACTTAAGAGCACCCAATAGGAAGTGTGTGGCCTAGGGGTTGATGATAGTGTGGGCCAGCAGCCGGGGCAGGGATTGTAGACTAGAATGGGGGTGAGTAGAATTACCTTGTGTGTCAGTACTACTTGGACAGGGTATGGCAATGGTAACAAAAATCCCTCAGTTATAAAAAGTTTCTACGGGGAATTTGTTACAAACAAGAAGGCATTTGCAGGGAAATAATACATACTATTTTTTGAAGTTTCAGTAGAGCTTTCTTTCTCTTTAGTTACATAGTATCAATGTCCATCAAGTTCAACATTTTTGTCTGAATGATACCTGCCTCACCAGTTGTTAATTAAGAGGAGAAGAAGGGGGGATTTAGAAGTGGAAAAACTATAGATTATCAAATAGCCCAAAATTGGTTTTGAATTGAAAAAAATTTGAATACTCAACAAGTCTAACTTTCTAAGTACTGGCCCTTTAAAATCCTTCGACTTTGACACGTCACCATCTTAAAGCTGCCGAATTGCCATTTTAGCCTAGGGGGACCTCATAGAACCTGAACTGAAAAGAAGTTCCAAAAATTCTAAGGATTTTGAGCAAAATCATTTGAATGATTTTTATTCTTTCGAAAATGGACCTATTCGATCAAAATAGGTAAATTTTTTGATCGAAAAAGCCCTTTTAAAACTTCGAGGGTCAAATTTCCAAGTTTTCTCACTTTGAAAATTCAGCCCTCAGTAAATCTGCCCCATAGTGTAATAGAAATGTCACAATATAAGGCTGATTATTCATTAATACAGATAATTAGCAAACCTGTATAAGCTTATATTACAGGAAAGCTCATTTTCTGCTGCTGGATATTTAGAGACGACCCCTAAGCTTAGCTTCTCAACAGAGCCCACTGAGCATGTGAATGTCACAGACACTTTCCAAGATAGTGACCAACCAGTGTCAGGTTTGAAATCCTGGATCATTGCTGCTATTGAGAAGCTGAAACTTTAACCTGATACGAAAAGGTCATTATATAAAATGTGGCATTTTTAACCAGATACATGACTTTTCTCAAGTACAACCACAACATTGCCAATCCTTCCTCATAAAACAGACCTGCTATTCATGTTATCTACTATATTATGTGATCATTATCTATTTCATTAATATCACTTCTAAGGTTTGGGCACCAAAACTGCACTGCATACTCTAGATGGGTCTTTACCAGTGCTTTGTATCCACAAGTATCTCCATGTCTATTAAGCATGTGTCTAACTTACTCCCATTAAGGGTATAAGTGGCTGCATATTTTTGTACCCCAGATGCATAAGCTTATATTTACTAACATTGAATCTCATATGCCACTTAGCTGCCCAGATTGCCAGTTTGTCAAGATCCTGTTGCAAGTGCCACATCCTGGATGGAATTAATTGGGCTGGATAGGTTTGTGTTATCTGCAAACACTGATACATTACTTACAATCAAAATGTCTTTTACCGCACACCTCCTTCCACTGCTCTGCCTGGGTGGTGCTGGTCCTCCGTCGACCAGGCCGGGTCCCTCAACAACTGGATACTTAGAAAAACGGTCCGCACACACCAATGTTGCAGTCAGGGAATGTACCCCTTTTTTTATTATTCATGCCACCACAGATCAACGTTTCGGGGGGAACACAGCCTCCCTTCTTCAGGATAAAAGAAGGAGGGAGGCTGTGTTCCCCCCGAAACATTAATTACAATGCCATTCCCAAAGTCAATAATTAACAAACAACAGAAATGTGGGGGCCCAATACAGAAACCTGGCGCTCCCCACTGAGAACCCTACTTCAAGTAAAGAATGTATCATTGATAACCACCCTCTTTGCATAACCAGGTCTCTATCCATGTGCAAACAAGATTATTAATAACAATGTACCTGAGCTGTTTATGAGGCACTATATTAAAAACTTTAGCAATATTCAAATAAACCACATCTACTAAAACCCCACTGTCCAAGTCGATAAAAGCTATTGTTTGTCTGACATGATCTATCCTTCATTAAGCTATGCTGAGTACTGATGTGTGGGCCAGCTCCTGCCCAAAATCTTAGGGTCGTGGGAAGGTCCAGGTTAAGCTCTTCTCCAGCGACCTAGCACTGCCGGTTAGGGTCAGGTACAGGTCGAGAATTACATATACCGCCATTCTCCAGCACATAATCTTGAATGTGATTTCTTCAAATAACTTTCCCACATCAGATGAGAAAACTTACTGGTCTAGAAGTCTATGGTCCATGAGTTGCCTGGGTATAGATGTTGTTATGACACTGAACAATAAATACACCTCTCAATCCACATCTTTTTATTAAATATTAATAAAAAATATATATATACTTTATATATACAGTATATGATATATACTTAAAACACTTTTTGGGATTAGTCTTTGCTTACAATGCATTAAGTTCCTTACTTTCTAATTTTGCCTTCCTGATTGCTGCTTTGCAACACATGTAGTATTTCTTGGTCCTGATAGAAGTATCTCCCTCTCTGACATGTCATTCTTAAATGCTGTGTGTAAGGGTCCTTACATCTGAATTAAGCCACAACATTTTTAAATTTCTTCCTTAAAGGAATAGTGAATAGTACTACATACATGATAATTAAAATGGTGGTTTGTTCTACTATATATTTACTTATTGGTGTTTTAGGTTTTTTTTTCACTGGGAATAACTATCCCACTACAAACGCACTCACCTTCTGCCCTGGTGAGAGTTACCTTTGTGTTTACTCTAGTAACTGTGCATATGTTAGCGTATTACCTCTGCAGACTGATTGCATGGATAGATTGAACTGCAGATGACTTTATTACAGGACATCAGTGATCCCCAACCAGTGGCTCAGGAGCAACATGTTGCTCCCCAACCTTTTGGATGTTGCTACAAATGGCCGCAAAGCAGGTGCTTATTTTTTAGTACATGGCTTGGAGGCAAGTTTTGGTTGCATAAAAAACACAGGTACTGCCAAACAGAACCACCTGAAGGCTGCCAGTCCTCATAGGGGCTATGAAATAGCGAAGCACAGCCCGAATTTTGCACCTCCATGGCTGATGGGTAAAAAACCCTGGGGACCTCTGCAATACAGTGTCCATTAAAGGAAAACTATACCCCTCTGACAATTTAGGTCTCTATAAAAAGATATTTCATAAAACAACTCATATGTAAAACCCTGCTTCATGTAAATAAACCATTTTTATAATAATATACTTTTTTAGTAGCATGTGCCATTGGGTAATCATAAATAGAAAATAACCATTTTAAAAAATGGGGACAGCCTCCTGGAATAGTATGATTAAACGGTGCACATAAACATACCAAACAAACCATAAAGTTAGGTCACATGAGCCAATTAACAGACAGAGTTGTGTCTTTTGCTTCCACACTTGAAATATTTCTGGTCAGGTGATCTCTGAGGCAGCACACAGACCATCACCAAATGGGGGTTCAAGGCAAAAGATGTAAAAGGGCAATATTTACTTAAATATATATACCAGTTTGGTAAGATTCTTTAATATGCCACTTAATATGATATAAACTAGTCTGTTGCTCAAGTATTAATTTTTGGGGTATAGATTTCCTTTAAGCCTAACTGGAGATAAAGCTGGTAAGGCAGATAAGCAGCTAATATTTCCTCAACACTCCTTTCTCTGCAGTGTTTTCCAGTGGTCTTGGGTGTCGGCCTGTTTCTGCAAGTCTTTTTAAAGTGGTCTTGGGTAGCCAACATTGGTGTGACTGCACTCTAATACTTCATATAATTGCTATTTATAAATCCTAATAATAATCCAAGCATCGTGGGACTCCAGTAAAATACCAGCCAGGTGGTAACACTTTTGCAGACTGGCTGCTTTAAAGGCCTTGCACTAATTTTATATATGTCCTTGATAAAGGCCCCAAGGAGGTGAGGATGTGATGTTACAATAAATTATTGAATTGAAAGTACTTGAAGTGCTGGTTTAAAGATTGGATACACAATTTGACCAAGCACCCACGAATGGATGAATGAGTAAGAGTGCAGGTACCTTCAGAGACATTATATAAATATATATATATATATGTAGTTTCTCGATTGTGCAAAAAAAGTCCACTAATTGCACTAAAAGGCCGCAGAAAACATAATGTTATCCCATACTAAAGAATTATATCTAGTAGTATGTGATAGAATATGGAAAGCAACATATTTGCTGTATTCGATTGAACAGTGAAGAAGAGGTTAAATTTGCTTAGCCGTAATTGAGAATCTTTCCATCTTTCTCATATTCTTCAGAGTGTGAGGGAGGGAAACTTAGCTGGGTCAACTAGCAGAAAATAATGATTGTGGGATGCTGAGAATTTATAATACTATCTATCATTACTCTTATCTCTGATTTTCCTGAGGGATTTCTGTGTACGTGCCTGTATTTGAAGTCGTTACAGGTCAGACTGACCTTCTTTTTAGAACAGGAAATAGTTTAAAGTGCAAGTTTGGTCTGGTTGCACCTTAAATTTGCCTTTTGTAAAGGCACATAAGTGATATTAAGGCTAAGCTTACAAATTGTTTCTCTTGACCAAAAAAAAACCACATGGCTGGACAAGACAAGAAACTAGATGGGAAGAGATACAGTGACTGGAGTAGTCTGTGTTATATTTGTTGTGAACAGTGAAAATATCATGGTTTGGGCCTACACTGATCTTACAACTTTTAGAAAAAACAATGGATTCTGGATTGTACAAGTTAATTTGGCAGGATAATACTAGAGCCCTTGAGCTGAAATGTAAGTATGAGTAATAAAAAACTGTGATCTAAAATAACTGAAGCGGATCAACAAAAAATAGTCAACTCAGTGTCTTGGGTCTCGGCATTAACTGGACTGAAATATATTGTTTTCACCAAAGATTCTGTCTCATTATAACTAAAATATACACGTGTGTATGGCGGTTGCCATTATTTACTTTGCTAATATCGTGAGGCATATCAGCTGCTATTGTTGCCACCATTTGTGAGTGGAGAGTCCGGGTAGAGGGTGGGAGTATGTCATTAAGGGCAGGAGGGCCAGGGCAGGTAACGTTTCAAGGGTGGATCTATGACATCAGCTGGGGGTTACGATATGGTGATCGTAGTGTCATCACTTCTAAGTCCAAATCCAGATTTGAAATTCAGACGAGCAGTTTTCAACCAGACATTCCTCCTGAAAACTGGGCTGTCTGGGTGAAAAATGGACAGGTGGCAACTGGCTACCCAATGTGCTACCCATCCCGGAAAATAAAATACAATGGTACATGCTCCTCTCTAGATAGAGCCACACAAGGTAACCTGCCCCCTCTTAGCCACAACTGCTAAGCTGTAGTTTAGTTTTACTCTCCCTTTATGATACCTTTCCAAGCAGTGGAACAAGTTCTGTAATGCCAAAAAGGCATGCCCTTTAAAGCCATATATTTTAATGCCAGGTATGTCTGGAATGAGGTCATTTACTGTAGACTAGTGGATATTGCATTGGCTTGAGTCCCTGAGCGAAGCAATACATTCTCATTTATTTTTGGCAGAGTAAAGGTACTAGTGTTTGGTGGGATAAGACCACTTGGGTGAGGTGCAACAATAAATTAGGCAACTTTGGGCGATTTCGGAAAGCGCACCGGCACATGTGAATTCCCGCAGGTGACTTTTCATTTCACCCAGTGCGAGACAGGGGTAAGCGATTCAGGGAAATGAGTTGCCCAAAAAAAGAAGCTGGTGTGGACTAACCCTAAGAGCTACACTGGGGGGGAGTAGGGTCTATGGGGGGTAGGGTCTTTTTAATGAAGGGTTTAGTTCTCCTTTAAAGGGGCTGTTCACCTTTGAGAAAACTTTTAGTATGATGTAGAGAGTGCCATTCTGAGACAATTTGCAATTGGTTTTCATTTTTTATTACTTGTGGTGTTGGAGTTATTTAGCTTTTTATTCAGCAGCTCTCCGGTTTGTCATTTTTCCACACTGTTTTGAATAAGAGACTGGAATGCCAATAGGAGAGGGTTTGTATAGTAAGATGAGAAATACAAAAGTAGCAATGCATTTGTAGTTTTTTGTTTTCAAGATTTGTAGTTTATAGAGGATTTTCTTTATATGGGGGTCAGTGACCCCCATGTGAAAGCTGGAAAGTGTCAGAAGCAGCATACTAAAAGTTAATATAAAGGCGAGCCACCCCTTTAGTGGTATGTTATTAAACAACTGAGTAATTGCATCATTTAGTTAAAGACAATCCCCTACATTTCTTATTCACTTCTGCCCATTTGCAGACACTTCATGAGTCTTCTTCCCATGACAGACAGTGTGGACTATTACAGAAGAAACTGCATGAATTGAACTTTAGATGTATTAACTACAATCACTTCTAAGTATAAATCAGTGCAGCCCAGGCATGCCAGCACATTGATGACACAGACAATCTAGTTTTCTTTGTGCAAAATGAGTAGCACACTTATCAGAGAGTTACTGAAAAAACATAACACTTATGTCAACTGGCCCCTATGAATCTGAGAGAAGTCATCACCAGCTGTACCGTGGAACTTCAGAGGAACAGTAAGTTCAAAACAAAGCTAGAGCTAAAAAAACTAAACAAAATGTTTTCAAACAGCACACCACAAATACTGAAGTTTTTACATAACTTCATTTTTCTATAACTTCAAAAATGAATTAGAAGGTTAGAGCCCTAGCCTACTGAACGTAGAAAAAGGAAACTAATTTGTTTTTTTATAGCCTCAATTTTAGAAAAATGTCAAAAAATAGGAATAAGAAAGCAATGAAGAAAATGGTTGTGTTATACTTTTTGAAAATACAGGTGTGGAGTCCATTATCTGGAAACCCAGAAAGCTCTGAATTACTACTATCTCCATAGTAGCAAACAAATCCCGACTCTCGAGCCACTCTCCCACCTTTGGGCAGTGAGCAGGGCCGCCATCGGGGGGGGCAGGGGGGAACAAGTGTCCTGGGCCCGGGGCTGAAGGGGGGCCTGGCAGTGCTGCCCCCGTTGACCGCT
>CM044433.1:8651309-8666845 GCA_024363595.1 Xenopus borealis
TTTAAGTAAAGTTTATCACTTCTTCAAATATACCGGAGTGCTGCTGTTGTCTTTGGAATTTATGGGGTCCCTGGAGACAATGATTTTTTTTTTTAGGGATACACTGAATCCACTATTTTGGATTTGGCTGAACCCCCGAATCCTTCGATAAAGATTCGGCCCTAATTTCTAAAATTGTCAAGTTCCAGATTTGAAAGCTGCCACCAGTTCAAATCCATGTATAGTTGGGGTCTCCTTCTCTATACTACTTGAATGCCAAAAAAGTTTGAGTAATCTAAAAGGTAAGGGGGTCTTTTGCTAAATTAAATTTGCATATGCAATATGCATATGCAAATTAGGGGTGGCCAATCATTGAGTAAAAATTGGGCAATCGTTGAGTAAACATTGTCAAGTTCCTGATTTGAAAGCTGCCACCAGTTGAAATCCATGTATAGTTGGGGTCTCTTCCTCTATACTACATGACCCACTTGAATGCCAAAGAAGTTTGGGTAATGTAAAAGGTAAGGGGGTCTTTTGCTAAATTAAATTTGCATATACAATATGCATATACAAATTAGGGGTGGGAAGGGAAAAAAATTTTTACTTCCTTGTTTTGAGACAAAAACTCATGAAATTTCCCTCCCCTCCCCTAATTTGCATATGCTCAGATTCAGTTCGGCTGGGCAGATGGATTCGGCCGAATCCAAATCCTGCTGAAAAAGGCCGTATCCTGGCCAACTCTCGAACCGAATCCTGGATTCGGCGCATCCCTATTTTTTTTAACGTATAGGGGGCCCTAACCATCAATGGCTTTTTATAACTCGTGTGGGGGTTACCATGACATAACACAACTGGCAGATAAATCCCCACAGGACATGGATACATAAACGAGAGCACACTCTGTGTCAGAACAAAGGTAAAAAATAAAAAAAAATTCCAAAAGGGCATAAACCTATAACTAAAATGCACAAAAATGAAAACCTTAGGACATTGCACAGAAATACTAAAGAAAGTAACGGCAAGCTCACCTTACCAGAAGCAGAGATGGTTTTATAGATCATGGGAAAGTTAGATTTGTTCATTTAAATTTAGATTGGCTATGTAACAGGTCCTACCTGCTGGTGTGGGTGGGGGCAATGCTACCCATGTGCACTGACATGGAAGAAATAATTATTTTGGAAACAGGATAATTTTGAAGTGGGTTCTGCCAAGGAATGTTAGATTTCTATGGTTCCATTGTTGTGTGGCTTGTTGCAGGGGGTCTGTTTTCTAGAGCTTGTACAAATCTTTGGAATAATGATTCCTAAATATTTCATATAAAGCATTGCTTTTTTTTTTTTAAAAGGAAACTCCTTTGGCCAATCATTGAGTAAAAATGTTCCTGATTTGAAAGCTGCCACCAGTTAAAATCCATGTATAGTTGGGGTCTCCTCCTCTACACTACATGACCCACTTGAATGCCAAAAAAGTTTGGGTAATGTAAAAGGTAAGGGGGTCTTTTGCTAAATTAAATAGTAAAGGTGACAGTGGGCAACCCTGATGTGTCCCCTTGCTTATTGCAAATCTATTTGAGATATTGTCATTGACAGTAATACAAGTGTAGGGTGAAGAATATAAATTGCTCTACAAAAATGTATCATCTGAATGCCAAAACGGTAATACTATAAAATAAGAATACATATGATAAATCTTTGTCACCTCCTAACCAGGCAGTAATTCCAGGGTTCCCACAGCACCTTGTTTCCAACTGCCAAAAGCATAGAGTGAACATGTCACCCGCACACCAAACACTAGAACTGAAGCACGTGCAGTTGCGTTAATTTTGGCAAATCTGGCACAATGCAATGGAGTAAAATTTAACCCAACTTTGCACCTGCAGTGACTTTGGGAAAATGCCCGCATGTGGAGAAAAAACCATGGTAATTATGCTTAAAATTGCACTTTGTGGATGGAAATGAGCCCTTAAATCTATTGTTAACTCTTTAAATATATTCCAAAACCAGGTTAAAGTTAAAAAAAACATAGGCAACCTATGATTAAGTACCAGGGGGTACGAAACGGGTAAGGCGGAATAACAATTGGTCTGTATGCCTTTTTAAATTTTGATAAATAAACTATGTTTTTTTAACTTTAACCTGGTTTTGGAATATATTTAAAGAGTTAATGATTTGTGCCTCTGGAACTGGGGGCTATATTCCAAATAACTATGGCCCATTTGACTAGCCGCAATTGACTGCAGCATGTTGGCGCTATTATAACTTTGGCTTAAATCTATTGTGCCATATGTGAGACCAAAGCTATTGCCACGTCAGGGGCCAAAAAAGTTGGTTCCATCACCATGATTCACAGAAAATGTATGGCTCTCAGGTTTGTTGTTCAAACTGAGATATGACCTACTGTAACATTGTGATGCACCAACACAGCCAAGTTGGTTTCTTTGTGCTACGACTATGAGCCCTGCCTTGTATAAACCAGAACTAATCTCTACACTCAAAACCCACAGTGTATTAGCTTCTACATATGAACCTGACTTATTTGTATTAAAGCCCTTAGAGAAACTGGATATTGTAACATTTTCCAGAAGCTGGTGTAAATCACCGCCACCCTGACACTTTTTACTTTTTATGGGAAGGCAGAAAGAACACAATAAAGTGGAGCATCTCACAGCAGTCCCCCTAGGCAAGTCCCTCTGCTGCCTCTTAATCTTGCCTCTGCAAAAAGAAGTGCTGGGTGTGGATATGAGATCTTGCACTCTTTGTGCTATCATTTGCATGTCCCTCCCAGAAAGAGCCTGCAATTTAAACTGGTGTGTCAGTGCCGAGACAGGGAGAGCCCAGTGCAAGTGTGTGCTTATGTGTGTGTGTATGGGGAAGAGCAAAGCCTTCTCTGAACTCTTCCATTTACCAACACTTATTGAGAAGAAAGTGAAGGAGCAACCTGTCTGCACGTGAAATGTGATATTCTGCCTTTTGTAAGGTGTTCCTGGAATCTCTCCCCGTTCAATTCAGGTAAGTTTGCAAAGTCTTTTTAACCTGTTTAACTTATTTTGTCATGAAACCAGGTTCTTCTTGCTGGAAGTTTTCTTCATTTAATGCTTCAAGTCTAATTTATTTGAGAAAAGCCAGCAGTTAGAGGTTTGTTTTTATTTTAGAGTTTCAAAAGTGTATGGATAGAATTGATGTTTTGTTCTTTATTAGAACATCCTGAGGGGTACAGACATACTGCAAACCATTTGACCCAAAATCCCTTTTTCAGCGCCAAGTCTTATGCATGAAAATATATCCTGATTCTGTCTCATTGGGATATATTGCATAAAAAAAAAAACTGATTTTAAAATAATGAAACATATATATCAGACCACCAAAAAAAATCTATGTCTTCACACATACACACAGATATATATATATATGCATGGGACCCGTTATCTGGAAACCCGTTATCCAGAATGTTTTGAATTACGGAAAGTCTGTCTCCCATAGACTATTATAATCAAATAATCCAAAACTTTAAAAATGATTTACTTTTCTCTGTAATAAAAACAGTAGCTTGTACTTGATCCCAACTAAGATATAATTAATCTTTATTGGAGGCAAAACCAGTCTATTGAGTTTATTTAAGGTCTATATGATTTTCTTATTGACTTAAGGTACGAAGATACAAATACAGAAAGATTCACTATCCGGAAAGCCCCAAGTCCCAAGCATTCTGGATAGCAGGTCCGATACCTGTATATACTGGTGACTGTTTTTGAATCAAACATTTTACAAAACAGGTAATATTTCTGTAAAAGTAATTATAATATTCTTCTTTAATATTCTGGGAGTCGGAGTAATACAACATGTAAAAATCAAAAGTACAGCTTGAATAAAGTTAAGAAAATATACATATTTTGAGCACAAAAATAAACGAATAAATTGAATACCAATGAATAAAATTGTAAATGAAGAAAACATGATGGCCATAGTAATTTATACAGACTTCCTCTACAGTACAGCAATAGAAACTATCTGTAGTACTGCAATACGATATATTTATATAAGTGCCCTGTATAAAACGGCTAGACAAGCTATGACATATATAAATATACAGTATATACAGTATTACAGTAAGTTATTGATATAGAAGCATTGTACAAAGGTGGTCTCTATATTACAGCAATGTTATATATATTTCTATAGATTCCCTGTATAGAAAAACAATATGTTATCTATATACTTTAGGTGCCCTGTAAAGGTATTGAATTTGTTATCCAGGAACCTGTAATCCAAAAATATAGCACGGCAATGTTCTACTTAGTTTTTAGTGGTGAACCCTGTTTTTTAATATTCACATCTATTTGTCAAAAGTACAAGGTACTATGCTCTCCAATGTGCAAAGGTCTCTTACTAGAAGGCCCTTGATGCCCAACATTCCAGATAATAATGCCATGCCTGAAGAGAACAGAACAATATACTATATATACTATACACTATATGCATTTCTTGTACTGTATAATTTGGCTTACACACTACAGCAATAGATATTATTTATATAGATGGGCTGTATAGTGCAGTACAGAAAAATACACTATTTATATAGATGTATAGCACAGTACTACTATATAGATGTATAGCACAGTACTACTATATTAACAATTTACTCCATATAAATATCCTAAGTAAGGACTGACATTTCAGCCTATCCTAAGGCCTTTCTTAAATACTTTGATCAAGGCCTTGGGATAGGCTGAAACGTAAGTACTTAAATAAATAATAATGACGCACTCCAGGACTTCATAGTAGAATCAACCAAGGTGAAGTTTATTTGTCAACGTTTCGGTCCAGTCTGGACCTTTCTCAAGACATAAAGTATATATATATATATATATATATATATATATATATACTTTACATAGTACAGTAATGGAATTTATAAATTATATACCTGCTCACTGAATGAGGTCAACTTACCCCATCCAGGGTGAGTTGGTAACTTATTGGCCCATATACAGTATATCGATCTTCCTGATGATCTGCTTGGCTGATATCTGAAGTCATGCTTACATCTATTAAGATATAGTTAGTTGTTGGTCCAATCATAATGTTTCTGCATAGACCCACCTTATGACCCAATCATTGGCTCTGGGGCCAGACAGTTGGATTAGTCTTATTTCATCATCATGTGGTGGGCGGAAGGGGCAGAGATCTATCCAATGGCAACCTCATCAAACAAAAAAATCTTTACATTAAATTAACCATTTCTTATGTATAAAGGGTATTGCCATTAGCAGGGTCTACTTGTGAGAAGTGAGTGAGGTGTGGGAGTTGGGATAAGTGGGGGGGGGATTGGTAGTGTAAGTATAATACTAGAATTGAGTAGAGAGTAGAACTGGGTGAAGTGAAGACATGGAGGCAGTTGTGATATGATATTATAACTGTATTTCCTTATTTGTATTTATGGATCCCATACCTGTACAGAAAGAAGAGAACCTTACAGCAATATTTATTTGTGAGGCCAGGGGTCAAATAGAACTGAAGGGGCTTTGCTGGCAGCCTGTAGGTTCTGGAACTAGAGCTGGTGTGTGTTTATCCAGCATGCTTGGCTGGTGAGCCCCATTCTGTTTCCCAAATTAACATTCCCATTCAGCAGTGTGATCCTCAACAGGAAGCACGTGCAGGCAGTCCTATACATGTCAGGTCATATGGAATGTTGATGAGGATGCCCGGCTGCTCCTGGCAAATATACAATTCTAAGAGAGAACCAGAAGGGAACATTATACTTGCACTCTAATATCTAATTATCTAAGAGGATAAGTGTAACAGTGAATAAGGCCACGGTCAAAGGCTCAGCTTATGCATCAAAGTTTGTTGCATCCTGAAATAGTTTAGTACAAAGAGGCCTTCACTATGATGGTGTATAACTTGATATTGTCATAGGCCATTCAGATAAGGCTTTCATTTTAAGAACTCTATGTTTCTCTGCAAGATTCTTCAGCCAGTTAAAATGGGTGTCCCCTGGAAACCATGAGATAGATAAGCTGATAAGACCTTCCAAATTGGCCCCTCCAGACTGAGTTGGCAACTTATTGGCCCAAGTATGGGACAGTGGGTGGGCCTGCTGGATATTGATTGGGAAGGTTTAAAAATCCCAGTCTTCTCCCAAAGAATCTGCTTATGCCGAAACGTTAGCTCACTGGCTACAGTGGAATATTTATTAACAGATATGAATGTCAAAATACTGCTGATTGACTGCTATAAATAACTAGACCTGTAACAAATGCTGCACCTTTTATTACACACCCCCATTAGTGTCACTCATATTCCTATTGAAGCATTTGATAAATCCTGTGTATACCTACCCATAAAGGGTTATGTGCAGTGAAAGCTATTAAACTGTAGCACTATGAAACTGTAACACAATAGAAATAGTTTTTATGCCGTTTAGCTTTTTGGAGTGAGGAAGGCATTATTCCTATTCTAAGGCAACTTTAAATTGGGGTTTTCATCACCATGTTATTCCTAGTGGCCTCAAAGCAGGTGATTATTTTTGAATTACTGATGTGGGGAAACTTTTGGCTGCTGTCAAAAAGTGCATTATTTAAGCTGTCAGTCTACATAAGGACCACCAAATAGCTAATCACAGCACTTATTTGGCACCCCCAGAACATGTTTCATTCTTGTGTTGCTCCCTTGTGTTTACATTTAAATGTGGCTCACAGGTTAAAAAAGTTTGGGTACCCCTGAGCTAAAGGTTTGGTAAAACTTGAACCATCACATTCATCCTCAGTTTTACTTCCCCTGAGTAATTTGTTTGTTAAGATTGATCTGGAGTTTACAGCCCTGGTCTAAACCACAGACAGGAGGTGTCCTCCAAACAATTCTCTGAACCCTTGACTAGTAATATATGGAAGACTATTTCATAATTATATGTTGGATAATGATTCCATTTGAATAGGTTTACTAGGACACTAAGGAATGACATCAAATAAGTTGGGATAAAGTTGGTAAGTCTAAAGGTGCCCATGCATGCATGGATACTGGTTGCAGGTTTGGCCTCTCAAAATCTGTGTATGACACCAAAATGTACTTTCCCAATTTTTATTTGGAAAGGAATATTATAGTATACATAGTGCCAGTGGAAAATCCAGTTTGTCAAAGACATTGGCCAAACATTGGAAGATCCACATGTTTGGGGTGGTTGCCAGATGAATTCATCATTGCCTGATTTGGCCACCCAATAGATGGACCAGATTGGACGGCTCTGATAGATTGAACCCAAGCCAACAAATTAATTCCACTTCCACCTGTGCAGATCTGAGACCCTGATGTAGACCTACCAGAGAGACTTGATGATCCCTATCAGAAATTGGTGGGGAAGGCACATTTTGGTCAGTTACAAAAACAATAAGGCAGGCCTGTCAGGAGTCACTAAGTTGCAAGTCAATATTGGCCAGTGTATGTTGTGGGACAGAAACTCGCAAACTTCTTTCTATGCCAGAATCTATATACACAAGTTTATACAAAGATAAGGGCAGAATACCAAGACGCCACAGGACAATAGGTTAATATAAAATGTAAACAGAGGAAGTACAACAAGGAGTAGTAAGAATGGCATGTCCATAGAGTGTGTTGTAAGATAATTATGACAGTAAACAAATGACTAAATGAGCACATCGACAAAAGAAAACAACTGGTTGTATAACCGCCTATCTATTCTACAGTATATATCAACGATGGGCACCTGAACCTCTTCCCACATCAGTGGCTTAATGATTAGTGGTGTCATTTTATTATCCATTAATGGCAATGACTGGGAGAAGAATGTAAAGAAATGAGGGAGGAGGGAAAATGCAAAGAAAAGGTAAGATGTGACTATGGCAGAGTAGAGACATAAGACATGGGAAAACATACCCCTTTAATCACAGAGTGTTTCCTCAAAAGGATTTGAGATTCCGGACCATTAAATATATTATATAATTAATACAAGTCTGGATGTTTCAACAAAGAAATATCAGCTCATTCCTTAAGTGCAATATTAGTAGCCAAACTGTGCACAGTCTAAGGAGGGGGTCCCCAAGGGTTTTTAACCATAAACCTCACAAACATCCAAAAAAGCTCCTGGGTGTACCAAATAAATGCTGTGATTGGCTATTTGGTAGCCCCCATGTGAACATGATGCATGTTTTGACAGTGAACATGTTTTTTATGCAGATTTCCCCGGAATCAGAAATTAAAAAAAATAATCACTTGCTTTGAGACCACTGGGAGAAACATCCAAGGGGCTGATAATGTGGCATGTGAGCCACTGGTTGGGAAATTGTTCATCTTTGCCTAATCTGGACATCGTAATGGGTCAGATGGGGATGATCCAGATGTTTCTCACAGGCATTAAATCAGATCAATTGGGGAACATGAAGCAATTCATTGGGAAAGTGTAACGTATGGTGTCCCACATCACAGAACAAATCCCAAGGTCCTGGTCTCGGCTAAAACTTCTGCCTATAACAACTACCTTTCTCTGTGGGAGGACCCCTCCACTACTCGGATGCCACCAGGTCTTAACTTGAGAGGACCAAGGTGGGGTTATGGGCAGGACAAGGATACCATAAATTATACATGAATAACAGGGAACAAGGAGCAAGGGCAAGGGACAGGTTGGTTCATTTCAAAACAAAAAATACGGTATCAAATCAGGAAGCAGAAGCATAGTCGAGAACACAGGACAGGATCAAACACACCACTAGAGCAGTACAGAATCGTGATCTGAGGGAATTATCAGAAACAGGCAAGGGTCAAGATAGGCAGCAAACTAAGGAACATCAGTCCCAGGAAGGTCAGGAATCGGTTTAAAAAACTGGAATAAGACCCAGGAACTACTGAAAATTGGCCAATAAGTCAGTGCAGAGTAGGGGTTTTATATCCAGATTAATGTCTTACACTGATCACCTGTGGCCAGATTGGCCATGCTTACTTGCAGTTACAATTCATAGCCATAGGAGTGAACCAAGGCTTGAGCTGTCTGCTCACACCAGGTCCCTGGTTAAATTCCAGGCAGGATGTTATAGAGTAAGTGATGGTGTGCTTACTTCTCTACCAAACCCAAATGATGGCCAGATCCCAATTAAATTTCTGTAAGAAATGCCCTCTAGATGTCAAAGTTCAGAGGGCTTGCCACAGTCTTGCAATATGAAATTGTGACATCACTCCCTACTTTATATAAATTGCACCTACAGCCATTTGGATATAAGAGGCCTGGGGGTTTGATGATGATAAACGTTGCATTAGGCTTGGAGAGGAGGCTGACACTTTGTCAGGAAAGGCTTGGGGGCCACAATGTATCATGGAATGCTGGGGTCCAGGGAACAAGAGAGAGGGGTAATAAAAGTAGCAATACAGCAGCCATCAGCAGAAGAGAGAGAAAGGCAGGAACCATTTTCCATTCCAGCTCCACGGCCCCTGAGCCAACAGCAAGTCTACGGGGCACCATCTAAATTGTCCAACTAGACTCCGCAGGTTTTTATATGTATTGGTATAAATGTGAGTGTATTGATTGGTCTGTATAGGTATGTGTATATATTTATATATATATATATATATATATATATGGTAATTTAAGGAGTTGAACTTGATGGACTACTGTTACATAGTTAAATTGACTTGAAAAAAGACAAAGACTATTGAGTTCAACCCCTCCAAATTAAAACCCAGCATACACACACACACACCCCTCCACTCTTTCACACAAACCATATATGCCCATAGCTATACTAACTGTAGAGTTTAGTATCACAATAGCCTTTGATATTATGTCTGTCCAAAAAATCATCCAGGCCCCTCTTAAAAGCATTAACAGAATGAGCATCACAACATCACCCGGCAGTGCATTCCACAACCTCACTGTCCTCACTGTGAAGAACCACCTACACTGCTTCAAATGAAAGTCCTTTTCTTCTAGTCTGAAGGGGTGGCCTCTGGTGATCCTCTTTATGGGTAAAAATCTCCCCTGATATTTGTCTATAATGTCCTCTATTGTATTTGTAAAGTGTAATCATGTCCCCTCACAAGCGCCTTTTTTCCAGAGAAAACAACCCCAACCTGGACAGTCTCCCAGTCTCATAATTTAAGTCTTCCCTCATCCCTCTAACCAGTTTAGTTGCACTTAGTCTCTGCACTCTCTCCAGCTCATTTACATCCCTCCTAAGGACTGGAGTCCAAAACTGCACTGCATACTCCAGATGAGGCCTTACTAGGGATCTATAAAGAGGTATAATTATGTTTTCATCCCTTGAGTTTATGCCCTTTTTTATGAAAGACAGAACTTTATTTGCTTTAGTAGCTACAGAATGACACTGCCCAGAATTAGACAACTTGTTATCTATAAAAACCCCAAGATCCTTCTCACTTGAGGAAACTCCCAACACACTGCCATTTAGTGTATAACTTGCATTTATATTATTTTTGCCAAAGTGCATAACCTGCATTTATCAACATTGAACCTCATTTTCCAGTTTGCTGCCCAGTTTCCCAACTTAGACAAATCACTCTGCAAAGTGGCAGCATCCTGCAAGGAACCTATAGTTCTGCACAATTTAGTATCATCTGCAAAAATAGAAACCGTACTTTCAATGCCACATCCAGGTCATTAATAAACAAGTTACATAGTTAGTTACATAGTTAAATTGGGTTGAAAAACCAAGGGACCCAGTACAGAGCCCTGCGGAACTCCACTAACAACACTGGACCAAGTAGAAAATGTTCCATTTACCACCACTCTTTGAAGTCTATTTTTTATCCAGTTCTCTATCCAGGTACAAATATGTTCCAGGCCAACATTCCTTAATTTAACCAGTAACATTCTGTGTGGCACTGTAAATGTTTTAGCGAAGTCTAAGTAAATCACATCCACTGCCATACCATAATCAAGGTCCCTGCTTACCTTCTCATAAAAAGAAATTGAGTTGGTCTGGCAAGATCTATTACGCATAAAACCATGCTGGCACAAACTAATAGTAGTGTGTTGAAACCAAATTTAGTATGTAACTATAAAATCATAATTGACCATGTTCACCTTTAAATTAACATTTAGTATGACCTAGAGTGGGATATTATGAGACAATTTGCAATTGGTTTTCATTTTTTATAATTTGTGGTTTTTGAGCCATTTAGCTTTTTATTCAGCAGCTCTCCAGTTTGTCATCACAGCAATTTGGTTGCTAGGCCCTAATTCCCATAGCAACCATGCACTGATTTGAATAAAAGACTGGAATGTGAATAGGAGAGGGTCTGCATAGAAAGATGAGTAATAAAAAGTTGCCTTAACAACAAATTTGAAGCCTAACAGAGCATTTATTTTTTAGATGGCGTCAGCGATTCCCATTTGAATAAGGAAAATCATTCATAAACTATAAAAAAGAAAAACTGAAGAGCAATTGAAAGGTTGCTTAGAATTAGCCATTATATAATATGCCAAAAGTTAACTTAAAAGTGAACCATCCCTTTAAAGCAATGGGGTAATGTTACAGCATATTGTATACGTAGAATGTTACTCTACGCATAACTGCAGTCCCCAATGCAAATGTGCCCCATTCCTTCTGCATAATAAACTCTGCCCTCAAACTGAACTGTCTATATCACAGAAATTAAATAGATGCTAAGAACAATGCAACAAAAGACGCAAAGAAACCAAAACCTCTGCAAAACCTGTCGTTTTCTGCAAACTGACCCTGAACAAGACGCCCCACAATACAACACAAAACTGTGAAGTCTGTAATTAAAGCTGAATGAGACAAAAGTATGTTAGTGGTTAAATTACTAGATGGTAACACTAGACTCTAGCTGAAAAAATACATTTGTCTGATTCCCAAGTCAGTTCCTTGTAACCTTGAGAAAGCTCCTCTATCTCTGTGTCCCTCTATCTCTATGTTCCTCTATCTCTATGTTTCTCTATCCCTACATCCCTCTATATCTATGTTCCTCTATCTCTATGTTCATCTATCTCTATGTCCCTCTATCTCTATGTCCCTCTATCTCTATGTGCCTCTAGCTCTATGTTCCTCTATCTCTATGTTCCTCTATCTCTATGTTTCTCTATCCCTACATCCCTCTATCCCTATGTTCCTCTATCTCTATGTCCCTCTATCTCTATGTTCCTCTAGCTCTATGTTCCTCTATCTCTATGTTTCTCTATCCCTATATCCCTCTATCTCTATGTTCCGCCATCTCTATGTTTCTCTATGCCTACATCCCTCTATCTCTATGTTTCTCTATCTCTACATCCCTCTATCTCTATGTTCCTCTATCTCTCTGTCCCTCTATCTCTATGTTCCTCTATTGCTATGTTTTTCTATCCCTACTTCCCTCTATCCCTACATCCCTCTATCTCTATGTCCCTCTATCTCTATGTTCCTCTAGCTCTATGGCCTTCTATCTCTATGTTCCTCTATCTCTATGTCCCTCTATTTATATGTTCCTCTATCTCTATGTTCATCTATCTCTATGTTCCTCTATCTCTATGTCCCACTATCTCTATGGCCCTCTATCTCTATGTTCCTCTATCTCTATGTCCCTCTATTTCTATATTCTTCTATCTCTATGGCGTAGCTCCCTAGGGCCTTTGCTGGTAAATGCCACCCTCAAATAATATGCAATCTTGGATTGTGAGCGGTGCATATGGATGTTAGACATACAGTCAGCATGTTTTTATTTCTACCATTCCATGGTTATAAAACAGAATTTTGCCATTTTGAAATCTAAGTGTCATCACTGGTTGCTTGGCTTGGCATCTTTTGCACCTTTTGCAATTGTTATTATTTTTACTGAGCTGTGCCCTTGCCATGGATTGAGTAAACACCTACAGTAGATCAGATTCATAGCAGCTCAGCAGGTGAAGTCACAACTCAGGTCACATGTTGGACAGATTATTTAATGCAACGCCCAACAGTTGAACTGCAGTCCCACATGGCTGAACATGGTGGTGGCAACACTGATGACCATCATTCTTTGAAATTGTCTTTACTCAAAGTGGGATAAAGGTAATAGGAATCAGAAACATTTTATGGGGGAGGTTATTACAGCCATTGGGTTATGATGGGCAGGCCTGGATTTGTGCAAAGACCACAAAACCCTGGGCCTAGGGCAGCAGAATTTTAAGGGGGGGGGAATGCCACCCAACTATACCAGTATTGGTTTGGAAGCACTGAGGATTGGCACAGCCCTGTCCAAACCCCCTTTTTATTCTAATCACTTAACTTCTGCCATGAGTCTGCATTGCCTTCTTTAGGAGGATACTGTTTGCTGAGCTTCATGCCACCAGTTTCTTTCATTCACCCAGGTGTCCCCTGGTTTTAGTAATTTGCCATTCCCTGTGATTCTACCTTTCTTTCTTCTTTAAACAAAAGGAATTCTGGGAATGAATTCCAAATGTGCTCCAAGAAAATCCCATTTGCATGGGTTTATCCTATTGGCTAAAGCTCACCCACTGGGTTTTCAAGCTAAAGCCAGGATAATAGCTGATCAGATTTCCCAACTGCAGACCGGTTTCGCCTTTCTTGAGGCTCGTCAGTGCAGTGCAGAGAATGTCTGATCAGCTTAAGTAGAGCCACCATGTGGTTTTCCAAACATGTGACAAGGGTTGAGGAGTAACCACATGGTGGCTCTACTTAAGCTGATCAGACATTCTCTGCACTGCACTGACGAGCCTCAAGAAAGGCGAAACCGGTCTGCAGTTGGGAAATCTGATCAGCTATTATCCTGGCTTTAGCTTGAAAACCCAGTGGGTGAGCTTTAGCCAATAGGATAAACCCATGCAAATGGGATTTTCTTGGAGCACATTTGGAATTCATTCCCAGAATTCCTTTTGTTTATCTAAGTCTGTATGAGGCAGTCTCCTCAACCCTTGTCACATGTTTCTTCTTTAACAAATAGGGTTACAGGTATAAGAAAACATTGGTACAAATCATCCCAAGTACATCTAATAGAGCAACATATTTTCACCCATAATGACCTTCAAGCTGGGCTTTCAGTTGTCTCCAAATGGGTATTTTTTCCAAATGTCACGCTAACTGGTCTTTTGGTTGAGCCCACCTGATAAAAGGGGCAAGAGGGGGCAGACTTCTCCAGTTATTTCGAAGAAATAATTTTTACATTTCAATCTTACCCCAATACAAACCTTAATAAGGTAACCTTTACCTTCTGCATTGTCATGAATAGGTTAATCTTCAGTGGAATGCTACCCTATGGGAAATTAACTTACTTGCCCTCCCCGGGAAAATTTTCTGCAAACATCCATGCTTGCCAGTGCCTCACAGTTAAGGTGCATGTGTTATTGCATTCATCTAATTTACACTAATTTACACTAATAATGTTCATGCATTGTTGCAAATTGTAGAACTATATACTGGTAACTTAGAAACTCGGTACTACTAAGTTTTCAAAATAACCCTGTACTGTTCAGGCACAGGAAAGTCCCTGACTGTACAGTTGTAAGTCTACATAATAGATCTGAGCTCGACCTTGGAGTCTCCTTGTAGATTCTGTTGTTCACTGAGCTTAAAGAATATTGTTCTCACATGGTGAGGATGGAGAGCAGCCAGACGTGATCATTTGACATATGTTTCCTTCTATGTTGTCCTTAAGTCCTTGGTTCATATCTCTTGCTGAGACAAGTGAATGGCACTTTTTGCATCTGGAGGGGGTGGGTGTACCTATTAAATGAATGCAGTCCCTGTTTTATTATATTATGTAGCAATTCTTGCTATCTGGGAGATGTTTGAAAAGGTCATTTGTTATTATTTCCAGAAAAGAAACAACGAGGCATCTGTTAGTCTCAGTAATTTCACCTATACTTTGCCTTGGGCATAATGTAATTATAAATGGAGTTATGTGTTCACACAACTGTTTCCTGTTGCACAGGAAATTCAGGGACAGTTATGTAACTGGACTTGTCTGGGTCCCCATACAGAAAATCTTTAGGGCCCCCTCCACGCCTGTAAGCCTCCCACCCATGGTGGGGATTACTGCAGGTAAAGACAGATGTCAGAAGGCCGTACGACTGCTTAGAGAAGGGATCAACCAAGCTTTTTTAAGCAAGAGTTATATTATAATTAAATAAAAGTTGGGGAGCAACATAAGCAAGAAAAAGTTCCTGGGGTGCCATTTATGGGCTATGATTGGCCATTTAGTAGCCCCATGTGAACCAAAACTTACCTCCAAACCAGGAATTCAAAAATAAACACCTGCACAAAAGCTGCCTCTGGCTAGAAATACCCCTGAATTTACCTGCACATATGTTTCATTTTACATTGTCCACTTACTGAAAGAGTGCAAAGAATCTGTGCAATTTACCATGTTTATTACTCACAGCACAACATTCCTCACCAAATTCCATAGCAAGTGCCTATAGCCAAAGGCAGCTCTTGTACTTAACACTTTGGCAAATCATGTGGTGCAACAAAGTCAGAAGGGCACTAGTATGAATACATGCCTGTTGGCACTGTCACTGCCTGCGCTATTTATTGGGCACAATGCCTCTAAAGCAGGCATCCCCAAACTGTTTTGCACATGAGCCACATTCAGTAACGT
>CM044433.1:8726435-8745876 GCA_024363595.1 Xenopus borealis
ACAACTTTTTTGCCCAATAGGGTTGAATTCACCTTTATGGGAATTCTCATTCTTAATCCCTTCTCTGCCTGTGTACCCCATTTGTTGCCACTTTGGGTGCCTGTTCTGCTGAACTACCTACAACAGACAATATTCTAGCTAGGCTTCATTTGCTGATGTATAACCCAGGCCTGTACCATCAACCTCTAGATCTGTGACCCCCCAGCTAGTGGTATTGCTCTCCACTCATATTGATGTTGCTCCCAGTGGCCTCATAGTAAGGGCTGATTTTTAAATTCCTGGTTTAAATTCAAGTTATGGAGCCATGAAGACACATTCTTACTACAATGTGCAGGTCAGAAGTCCACATGGGGCTATCACATAGCAAATAACAGCCTTATTTGGCATGCCCAATGATTATTTTCTTGCTTGTGTGGCTCCCAAACAGTTTTTACATATGAGCATGGCTTACAGGTATAAAAGGTTGGAGACTGCTGCTCTAGAGCATCCAAGAGACTATGGACATTCTGTCTCATGGGTCTACCCTGACCACCCCGATACATCACTTACATCACCATTACAGATTCCATACATGATTTATATTACCATTATGACTGCCCGAGCTCTCCCTTTTACTCGTATCATTGAAGTCCCCTTTATTCTCCAAACACAGGGGTCACACATCTATTCACCTTACACACCCTTACATGACAATGTCTAAACATGTAAACATTTTCTGATACAGGTATGGGGTTCATTATCCAGAAACCTGTATCCAGAAACCTCCGACTTACAGGAAGGCCGTCTCCCATAGACTCCATTGTGAGCAAATAACTCTCATTTTTAAAATCGATTTCCTTTTTCCCTGTAACAATAAAACAGTACCTTGTATTTGATTACTTGAAAATAAGATATAATTACTCCTTATTGGATGGAAAAACAATCCTCTTGGGTATATTTAATGTTTAAAGTATTTTTTAAAAGTTATTTATTTCAGATATATGTGAGGTTTTTTTATACCTCGTATGAACTCACAATGGTTTCTAATTCATAAAAAAAAATGTGAATGGAAACCTAGAATCGCTCAAATGAATTGAGTTTTTGAGCAAAACCTACGAAAAAAAACTTGAACATCATGAAGGCTACAAACATCTTAAAGGGGCCTATTGATCGAATCAGAGCTATTTCAAATCAGTTTTCAGATTTGAGCTTCTGGGTATAATAAACCGCGTTTTATTAAAACTGTAAAATTCAAGTTTTGAATAACAAATACCCTCAAAAACTCTACTCTTTGATAAATAACCCCATTAAAGTATGTGATCCATATTATGTAAAGATCCCTTATGAAGAAAACCCCAGACCCGAGCATTCTGGATAACAGGTCCCATAACTCTTAGTTTGTTTGTTAAAACTCTAGCTGACATGAAACCATAATCCTTGGCCAGAGTGTGAGCAGAGCAGGGTCCTAACAATTAAAAAAGATGGGGGGTTAAAGAATATAATCCTTCCCCCCGACTGCCAAATGATTTGCAGTTTGATAACACTGCTAAAAAACATCATTTTAATTAATATTTTAGTAGGTCTCCCATACCCTAAAACCAGTCCTTGCTCCTTGGGTTACTCAAAACACACATCCCCCGTGCTGCAAAAACAAACAAGTATAAAAGTGATGCAAACACGTTAATAATTTTATATTCCGAGTTTTCTTAGTAATAACCCTGTTGTGGCTGAAGCACTTTAATGTATTGAGGATTAAGGGGTTCAAATCCTTATTTATGGCTTGTGTTGAGCTGACGCTTTCATTCTGGCACCTGAGAAGAAACTGGTGGAAGTTTAAGGACTTGAATTGACCTGAAGTCAGGCAGCACCTACTATATCATTATTCAAGCCGTTTTATTAACGTATCCATAGAGAAGTGTTTGTGACACGCAATGACTCCTGCTGTGTGTTTGTCATTTCTGCTCCCCGACATCTGTTCAGTTTCATCAAACGCCCAAATCGAGAAACACATTTTATTATTTTTTCATCGGTTTGGAGCTTGAGCTTTAATCCGAGGGAGGCCTTCCAGGCATCTTCACAAGGCAGCAACAGCTATTGAATTTCATGAACCCTCAATGGACTTTAAGGAGGACTGAATATAAAGTGGAACATGATGTGTAGATGTTTGTGTTAAAGAGCAAAAGTAGGAAAATGAAAAAGATTCCTGACTGGATAACAATGTGTTTGGCTTCCAAAGTAAAGTACTAAAATATATGTTGTTTCAGTTTGTGGTTGCAAAGGGGGTATATTGTGTCTCCTTCTTTCCTGTCCATAACATCAGTCTTCTCATGGTTTATGGCTGGACATGATGAGACTCATATTCTCTATAATCAGTGGGGTTACTAGATGTTCCGGGCCCCACAGTAAATCATTCAATTTGTGGCCCCAAAACATTGGTTAAGTTGACCTATTCTATCTAGATATATTAGCATTTATTAATTAGGGCATTACTGGGCCCTCTACAATTTTAGCCACATGCTGTTCTATTTAGCCCTTCCCAGTGTCGGACTGGCCCGGTGGGATACCGGGAAAATACCCGGTGGGCCCCTACCCTTAATTGGCCCCCGCTGGGCCGGGCCACTCTGCCGATTGAAAAATAGGCTTCCGTAGGTGCCGTGCACAGCGCCACTCGTGTAGGAGCGCGTGCGGCATCTTACCGTCAGGTGCGCGTGGCGCCTTTCCATCAGGATCGGCATTACACGGTAGGGGGGCAGGGGGGTCGGAGGGGGCCCTGGACACTAGTCCCGGTGACCCCCGGGCCCCCCTGTCCGACCCTGGCCCTTCCTGGTACTAATTTATATATGCAAATTAGGACTCACATTCGGCTCAACATTTGGCCAAAGCTTTCACAAAGGATGCAGGATTTGGCTGAATCCCAAAACAATGGATTAGATGCATCCCTAGTTTTTTTATTCCCAAAGTCGATGGCCTTTTGTTGACTCTGTTTCACTGAAAGGTAGAATTCAATTTCTCCAAAGTATCTGTGGTCATTGATACAGTACAGGTATGGGTTATCCAGAAACCTGTCCTGCCCCAAATCCCGCTCCGACCATAGACTCCATTTTGTCCAAATTTTTAAAAATGATTTCCTTTTTTCCAAATTAAGATATAATGAATCTTTATTGGAAGCTTTCTAGGCTCCTAAATGAAAACACAATCATAGAGATATTAAATATATCTTGGTACAACACCTTTATTAAAGGGATATAAAGGGTGGCACTCTTCCCACTCTTCTTGGCAATGCTTTATAGAAAAGATACCAAGGCTCATTTACATCCGCAAGTGCAGAGGGCAACTTGTGCTATTCCCTGCTCATAAAAACACTTTCATTGGGTTACTTTGCTCTTCTGTAGACTAGCATTCGGGGCTGCTCAGGCCTTTCTGCATTCCATTCTGAATCAGGCGCGGCTGCCCCTATTGACTAACACAGGGGAACCCTGGATCTATGGCCACCTCCCAACCAAGTGGTAGCTCCAGGGCAGGCTCGGACTGTTAATCTGTCGGTTCTGGCAAATGCCAGAGGGGCTGCTGTAAGTTGCCATAAAAAGTGACTATTAAGTGGGCTGGTGGGGGCCTCTGTGTAGTAGGAATGGCAGGGCCTATTTTGAATCCCAGTCCAGTCCTGCTCCAGGGTTTACACATTATCATACATTAATCACCGCAGCTCAGATGTGCCAAAAGTATAGACCTGGCACGTCACTTGCACACACACACTGGAGATAACACTGGACGTTGGAAATGACTAGAGACTATGAAAATATTTATTGTAACTGTGCCCCATTTGCAACAAAGTGCATGCGTAATTGTGTCAGATTGAAAGCCCCTTTGTGGTAGCAATGACACTGGTATTCTGGGGTAATCGAACTGCATAGTGGGAGAAAACATGGAGACTTAGCTCAAATTGTACTTTGCTCTCTTACTTGTGGCTGAGACACCAAGCTCCGTGGTACAAGGCGGCGCTATCATTTAGTTTTCTACATTATGGACCATACAGGGGAGGTTTTAGACCTGTGATGCACTGAAGCCCAGAATTGCAATGTAGAGGTACTAAGCACTGAGCCATAACGTGAAAGAACCAATTTTTGTGTTTGGGGTAAACGTAAAGGGGGCGGTAAACCAAATGCTGCATCTGGGGGCCCATTGTGATACCACAGCTGATCAGACTCCAGTTACAGATGATTATTTTCAGATTAGGATAGTGGTACCCCATCACTTACATACACAATATTAAGTTGTGTTGGAGCAATTCATGGTGTATAAAGCTGCATGAGTTAATGCCTGTTATGGGTTGATTAGTATATAAATTCACTTAAATAACATGAAACAAAAAGGATGTTCCAGGTCCGATAGAAAACCTTTGTGCTCAAGAGACCCACCCTGCTCTGGTATTAGTTGGAATTCAGTCTGATTCTAAGTCTGACCCTTTATTCTTCTGCTAGGAGCACCCAGCCCTCTCCTTTGTTTTTAAAGTCATATGAATCTGATATCAAGAAAGGATCGGCTCTTTGAAGTCTGCACATGATTGGATCCATAAGGTCAGTCTTATGGTTTAATATTTAAAGGGTTTTATTTTATTTTTTTGCAGAGGGATTTTTATTAATGGGTTCTTTAATAGCAGAAGGCATGAACGAATGTGTGCCTCAATCAAACGCCCAGGCCCCCTCTGGCTAATTCATGTCACTTAAAAAAAGGCCATTTCAAAGTATTTTTTTAGATAATATACAGACAAATGGAGCAAACAATTTACTAGGCCAATCTACCACCCGCATGTCAGATAAACCTATTCATATTAGGGATGCACTGAATCCACTATTTTGGATTCGGCCGAACCCCTGAATCCTTCCCGAAAGATTTGTCCGAATACCGAACCGAATCCGAACCCTAATTTGCATATGCAAATTATGGGTGGGAAGGGGAAAAAAATTTTTACTTCCTTGTTTTGTGCCAAAAAGTCACGTGATTTAGCTCCCTCGCCCTAAATAGCATATGCAAATTAGGATTCGGATTCGGTTCGGCCAGGCAGAAGGATTCAGCTGAATCCGAATCCTGCTGATAAAGGCCGAATCCTGGCCGAATCCCGAACCGAATCCTGGATTCGGTGCATCCCTAATTCATATTATTTATAAACTTGCAACAAACTAGAGTACAATGTGTATTACACACACTTTCTCATTTTGTTACCAGCCGACCAGTTCAGCTAGTGATTGCAACAATGTACATAAAACTTAACCTTTACACTGAGTTACATTAACACATGTTGCTCATTCACATACAGACACGCCGCTCTATAAATGAAAAGCAGCGCGGGACAATGTGCTTAACAATACATATAGTTAAAAACCGCACAGGGTGGAATGGTGGATTTCATATAATCAGTACTGTGCCATTCATGAGTTATCATGAGTCAAATTGCTTAAAGGGGTGGTTCACCTTCAAGTTAACTTTTAGTATATTGTAGAAGGGCCAATTCTAAGAAACTTTTCAATTGGTCTTCATTATTTATTTTTCATCGTTTTTAAATGATTTGCAATTTTCTTCTGTTTCTTTGCAGCTTTCAAATGGGGGTCACTGACACCATCTAAAAACAAATGCTCTGTAAGGCTACAAATGTATTGTTATTGTTACTTTTTATTACTTATCATTCTATTCAGTCCATCTCCTATTCATATTCCAGTCTCTTATTCAAATCAATGCAGGGTTGCTAGGGTAATTTGTACCCTAGAAACCAAATTGCTGACACTGCAAACTAGAGAGCTGCTGAATAAAAAGCTAAATAACTATAAAACCACAAACAATAAAAAATGAAAACCAATTGCAAATTGTCTCAGAATATCACTCTCTACATTATACTAAAACCCCTTTAATGCAATCAAGAGATTAGAAAAAGTGTCCCAGCCCTCCTTTCCAAAGTACCCAAACCTTCCTATCTACGTGGGGAGCAGGTGGGAGCTACAGTCCAACTATGCCACCCTACGCGTTTTGCCAACTACTCAGCTTCTTCAGGGGCATAATGTAGAGTGTTGCAATCACTAGCTGAACTGGCCTGCTGGTAACAAAATGAGGAAGTGTGTGTAATACACATTGTACTCTAGTTTGTTGCAAGTTTGTAAATAACTATTTTTAGATAATAGCAGTGTAGAGAGCCCAGAATAACGTCATCCCCATTTATTGTTTAACCAGCATCATTCAATAAATTGCAATAATTTAATCACGCGTTTAGATTATGTGCAGTGTTTGATTGGGCCGCTTGGACACTGGGAAAAAACTTGGTGGGCCCAGACTTTGTAGACTCCAGCAACTCAGCCCATTATCCCACCTGTAGGGTTGCCACCATCTTTTTTTCCTTTGAATAACATTGGGATCAACCATAATTTTTACTGGCCAGGCCTGTAAAATACAGATCAGGTGACAATCCTACCCACATGGAACATAGCCTCCCCCACCCATAAAATTAAGGTGGAGGTAAGCAGTGCACACACATGCAGTGGGGGGAGGGACTAGGTTTGAAGCTCAAAAAGAGGACCCTTCAATTGCAGTCCAAGTTGCCCCAGATGGCCCCGCCTGACCCTGTATTTGTTTTTTGTGTTCTTATGCCTTGATGTCAATATTTGGAGTTCTGTATACTCAGTTATTGTGCAAGACAGGACAATGCCTTTGTTTTGGCATCATTTCAGCATGTTAGTACCCAGGGTCAGACTGGAACATCAGGGCCCACTGGGATTTTGACTTGAAGGGCCTACATAGGAATTAAAGTGCCTCCATCACAGCACCTGACGGCCATTCTTACACTCTCCTCCCCCTGCTTGTGCACAAGTACTGCCACTGCCACACACTTCCATCCTTTTGCCTGTTTCTGGGGAGAGGGGACTGTGCGAGTGGGAAAGTGGGCCGTGGTAAGGGGGACACCTGCTGGGTATTTTCCAGGTGTCCAGTTAAATACTGTTGGTACCCATGGAGGTGAATTTGTGGCATGGTTATGATTACATTCTCAAGATAATTTGCTCACCCTAATGCAGAATGTTGGGGATCATTTAGCAAGAGCAGAAGTGAAAGTGCAGAAAAGTGCAGAAAATAACAAGTATGGTAGAAAGTGTAGGACAAGGTCCACCCTGTCCTTAGCGACTGCGATAGTGCAAGGAGAATAGACAGGGCTCCAGTGCAATCTGCATCCACTGATGCTCCCTACCTTGGGCATCATTCAGATGGGTAGAGGATGGGAGGGAGGATACCAACGTGTTGTTTTAAGATTTAAAAAAAAACAAACAAACATTATGTTATATCTTGTATTGTGGACACCCATACTTACTTGGTGCATTCTTCTGCACTTTACATTTTATGTTTAACTTTAATATGTTATAGAATGGCCAATTCCAGGCAACGTTTCAACTGGCCGTCATGTTTTCTTTTGTTATAGCTTTTAAATGAATTGTCTTCTTCTTCTTTACAGCTTTCAAAGGTGGTCACTGACCCCATCGAAAATCAAATGCTTTGTAAGGCCACAGATTTATAGTTCTTGCTGCTTTTCTCATATTTCTATTCAAGCCTTTCATATTCATGAGAGTCTCTTATTCAAATCGATGCATGGTTGCTAGGTTCATTTGTGCCGAGCAACCGAATTGCTGAAATAGCAAACTGGAGAGCTGCTGAATAAAAAGCTAAATAACTCAAAAAAACAATTGCAAATTTTCACAGAATATCTAAAGGTGAACAGCTCCTTTAAATATATTTTTACACTGATTTTAGGGAATAAAAATAGCGTTCAATTTTTTTGTTTCATGATCTCTCTCCAGAAAGGGGGTCTGAAGACTACAACCTAGAGTTGTGTTGGGGCTTTACATAATATAGTTAGATTGATCTAGACTGTACAGTAATTGGAATCTGTGTTTAGAGCAGTTAGACGATGCTTCATCAACTTGATGACTGTTGTTTTATTATTGAGAAACACTGTGAACGCATCAATCATGCAAGGATCTCATTGAAACAATAAATATTTTCTGATGTTTCATTTCTCATATATTAGATTAACATTAACAAAACCCACGTGTAACTGAATTATCAGATGAGTTATCCTGTATTTAACCTTATCATAATTCTGTCTGCTGCTGATTTCTTCCTCATTACAGTGTATTCTAAACATATTGTTCTCACTCGGGTATCAGGGACATACTGATGTGCACAGACTATGGGCAAGGGGGCTGTTCCTGCAGGACTGGGCTTAGTAGAGGGGAATACTTATGCTAGCATAGATCAATGGCACTATATATATCAGTGCTAAAAAAGACCTGTTGCTCTGCAGCTGATGTTTTCTTGTACCTTTGGACCTTTCACCTTTCACACTGTATATGTAATACATCTGATTACCTTGGGTCCACTCCAACTTCTGACAAAGAGAGTGGGGAAATGACTACAGCTATGGGATCTGTTATCTGGAAACCCATTATCCAGAACCAGAAAACCCTAAGACCATCTCCCATATACTCCATATACTCAAAACTTAACTCAAAAACCCAGATTTTTAAAATTCATTTCTCTTTTCTCTGTGAAAACATGAGCCAACTAAGTTATTATTAATCCTTATTGGATACAAAGCAATCCTGTTGAGTTTATTTAATGTTTAAACTAATTTTAAGTAGTCTTAGGGGCATATTTCCTAAGGGTCGAATTGGAGGGTTAAAAACCCTCCAATTCGACCATCGAATTTAAAACGAATTTAAATCCTTCGAATTCGAATATCGAATTTAAAATTTTTTACCGCAATTCTATCGATCGAATATTAAATATTCGATTCGATCGATTTTAACCATTCGATCGAATTTTTTTATTTGATCAAAAATAGTTAAAACCAATTTGGCAGGTTTAATCTGGCGAACTAGGCAGTCTAATAAAAATTTAAAGGGCAAGTAATTGGAATGTAAAATATTCAAATATTCGAATAGAATTTTATTCGAACTATTCGAATCATTCGATTCGATCGAATTTTCAAAATTCGATGGTCGAAGTGGCCTTCAAAAATATTAGAAAATTCAAATCTTTTTGAAAATTCAATCGAATTTCGAATCCTTCATGTGAATTTGATAAATTTGGTGATCCAAATTACAGCCCTCATCAAGAAAACCTGACATACATCCTGATACAGAAGAAAGTAGGGTGTCTTCCATTCTTAACCATGACAAGAGCCACAGGCAGCGGTGCCTCAGACACTGGAGTTGTTTGTACCTGCACTTCCTTCTCTGCCTGTAAGTAGTGATGGGCGAATCTACCCAGTTTCGCCGGAAAAATTCGCGAAATGAGTCTCGGCCGCATGCGTGTTCACACTGTGATCGGGAGTCCTACGCACACACGATGTGGGAGCGCGGTGGATGGCCGGGTCGGGCACTCTGTTGACTCAGATTCCCTAAAATCACGTGACTTTTCATGACACAAACAAGAAAGTAAAACATTTAAACCACGAACAGTGTGCATGGTTTGCATATACAAATTTTTCATAAAGGATTTGAGATTCGTCCAAATCTCAAAATATTGGATTTAGCGTATGCTTAGTTTACACAATAACTGGATTAAGGCCCCCATACACGGGTGGATAAAAGCTGCCGACAGGCCAAATCGGCAGCTTATTGGCCCGTGTGTGGGGCCATCCAGCGGGATTCCCTGATTGGTAACTGTCCGAAAGTCGGCCAGATCACAATCAGGAAGGTTAAAAAAAAAACGTCGGATCGCAGCCGCATCTGTGAGTATATGCGGTGCTGAGATCCGACCGCCCCTTTTTGGATGCATTATGATGCGATCAGTGGGCCCTAGGGCCCACGATGGGATCAGCCCAATATCGCCCACTTGAATGTGGACATATTGGGGAGAGATCTGCTCGTTTGGCGACATCACGAAACGAGCAGATCTCTGCATCTATGGCCACCTTTACTGAAGGAAAGCAGAAGAAGTTCTATTGGTGAGCTACAGGAGTCTCCAGATTTCTAATTTGGCCTCCCCTAGGCCAGAGGGTTCTTTTTTTTTTGTTTTTTTTTCCTTTTCAACATTTTTATTTGGTTTTCAAAAACATGGAACTTTTTGACAAATCACATCTAAAATTACAAAATTTCAAAAGGTCAGCCAGAGGGTTCTTGCTTCTGCCCCCCTGGGGGGGATTTGGAGTGCAGGCTGTGTGTCCCCAAAGCTGCAGAAAAAACCCCATAGACTTCAATGGGAAGGCGAACTTTTAAAGCTAAAAAAGACATTTCTGGCCAGAAAAATGATTTTAAAGTTGTTTAAAGGGTGCAACGACCTGGACAGTGGCATGCCAGAGGGGGATCAAGGGAAAAGAAAAATCCATTATTTTCTTATCTCAAAAGTGTTACAAAGTATCTTACCTGCACCTGTTAGCTGTTCTGGACGCACCTGTTAGCTGTTCTGGACTCTCTGCCAAAAGCCAATTAAGTTCAAATCTTTGCTTCTTTTTCTGGCTGTTCAGTGCAGAGAAAAGAGGGACTTTCCAGTACAAATGAGGGGACAGAGGGTTGAGCTCTCAAAAGAGGGACTGTCCCTCCAAAAAAGGGACAGTTGGGAGGTATGCACATTTTTTTTTTTGGTCCAGGGGGTGTGGAGGTGGTCCAGGAGGGAGATCTTCCTGATTGGCTGCCATGTATCTGCTGGTCTGGGGTGAGAGGGCAAAAAAAAATGCGGCAAATAAGGCGAACCCAAAATGGCGAACGTTGCGCGACGTTCGCGAACTTTTGGCGAGCGCGAACAGCGGATGTTCGCGCGAACAAGTTCGCCGGCGAACAGTTCGCGCCATCCCTATAACCCAATGTACAGTAAATGATGTCTCTGTGTATAGAAGTAGAGGAGTGGGTCAGATGCAATGAAAGGGTTACACCAGCTCAGAGAAGCATTGTTCATTCCAACACAAATATTATGTGCCATTCCGTGGGCAACGCTACATACTCTCTGAAAAAATGTGTAACCTTGTGCTTTGTGTAACAGATGAACAACGACATCCTACAAAACAATCCCGTCTTTAAAGCTGGACAGGGATGGAAAATTACAAGTGGCTTAGTGCTGTAATAAATGCAGAGTAGCTCCGTCTATCAGAAGCTTCCAGCCGGGTAAAGCTATGTGACTGGCATTCGCAATCCAATGGGAAATTCCTCTGTACAGAACTGTGCCTTCTGAACATTGGGCTGCCGGCTTCCCACAATGAAATAACAACATTCCATGACTGCCCAGCACTGATACATCTAAAAACAATGTGTTACTGAACGTCACCCATTCTTCCATGCTCAGTCACCCCCTGTAAGTAGAGTTGTTAGAGGGAAAGTTCTGGCAGGGCCCCAGTTAGCTCCCACCGCAACCAGTAGCAGCTTTTGGCTTTGGATGTTATTCTGTGATGCTGTTGCCATGTTTTTTTAACCCAAATTTGCACAGAATTCGACAATGATCACCAGGGGTAGTCACACCTAATGCAATTACAGCCAACCAGTGGTGTAACTACCATACAGCAGACCCTGTGGCTGCAAGGGGGCATATAGTAGAGTAGTCCCAGGCCCAGACTGGCAATCTGTGGGTCACAACTTATTTTTCTGTATTTTTATTAATTCTTCCCATATATTTATTTACTCATTCATTGCTTAAAGCATATGTGATGAGACAGCACACAGGGTTCTTTCTCTTCTCCTTTTCAATACTTCTGAACCTGCTGACTAATCAGTCAGACCCTAAGGGGCAGATTTGCAAAATTCACGTGAATAATTCGAAGTTCGATCGAATTTGTATTAAATTCGAATATGCAAATGAGGCAAATTCGACCATCGAATATCATATCATCTTTGATCGAATATAAAAAATCGATTAAAACCATTCGAGTATTCGATTCAAATTCGTTTTGAATATTCAAATCGTTCGATCCTTTGAAACTATTTTACTTCCCCACTATTCCCATGGTCAAATATCGATTTTTTTTTAATTTGACCATTAGTAAATCTGCCCTTGTCCGCTTTCCTCACTGATTTTACTCCTTCATAACAACTCCAGTGTGTCCCCCACTATCAGTAGGTGCTTGATTTGGAGCAAGGGGCAAGTAGAAGGCAATGGTGCCAAGCTCAACTATACAGAAGTGGAAAGAGTACATGTGGACTCAAGTATTTGCAATAAGTAGCATTTTTGGTACAACTGACTGCAGGGAAATCAGTGCAGTAAGTAAATTACCCCCCAATTTTGCAGGGCCCCATTTATAAGGACATGAAAAGGGGCACCTCCTAACAGTCCCCACCAGTCCAACCCTGCAGCTGATGTTTCAAAATGACCTTTTCTGCAACTAAGCTGTGATCTTTCAAAATAACTATGTTTTTGGGGTTGGGGGGAGATATTGTTTTTGATCCAAAACCAATACATTCATGTGTTAGGATAGAAATGCATTTATTTATTTTATCTGATAAATTGGTGGTGTGGTTAATTGACTGTTTTATATGCCCCTTAAGTATGTGTGCCTTGGCAGTAAATAAAAAGTATATCAGCCAAAAATAATGTTAGTGGTTACACTAAGAAAATCTAGCGTGTCGATACTGCATACAGAAATTGTGTAGGACTTGCATTGCGGGAGCTACCATTATGTGTGTACCCTGGGCACCTCTCCAGGGTAAGGGAAGAGCTGGCCAATGTGGTGCTCAGAAGTATAAGTAGTAGTGCAAACAACTTCTTACATAGGTGGTAAGTTATTGGAGCAGAACAATGAATGTGGTGCTCAGAAGTATAAGTAGTAGTGCAAACAACTTCTTACATAGGTGGTAAGTTATTGGAGCAGGTAATTGTGCTCCATTTTCCATGCATAGAGGTGCCTACAAATAAAAATATAAGAATATAAGAGCTGGGCAGTTTTTACTTCTCTTTTAGCAGTAAGTTAAACTGCTTTTCTGTAAAAACATCACTGTGACATTGAATGTACAATGTATAGCTAACCCCTTATTGAAGCTCCTCTGTCACTTACTATTGTTCCTTTTCCAATGGAGCAATTTATATTTATCTGCACTTATTCATTACAAAGGACCTACATTGCCTTAGCTGAGCTTATACATATTATCCTTGGTTTGAAATCATAGCCCTCAACATCCCACTCTTTGTTCTCAGGAGATAGGAGTCTGGTCGGCTGCTACATATGCTTAGGGAGTCTACCACAGCCAACTCTGATGTGGACCTTGAGCCTTTTACCCCAAAGGTCCACCAATGTACCAGAAAAACTCAACAAGGTTCTTTATTTGATTATATCTGTCTTCTTTCTTAATGGGAAGTCAGTTCTCACAAAGATTTAATTTCATATACCATGGAAGCTATGGCTTCAGTATCTTCTCATCTTGACTTGGTCAGCTTCCTTTCTCATCAGCAGAACTCTCTACTGCTACTCCAGCAAGAGCACGACATTGGTCATATGAGATTTAGGGATATAATTTTTTTTATTGAAAGGGTGGCAACCCAATCAAGGCCCTTACATCATTGCCATGATGGGCATTCCTCAGTTTGGAGTTTATTTATTGTCCTCTCTACAAATGCATATTTGTGGGCTTTGGTTGCTCCCATACTTGACTTATATGTCTCTGTCCATGCTGACCATTGACCTTTCTAGGGTCTGTTCATCAACTGCATTTTTTTCAATCTATCCCTATCACTTCTCATTATGCCATCCCTTATAAGAGCCCTTATTAAAGGCAAACTATAGCCCTGCACATTGCATGCCTCTGCAACGCAATAGTGTGCTCCACTACAGGGGCAATTCTGCACCCTGTGCCATCCTGAGGTGGCTTTTTAGATGTCATACCATCTTACCCCATCACACTTACTTTTGCAGCACTGGAGAGGGGTCAGGGGGGCCACATAGCTAGTGAAGAGAGAGCAATGGCCTATATCCCAGTCATTATGATCAGCCATCTGACCTAGACCTAGAGTCAAAAGTTCCAATCAGAACAGTATTCCCCACTTGAGGGCAAGTGCATAGAGGAAAGATGTACTTGTTTGGTGAACTCACTAGTGTTGACCAAAAAGGATAAAAATTGTGGCCCTTGTAACAGATTTACAAGCTCATGGCCAATAGGGAGGGGGCAGAAATATAATTTTTAAGGGGACCAGAGAGTGGAAGGGTGGAGAGTGGATAGTAGATATTGAAAGAGAAAGCCATGCATCCCAAGAAACTCAACAGGCTTTTTCTGATTCATTGAAAACCCTACAATCCCAGTGTCTCTAAATCATTCCTAGAGCCATTCAGACTGTATTATGAGTTCTAGAACAATTAGACTCTTTTCGGGTCACTTTCTTGCAACTGACAAATTCTTGCTCATTTTGATTCATTTGGAAATCCTGGCTACATTCTAGAATTCCCCAAGGAAATCCTTAGTGATAATATACATATAAATACAATTTCCTTTCCAAATAAAACATGGTAATTATTAAGGCAGGAGAGAGCCAACTGACAAATAAGCTGTTTAGCTGTTCATGAGGAAATAAATTTCCGCCGTGTTTGAGAAGCTGCCAAATACATGTTTTGAGCTGAAAAAAAGAGAAAGAAGCAGATTTGTATCTTCCATCTTATTAATATCACCTTAATGCATTGTGCCTGCCTGAAACACCCTCCGTTGTTTTCCATTGCAGGAGAGGCTTTCATGCTAAGAGCACAAGGTATAAAACTAGGCAAAATGATCAATAAGAACCATTAGGGAAAGACCTTAATGAACTGGTGAGGGACTGAGGCCATGGATTCAGTGGCAGACTTAAGGTGGCCATAGACTCACCAATATTATCGCACAAAACAAATATTCATTTGATATTCTGTTGGTGTATGGTGGGAGACAAGTTGACTGATATCAGCAGAAGACTTGGATATTGGTCGACTTGTTGATGAAGCTGGCCAGAAAATTTTGATCAGGCACCTTTGAAGGCACCCGTCATCGTCAGATACAGGTAGCATTCTATTGTTTCTACCTCTATAGCTGACGATTCAGCTCTACACATGTGTATTGAAAGGAACAATCTTTCTTGGAAAGATCTTTTCCAGGAAAGATCGTAATTGTAACATCTATTGCAGGGGTGTCCAACTTTTTGGCTTCCCTGGGCCACATTGGAAAAAGAAAAATTGTCTGGGGCCACACATGAAATACACAAACACTTCTGATTTGTAAAAGTAAATAAAATACACAGAAAAGAACTACAATACCAGTTGGATAACCAGATGGAACTATACACTGGAATATGGGACACCTGGATTTTAAACATACAGATTATGACGTTTCCTCGGAACCGAGCATTTCAAGCTGGGCCGCATTCATATCCATCCTGGGCCACAGGTTGGACACCCCTGATCTATGGCCACCCTTAAGGCCCCCATACAGGGGTCAAGAAAAGCTTCTAACAGAACAAGTTGGCAGTTGATTGGACCATGTGTTGGGTCCTCTGATGGGTTTTCCCGATCAATATCTGAAAGTTGGCGAGATGTTGATGGGGCAGGGTTAAAAATCCTGTTGTATCGAGGCCACATCTGTTCGTTAATGTGGTCCCACTATGCGACTGCCCATATTGCCTGCATTGTCATCCGATCGTTGGACCCTAGGGCCCACAATCGGATCAGCCTAATATCGGCCACCTTAATGTGGGCATATAGGGGAGAGATATGCGTTCAGTTGGCAACATCACTAAACAAGTGGATCTACCTGTGTATGGCCAGCTTTAGCCTCATTCAGGAGTTGATGCACTAGAAGTAGATGCACACCGTGTGGGGATCGACATTATTAGTGGCATGGCAATCAGACTGGTGTCAGCTAACGATAATATCTCTACATGTAAAATGTCTGACAATATCAATGGGAGACTGTCACTAGTATATGTCGGACATAACTTTCGTATGATTGCTGCCTGAAAATTAATCAGAACATTGTCTGATTTGTTCTTTTTACTACTTTATTTCATCTGAATGGCTAGGTGTAGGTCGGGAGATTGCAGAGAACAATTGTCTGTTAGACAGATAAAATCTACATATCTATGGCCAGTTTATAGGCTCCCATACACAGGCTGATAAAAGCTGCTGACAGACTGAGTTGGCAGCTTATTGGCCCGTGTGTGAGGACAGTCAAAGGGTGTCCCGATTGATATCTGGCCGGAAGTCAGCCAGATGTTGATCAGGCAGGATAAAAAATCCCTTTGCATCTTTTTCTTGATGCAGTCGTAAGATCCGCCGCCCGTGTGGCCTCCATTCTGATCTGATCATTGGGCCCTAGGGCCCATTATCAGATCAGCCCGATATCGCCCACTTCAATGTGGGCATATTGGGTAGAGATCCGCTTGTTTGGAGGATCTCCCTGTGTATATCCATCATAAGTCACTGACTTTTACAATGTCAGACTGGGGGTTCCAGTCTACCGGAGCTGCCACATCGGGGTCCCGCACATACCCCCGGGCCCGCCACCATACCTATGTATCTATTAAGCAGCCATGGGGATCGGGTCTGGGCCCACAAGGGTTGGGGCCCACTGGGTGTTTTCCCATCCCTGTCGTTACATGTTTGTGCATTTCAGAGGCAGCATCTTTAAGTTGATGTTAACATTGCTCTTTTCGGCACTTTGGGCTCTGTTACTGAACCTTGCTGAAGTTTGTTCCAAGTGTTTGCTTTATCTTTAGGCCAAACATTTGGCTACCTGCATCTACTTTGGCACAGATTTCAGAAATATCAATAAGGGGGACATAAGGAAGGTTTGGAAAGTAGTCCTGGTTTTAGCTGTGGTCTGCTGTGTGTTTGTGATGCAGTACCCTCCAAGTAATTTTCGCCACACCTCTTGTCCTACCCCAATCTGGGCCAAAAACTTTTTACAAGGAAAACAGTCCCACCTGCTGATACCCAGAAAATACATTTGCCTACTGAAAGATTCCCTACTTTGAAACTGACAGCATTTACTATTAATACACCCAAGAAAAAAACAATGTAAAATAAATGGCTTTATCTTCTGTATGTATAGTGATATTTTTTTCATGCCATCAAGGCTTTATTTTATGTCAATTATAAACCAATTAAGACAATGAATTAGCCAATAAATTCTGGTGACAGACAAGTCATTGCTGGTGTAATGCTTATCTTACAGGTGGGCAGATTAGCCGGCCCTAAGCCTCTGCAAGGTGCCAGCATCTGGTATGAAAGAAAAACTCCATTGTCACCGGGTCTTATTCCAAGCTTGGCAAAGGCAACATGAACAGATGGGATTTGGCCTGTTATTTAGCTGCTGGAGAGTTCAGCCAATTCAGAGAAGCACAACAGGAATCCTACAGCTGCATTGTCTGTTAGAATGTTGATTTCTCCAGAATGTTGCCATGCTGCAGCCTGAGGGGTGACTCACGGTACCCCCACACATGTAATGTACAGACTATGCTGGGGCTTTAGAAATAGATAATTAACACCTTCCTGTTATATTTTGGTATCCGAGGATGAGCAGAGTATAACAGTGCTTTATTACCAGGTTAATGCAGTAACTTGAACACTAATACTTTAAAACAGCACAGAAGGCACTGTGTATGTACAGCACAACTCCTGTGCACAGTGACACCTACAGGCACCTTGCACAAACACCACATATTCCCCCTATAGTAGGAAAGCATTTGGGCAAATGTAATAAACAGAAACCACAAAACAGTATGCATCTTAAAGCAATATTATACATTCTTCAGATCAACAAAGTCCTTGGTCCATGAGACAGCCTCCCTTATATTGTAGGGCAATCTGGCGTACATGTTTTAGATCTGGTCTCAGCTTAACTTTGCACAGCCCAGTGAAGCATTGGTTTGTGGTGAAATTTTGGACACTGGCTGTGTGGCAGGTACTGGTGCTGTAGTAATGAGACCGTCAACTAATTAATGGAGCAGGAGACCCCTTCCAAGCATCAGGTTAATGGAGTGTCCCTTGTCAACAGAATCAGTATTGACATTAACAGTGCATATGAACCTGTCCAGCTTTATCCACACTTAATACCATTTAACATTTGAAGCAGTGACTTCATGAATATCTTTAGCAAAACTGCGGCAGATCATAGCAAAATGTCCTACTTTTTTGCATTTGTGGCACTGTACAGCTTTTGCATGACATGTAGCATAATTTGCAGTGTGTTGTGTTGAACCACAGTGGAAGCAATATTTCCTATTTGTATTTGCTGTACGGTTTTGCAGGGTAGGTAAATCCCTTTCCTTAGCACTGTATTTTGTCTGTGACTGTGCATTATTAGACCCCAGTGCTAAATTCACAGTCTGTACATTCACAGCAGTTCCCTGATTGAGAGTTTTAGCCTCTGCCATTGCAGTTTTAATTTGGCTAGCAACTGTTATGACCTTTGCAAGGGTTAATTCCTGCTCTAGAAGCAGTCTCTCTAATGCGAAGTGAGTTTGTTTTTCCCACTATTTGGTCTCAGCATTTCATCTGTTAGATTCCTAAACTCACAAGTAACAACCAGCTCTCTCAAAGCTGCTACAAACTGTGGATTCACTATTATGTTGTCCATGTTGGCAGAATTTATATCTTTCAGCAACCACTTTAACTCTTGGCACGAAAAAGTTCTTTGTAGCTGTAACAGCATTTTCATAAGTCTCATTAAGTAATGGTAATGTATAGAATATACGCTGTCCTTCTGACCCCAGGCAGTGAATAAGTAAAGCACTTTTTCTAGCAGCAGAAATCTCCCTTGGTCAGCAGCAATAATGTAATTTTCAAACATACAGATCCAAGCAGTAAAAGGTATGGTAGGCTCACCAAGGTTTGGGAGAAAAGCTGCAGACTGCTGCAGATGTAGAAGAGACATCTTGTCGCCAATTTGTTGTGTTTTGATAGCTGAGGATGAGCAAAGTATAGCAGTGCTTTATTAGCAGGTTCATGCAGCCATTACACATCAGCAGTAACTTGAACTCTAATACTTTAAACCAGCATAGAAGGAACTGTGCATGAACAGCACAACTCCTGTGCATAGTGACACCTACAATCCCACCTTATGTACACACTATACCACTTATACTGGCCCTTTCCCTGACAACACTTGACTTACTATATGTATTATGCAGGAATTATAGCCCCCCCCCCCCCCCTCTACAAAAAAACCCTCCATTTATTTTCAGGGGTGGATTAATGCACATTCTACTCTAGCCTATAGCCAATGGCCCAGTGTGATCAGTCCTGCTTAAAACTTCAGCCTCGGAGTGGTCAAAGGGGGGCTCATCACTAGAGAAATGAGGGCTATAGCTCTTAAAGTTACAGAAGACAGCTTTTTGCCTCATGGCAGAAACAGCCCTTATTTACATTTATTTTTATTTGTTCTATTCCAGAACACCTGCTAGGAGAAGAAAGCTTACCTGAACCCATGCTTGGGTGCATGTGTGCCTGGATCTGCATGTGCCCAGAAACAACAGTAGCCTAGAAAGGGGGTCT
>CM044433.1:8758981-8770322 GCA_024363595.1 Xenopus borealis
GACCCACGGTGGGGCACATAAGGATGGAGGGTAATTTGTTTTTGTTCTACATGTTGTTGGTTACTGTGCTTTAGCCAGAACACAATTGATTCTCCCAGACTGCAAGCCATAACGCCTTTCTCCTGACTCTTCATAGATGGGTTGTCTGGTCTGACTAAACAAGAAAAACTAAATGAAGAATTATGATAATTTGCGTAAGGCACCAAAGCCGTTGATGTTTATTTGTGGGGGGACGATTAGCCAAACGCATTAAAACAATTTTATGAAAACTTGTTTGTGCTTTATACGCTTTCATGGTAAATAAAGCTCTATTGACACTGTATAATGTGAGCTTAGGCCGGCCTATTCCTCTGCCTTTGAGGGATCAGGGCAGCTGTTACACTTGGCCCTCTTGGATATTTGGTATGAGCAAACACAGGTGATGATGTCACAAAGGTGCCTCAGTAAAATTAAATGTGTGTGAAGCATTTCTGTTGCTCTTTTGGATCTCTCGATCTCTCTTATTTAACTGTCTCATCATTATGAAATCCCTGGCAGGATTTGAGAATGTATTTAAAGGGACACTACCCAAGTAGATTTTTTTTTTGCAGAATTGTTCTTAGTACATGTGCTGACACAGTTTTGTGGTATCTCTCTACAAAGGCTACTGGCCAAGACAGGTCCTCTCTACAGCCCTGCTCAGCTGGCCACTCCCCCAATATGCTTACAAGAAACCAGAAATGGTGTGGCCTACCAGCCCAGAGGACATTCTTGTCCCCTGTGCTGGTAGGCCACACTCTTTCTGGTTTCTTGTATTATAACACAGCTTAAAAGTTATGGGTATTAGTTGTGTCTACATTTTTTAATTGATACATCTACTATATTCCTGCCATATTGCTTCGTAATAACTATAAGATAAGTATAACTCTTGACTAGGTGGTATCACACACCCCACAAACTAAAACAAATCTTCCCACAGGCAAGTAATATATGCTGGCAGTGCCAATCATCCATAGGTACATTGCTACATATTTTCTGGGAATGTGTTGGGATAAAATCATATTGGAAGGCCATTTTGCAGATATGAAAAACACGTCTTGGGACGTGGAATACCAGACTCACCAGCCCAGGTCTTGTTGTTCTTGGAAGGGGAAGAAGCGGAGGACATAGCAGATAGGGCATTGGAAAGACATCTATTGAATTCGGCAAAGCTACAAATACCACTTAGGCGGAAATCCACTTCCCCCCCAACCCTTAAGGATTGGCTATTAAAGGTGGACGAATTGGCTAGATACGAGGAACTCTCCTCGTTTACTGCTCAGAAGAAAACAAAGTTTAGGGATATCTGGCTTAGATGGTTTCTCTTCAGAGAGACAGAGTAATATAAACAACTGCTTGATTCCTAAGGCAAAATGTTAACATGTAATTGTAATGAGCTGATGGAGTGGATAACATGTTTTTATTGTTCTCTACATACCTTTTACGCCCCTTTCTTTTTCCTTCTGTACCCCAATTTACGTTTGCATTTTTACTATTTGAAACCATAATAAAAATTATAATAAATAAAAAAAAAGAATAAGTATAACATGTACATGGAGCAGGCTGAATGTACTTGGAATTATTGGTACTTTTTAAAATGTTGCTTAACTTTGGGGCAGATTTACTAAATTCCCATAAATTCACATGAGGGATTCAAATATTCGATTGAATTTTCAAAAAGATTCGAATTTGAATTTCGAATATGCAAATTAGGCAAATTCGACCAAATTCGACCATCGAATATTCGAATGATTCGAATATTTGAATGATTCGAATATTCAAATTTAATTTTTTTCGAATATTCGAAAATTCGATGGTCGAATACTTCCCCTTTAAATTTAAATTCAATCACCTTATACTATGACAAAAAAGGTAAATATGTTTCAACTTTATGATCATAACTTTGTAACTAAAAACCCCTGTTTTGCAAACTTACTTTGGAGACAGGGGCACAGGGAATGTGCATTAAAACTAGTACTTCCAATATACTTAAATACACTATAACTTTGCCTTTAGAGTGCTTCCACATACCCCCTATTTTGTACATTATACTTTAGCTAGAAGCTGTGGCTGAGCTTCATGTGGTTTTTAATAGCACCCCATACCCCCCCAGTGAGCTAGATGTGGCCCTATGCCTTTAAAAATGGGCGTTGGTTTGGACAATTCCTCTCCCTTTAAAAGCCGCATACTGGCGGGGGAGGATCGATCCTTTATACTGAAACCAAGGTTCTACTGACACTGATTACAAATAATGCTACTATGCAGATAGACTCCTTATACTATGACAAAAAAGGTAAATATGTTAGGGTCCGCCATGTGGGGTTTACCTTGACGTGGTATGGCGGCTTTTCAACTTTATGATCATAACTTTGTAACTAAAAACCAATGTTTTGCAAACTTACTTTGGAGACAGGGGCACAGGGAATGTGCATTAAAACTGGCACTTCCATTGTACTTAAATACACTATAACTTTGCCTTTAGAGTGCTTCCACATACCCCCTATTTTGTACATCAAAATTCGAATTCAAATTTTTTTAATTCCACACTATTCCCTGTTCGAATTTCGAATTTTTTTTTCATTCTAAATTCGACCAATAGTAAATCTGCCCCTTTGAGTTCAGTAGACTGACTACAGTGGAGCCTCTAAGCAACTGAATGAAAGCCTCCTTGTTTTCCACGGATTAGATAGAGATCGGCAGTTCCAGATGGTCAATATTTTATTTATCACAATAAACTTAATCTACAACAGTTGGAGCGCCTGGCATTGCGGAGCCTGTAGGACAATCAATTCATTGTTTGGCTCAAAGCTCTGTACATGTAGTTTGTGCACTGAAAGCTGCTGGAGAATATTCCATACAGTTTCTTAATACAGAAAGACATGAATTTAATATGGACTCAAAATATGTTTCCCTCTACAAATGACATTTCCCAATTGCCATTGACCCTGGCTGAATAACCTGTGGGTCATGGGATAAGCCAGAAATTCATGGCCCATATCAGAGGCAACTCCCTATAATTTGGTGCACACAGAGTGATACTATGGTATATTACCAGCCATGGTATTCCTTTATACTAAGTACAATTCAACAGGAACAGCCATGGTCGGACTGGGCTGGCGGTACACCGTGGAAAAAAAGATAGGCCCCACCGGCCTAGACCCAATCTCTGCCTGCCCTCCCTCATGGATCTCCCGCCTGCCTTCCATCGCAAACTGATGATTGCCCTCCTTCCCTGATGGCACCAAAAGTAAGTTGAGTTGCAGGGGGGCGGGCGGCGGCTGTCGGTGAGTGAATGGGCAGTCAGTGGGGCCCATGATGATGGCCCTTGGGGTAGGAGACCCAGTGGGCCTTGCACACGCAACTTTGACCCTGGAAACAGCACCATAAGTACTAGGATGATAATTTTTGTGGTTTGGGTGCCCATTTTTATAGAAAGGCAAAGGCATTACCAGCTTATGGGGACCCAGAGGAATAGAGACTCCATTGTGGGACCTACAATAACTGTTGCACAAGGGGCAATAACTGCTGTATTAGGGGTCAGCAGTGGGCTTGCCTTGGGCACTGTTCCAACTAGACTTCCTTTTTTAATGTCTACCATGCTAAATTGCTAAATTATACCATAGGTTCCATCCAGTGAGCCTGGGTCTTATCAAGCTCAGTATTGGGCGGCTCTGAAATCTGATCGAACTGAAGTAAACTGCAAACCAAGAAATCACATCCGAACTTTATTGAAGCCAACAAATTCAATTGTAGGGACCCTGAGATTTGGGTGTAGTTTACTCAGGCAATTTCCCCTCCATATTTGGACACCTAAGGGTCTTAAGTAACTCAGGCAGCTATGTCCCTTTTCCTGGGTCCATATTAGTTCCTGGGAATTGTCCACTAGATGGCACTGTGTAACAATATAAAAGGATATAGCACCATGTGCTCAGTGTCTTACTCCTGGGACCGTGCCTCCCAGAGAGGTGTTACAGGGCCATGGTCTGGTTCCTCTACAGTTAGGTTTAGCCAGTGGTAGTAGTCACTGTGATAGTCACTCTAGGAGTGAAAGGCAGCTCAGGGTAGCTAACGAGCAGCACCAAGGAGAAATAGTGGGGTTAGGACCCCGTGGTATGTACACCACTAGATCAGGGATTACAGTGGGTGAGTTGAGGACCAGATAGGGTGCCAAGATCCCAGGCTGAATACAGTGGGTGAGGTGAGGACCAAATTGGGTGCCAAGAAACAAGACCCCAGGCTGTGAAATCCAGGGCCTAGTGCTATCCACCTGAGAGGAGATATTACCTAGTGAGAGGGTAATTATCCTGTTGAAATGTGAATCATTGGTGCCTGCTATCTATCTTGCATATTGTCTTTATCATCCCACTGGAGGGGTTATCAAAGTATCCTACTACGCTGTCTGTTCAATAAATAAGTTCAAGTTTGCTGCAAAGAACTGTGTCTGACTGAATCTCCTGCTGCACTGAACAACACCAGGTACCAGGAGTTGCAGGGAGTTGCACGGATACACTGGGGGTCCTGGGCACAAGCTAAGCAGTTAGCCGGGTCACACACATTCCACAAATCCACAGCTAAAGCTACACCTACGGGTGCGCTACACAATTTACATAGAAGAGGTCAGAGTGATCAGGCACTTTCTATAACATATCATAAAGAAATAGTGGTCACTGTAGATACCGTTTTAGTCAACAGGGTCTCTTGGGGGCTGGGACCAGGGGAAAACTTTTTAAAGAGACACATTTTTATATAAATATGGCTGTCCGACTTTGGTCTTGTAGCTGTTAATGGATGTTAATAGTAGTTCTTCTACAGTAAGTGAAAGGCTTGACAGTGATATAATGTTTTACTGTCATCTTACTGTCAACTTGCCCTTTTATTCTTTAGTTCTTACTTACAGCTGCATCCCTTGAGACTGGATATATACAGGGTCCTGGCCACTCACTTCTGTTTGAACTTTCCAAAATACATGGTTCCAAGGAAAATGTGGTCATGTCTAATTATAAAATATATATTATTTATATATATTTTCTGCTTTTGCATAATGAAAGAAAGTTTAATTCTATGCACTTGTCCACAATACATTTATTAACAGGTGTCAGTGATTCCAAAGTTATTTTTAAATGTAGCTGAAAGCAGTGTCTCTTACTGTTCTCAACACTGAAACCTTTATCCAGTTCTCACACTGCCTAAGGAAAATAAGAGAGCCATGCAAGTGATCTGGACTAGGGAAGATCTGGTTTCTGCTGCACCGTTTCTGTAGTCAGGAAAGCAGTGAATGGAATAGCAAAGTACAGAGAGTTAGGGGCAAATTTACTCAAATTCACCCAAAATCCTACGAATTTATTTGAAATTCGATAAGCATTTGATTATCGAATGCTTATCGGATAGCCTGTCAGTTTGCTTGATATTCAATTTCTCTATGAAATCGTACGATCGAATACTGATCGTTTGATTTCACGAAAAAATAGTACTTTTTCCTTCGAGCCGCCGAAAAAATCGTACGATTCAAACGATCGAAGCGTTCAATTGTACGAATGATATCCGAAGAAGCCTATGGGAAGGTTTCCATAGGCTTCTATTGGTATTCGGTAGGTTCAATCTGGCGAAGTAGGCATTCGAAGGATATTAAAATTTTAATTCCTTCGATCATCGAATGATTGAATATACGATCATTCGGTATTCGATGATCGAAGAGGCCAAATTTGTATAATCATATTCGATCCATTCACGTGAATTTTGCTAAATTTGCCCCTTAGTGCTTTCATGAGAAACATACAGACTCATTGGAAGTAGTGCCCTGGCTGGATTTGAACCTATGACCACAGTGCTGAAAGGCAACAATGCAAACCATTGCCCCAACCATGCTAAGATGACCCGAATGAAATAAATATGGTTTCTGTTGGCAGCCCTTGATTTCTAAGCAATATATTCCCATCCATCGTCCAAACTCACCCTCGGGGCATTGGGTATTTATACCAGGGTTTATGGATATTTTACAATAAATAAACCCTGTTTTCTGCGTCTTGTCTTTTCCAAGCTAATGGGCGGTAAAGTGAAAGTGAGGTCGTCATCCTGGCACAATTTGAGTCCCATGTTTTACTGGAGAAGAAGGCGTCCCTGTAACTCTCTGAACATCTTTTGTAGCACAATCCAGTCCAGTTTCTCCCCAAGAACACAAAACAAAAGGTTCGTTGTTTGTGTAATTAGCTTTCCAAACATGTTTTTCGCCGGCAAAATATGTAACAATTATGAAAATGAACTGCAGACCTTCTGCTTCACAACATGTGGGCATGATCGAATGATAATGGTTTGGGAAGGGGTGAAATTAATCACCGGGGACCAATCAGGCCGTTTTATTTCCCTGCAATGAGCTAATTCCAGTACTTAACCCACTCTGTCCGGCCACACTGACAGGATTCACTAGGGAGTTGCATAAGTGAGGCACTTGCGCTGGGCCGACAGATGTTTTTGAGGTACAGTTTCCAGCAGCCCACCAACTAAAAAGGCCAATTTTAGACTTTTTATCGTAAATAAAAACTAAAGCCAAATATTAAATAGGGCTCAAAATGCTGTACTTTATATAATGAACTTACTGTACCAGCCTGAGTGTGTATCAGCCCTATAATAGTAATGATCCAGGCCCTCAATGTTGTCCGCAGGTTCTTGATTCATGTTAGACATTTTGAAAGTGTCAGTGGCACTGCACATGCTCAGTGTGCTCATCATCTGAATGCACATTAGCAGTGAGTAAAGTTACACTTGTCATCGCTGATGCTACATTAAATTAAATCCTGGTGCAGGCTGGGCTTTTAACAGAATAAAGAATAAATAGGCTCCCTCCCTGAATCTCACCCTAAATATCCTTTAAGTTGAGCTCCCTAAGGAGGGCCCAGTCCTACAGTCTGTGAATCCCTATTAAGGTAATGACAGATAAAACAGAGGCAAAGGGCTAGTACACATGGGAAGATTCAGGGAGATTGGTCGCCATCGTCGCTTCTTTGGTGGCGACTAATATCCATGAATTGCTTACCCATGTCTTGCGCCCACTAAAATGTAAAGTCGCCCGTCGCCTATTCACACACGGCGCTGCGTTTTCTTAAGTCGATGAAAATTACCTCCCATGTGGACTAGCCCTAATAGTTAGAGAGAGAAAAGGTGAATAGTACAAAAGCCAAGGAAAGAAAAAAATGAAGGGAACAGCAAAAAACTACGGTGAGGAAGAATTTCATTGATGAGAACCTTATTTCTATAGCACTAACATTCTGCAGCACTTTACAGAGATTATGCATCATTTACACCCAGAGGAGCTTACAATCTATGGTCCCTATCACATATACTCTGTGGTCTATCATATCTCAATTAACCAAATGTTTTTGGAGATGTGGAAGGAAACCAAATGCCCATAAGAAACCCACGCAAGTACGAATGAGAATGGCAGAGAAGCGTAGGCTAAAATTAATTGGAAAGTGAGCATTCTGGTAAAGGGTAGTCACCTGATAAAATTACATTATTGAGCCACCCCTTTACCGTCACTTAAAGGGGTGGTTCACCTTTAATTTAACTTTTAGTATGTTATAGAATGGTCAATTCTATGCAGCTTTTCAACTGGTCTTCATTTTTTTCTTTTTTATAGTTTTTGAATTATTTGCCTTCTTCTTCTGAGTCTTTCTAGCTTTTACATGGGGTCACTGACCCCATCTAAAAAAACAAATGCTCTATAAGGCTACAAATGTATTGTTATTGCTACTTTTTATTACTCATCTTTCTATTCAGTCCCTCTCCTATTCATATTCCAGTCTCTTGTTCAAATTAATGCATAGTTGCTAGGGTCATTGGGACCCTAGCAATCAGATGTCTGAAATTGCTAACAGGAGAGCTGCGGAATTAAAAGCTAAATAATTCAAAAACCACAAATAATACAAAATGAAAACCAAATGCAGATTTTCTCCAAATATCACTCTCTACAGCATACTAAAAGTTAACAAGGTGAACAACTCATCTAAAAGTTGGTAGTCCTCTTCCACTCTTCACCTCTCAAGGTAGGACCCAGCCCACTACAAATCTCTCGAAAACTCCTATGCCCTGTTTAGAATAAATGAGAAAAAAAGCAAGTTAAAATGGTTTGTTATAGAAATAACACTTTTTTTTACCTTCACTTGAACGTCTTTTTGTCCTTTAGTAGCCCTCTACCTTTCTTCAAAACAGGAGCCAGCTCTCTGCAAATCTATTTACTGGAAACTCCAACACTCAGCAGCTTCAGAAAAAAATTCAAAAGAGAAGTTCACCTTTCTATGACTTTGAAGCACCTTGAAGTGCAGTTGCCAATAGCAACCAATCAAGACTTTTTCTTGATAACGGTTAGTAGACTGTTCAAAACAAAATGCTGATTTGGTTGTTATTGGCAGCTGTGCAGGTACAATCTAACACCTCTTTTTTACATCAGGTATTGAGAGAGAGAGATACAATTTATGGTTGTCTGTCTTATGTACATTCTGGGAGCCACATGTCACAAGGGCACTAGGCAAATAACAGGCATATGGCAAACCTGCCGACATAGGCTAGAGTCCTGCGTGGGTAAATGTTTTGCAACCCGTACCCGACCCATCCCGCAAGCTGCAATCCGCAACCCGGACCCGCAAGCTGCATTCCTACCCTCCTGGACCCGCTACCCGACCCCGACACACAAGTATCTTATCTGCAACTCAGACCCGCTGACCATCAAGAATCAGGAAGTGCTGTCATTGTAACTGGAAGTGACACCATCGGAAGTAGGCTTGATCAGAAAAAATTTGAAAAAATCGCATGCAGAACCGCCGACCTGTGTCTATACCCACACCCAGAATGTTTACCTGCAACACGCAGTGGACTGCAAGTTTTTGCGGGTAATCTGTGGATAGGGTTGCCACCTTTTCTTGAAAAAAATACCGGCCTTCCTATATATTTATCTTTTTTTCCTACTAATAACATTGGGATCAACCATCCAAAATACTGGCCAGGCCGATAAAATACCGGTCAGGTGGCAATCCTACCCGTGAATACCCGACCCACTGCAGGACTCTAACATAGGCCACATTGTATGTTTTTACCATTCACCCCTATCTATACACCCAGTTTTTGGTGACTGAACCAGGCCAGGCCTGCATTGTTTAAAAGTGCGTCAGACTGGGGGACCCAGGCCCACTGGGGAAGGTACCTCAGGGCCCCCCCAGCCCACCCCAGCCCACCCCAGGAAAAGCAATACCAACCCTGTTACCTGTTTAAGACTTGCCTGCTGGAAATCTTGGCCTCTCGCAGTCAACAATGAACCCAAAATACCTCCTCATTGGAGAGGGGAATCATCTTGGGTATAAAATATAAACCCTTCACCTCTGCCTCTGGATTTAGCCAAGCATCCATAAAAGCAGCAATACTTGGCTTCTGTTAAATTTTATTTAATCCCTAACCATGTTAGGAACCTAAGGGCTGTCGCCCTGAAAATAGTCGCCCTAGACATGATGGGGCAGATTCACTAACTTGCGAATTTTCACCAGCGTCAGCTTCGCACACCTTGCACCACTTCGCCAGGCACAAATTCGTACCCCTACACTAATTCACTAATATGCATCCTAGGTGCTGAACGCTGGCAACTTTTCGCTAGTGCGAGCATGTCAAAGCAAAGATGTGCTAGCATTCATTTGTGCCTAGTGAAAATTCACTGTGCTTAGGTATTGGAGATCTTTATTATAAATTTTGGTGCAAATGCTTGGTTACCACTTTTTATTACAAATGTCCAGGGAACCTTTATAAAGACAAGAGAGTTAATATAATGCTCTACATATGAGTCCACTGTAAAACGGATTCCAATTGTTATAAAATGTCTGCAGAAAACCAGTTACCCAAAAAAAGTTTAAGTTAGAACTTTTGCAGGCAATCCCACTTCAAAAAAGTAAAAGTCGCCAGCATGTTTGGAACTTTAATGCATTTTCAGCACACAGGATATGATGTAAGTGACCGGAGATTGAGGAAGATCTAGTTTCTTTTTAGCACTTTGCCTGGTCTGAGGTAGTGAAGTCAACTCTGGCGAAAGTAAAAAAAAATCTGCAATTTACTGAATTTGCGGAGTAATGACTTTTCACCAAACGAACGCTAGCGACGGTCCTGTTTGCTAGAAAACTGTCCTCTGTGTCTGTTATTGAATTATGTCTAACGCTGGCGAATTGTCGCTAGCAATAGCCACTTGCTCTTCAGTGAATGTGCCCCATGGACCCTTGGCTGCCTATATGGTAAATATGGCAGCTGCCATCACCATTATCACTAACTCAGTGAGACAGCCAAAATGTGGCTACTAAAAGGATCTCCTTTTCCATGACCCAGGACTGCAACTAGGGGTAGACAGATGGAAGAGCTACTGTATGTGCCAAATTCCTCCCCACTGTTACACCCTTGGCACTTGTATCTCCTCCCTATCCCTACATCCAGCCTTTACAAGTCTAATTCTTCACCTGGGAGAGACCACAAAGATGGTGGTGCGGCTCTTCTTTCCAAAGAGAAGCACTGGCCCATGAATATAACAATTTAATTTTATGTGGGGTGCTAACATTTTAGTAGTCCCCTAGTGAATTGAGTTTTCCATATCTCTGGAATCACTATTTTGCACCCATTTTGCCTTTTTCCTTTTCTTTTCATACTGATAAAACTGAAATTACTGCTTCCCAATTTTTTATTTTTATCTGCCAGCTCAACTTGGATGATCGAGTGCCACAGTATTTAAATCTAATTGCTTCCCTACAGTATTTATCCTTTGGAGCTACAAGATGTCCCAGAGGTGTGCTTTTCAGAGCTGGGAAGGAACAGTCCATGTGTTCCTCAGTCTATTGCATTCTAGAATACTCAGGGCCTATATTTTACTGTATGAACAGAAGTAGTGAGACAGGAACAGGAAAAGTACTGGAAAGGAGGAATTTTCCCCAGCTTTTTGTCAGTGTTTTCATAGGCTCCAGAAAATATGTGTATATGTTATTGGAAAACTTTGTCTCTTCAAATTGAGTTGTAGGAGAGCTGGAAAATGGATTGGAGTCTGTTTGAAGAAGAAAGGTGGGTTCTCCAACAAAAACCCCATGGAAATATTTTGGGCTACAACAGGTTGTAGTGTAAAAATATGTACTGTATCTGTTTGTTGTCAGGCTGAGAAACAGACGGAGACCTGTGGAAAATGAAAGGCAAAAAAATAAAATCCCATTTTTACTTTCTTTAATGAAAAAGAAATCTATCTTCATTATACTTCAATTAAAAAATGTGTACCGTTTTTATAAGAAACCTGACTGTGTTCAGTGAAATTCTCCCT
>CM044433.1:8821465-8841259 GCA_024363595.1 Xenopus borealis
CGATAAAGATTATCTAACCTGGCCGATCAATCATCAGACCAATGTCGGACGAAAAATCGTTAGATGTACGATCATTTGTATCCCACTAACCGATTGGTCGGACTTCACTAAGATCGGTTGTTCTGCAGGGAAAGATCGTTGCGTCTATGGGGAGCTTAACTCTGATTTAGTCAGTGACTTGAAGGGGGGCCACACGGGACATAACTGTTCAGTGAGTTTGCAATTGATCCTCAGCATTCAGCTCAGATTCAATAGCAGCAGTTATGGCCTGTGTGGCCCTCCCTCAAGTCACTGATTGGTTACTGCCTGGTCACCAGGGTAACAAGTCATCCAGTCACTCCAGCCTTACATTTGTGCCTAACTAACTATATTAGAAACATGTTTTATTTTGCACAGCTTATTTATTTACCCAGTTTTTATTTTCATACTGAACAATTCCTTTAAACCAAATTAAACCAGGTACAAAGTATTGTTTAAGTAGTACAAAGAAAAAGGAAGCCATTTTTAAAAACTTTAATTATTTAATAAAAATGGAGTATCCGGGAGATGACCTTCCCATAAGTCAGCGCTTTGTGAATAACAGATCCCATATCTGTATTTTACATTTTTATTTTTCACGATTTCCCACAGGGCCTAGACTCCATCAAGCAGTTATGGCGTTTCTGCTCGTAGCTGGTGCATCAAGTACACGGCGAAAAGAAATAAATCTATTTACCAGGCAAAATGTCATTAAAAAGTTCACTTTAATATGGCACTTGGGAAAACAAAAGACTTTACTCAGCATCAAACATTAACAATACATCTGTACATTGTTTGTTCAGGTGTCTCTGTACATAATGCATAAGATGGACACAAAATACTGCTAACATTTCCACAGGTCTGTAAAATACACAAGGCAAGAAATTACAATTTTGCTTTGTAAGAATGATGTGCTGCTTCAAAATACACCCTGTAGATTAGGGATCTCAACGTGGCTGTTTAGCTGTAATGAAACTCCAACTGCCAGCTTCATGGTCTTGCTTGCTGGCTCTTTTTGTAGGATGCTGGCAGTTGCAGTTCCACTACTTTGGGTAGCCACGGGATGGAAATCCCTTCTGTAGATGGTCAAAGTATACAAAGCTGGGTTGTGCTTACGAGGCTGGTAACAAGAACAATAATTGGCAGGCAATTAAAGCCCAAGAAAAACTGCCATCCCATTTAATAGACAGTAGGTCTGCTGTACAATTTCCCCATCATTAATGGATACCTCCCAACTTTTTGGAAATAAAAAGAGGGACAAAAATTTTTGCTGTTCAGTGAAAATCTGGACTTTCCAATACAAACCCATGACTGCGGGTTGAGCTGTCAAAAGCGGGACTGTCTCTCTGCAATCGGGACAGTTGGGAGGTATGACTAATTCCTCATCTAAGCCATAGGTCAGCCATGAGGAATTTAGGGAATATACCTGATGAACATGGACCCTTTAACATTAAGGTGGGCTAAACATGACTGAACAGAAACGTATACAGCAGACCTACGCTCAGTAACACAGGATTGGCAACATTTTTCCCAGGGTGCCTCCCTATATAAAGATAATACTTCACTAGACTAAACAACCCTTCTGGTCCCAGAGACAGATGAAAATAAGGGATATTTATTGTCGAGGCACAACATTGCACAGAATCACCCACAAGACATTTTGGGAACCATCTTTTTTTTTTATTAGGTATCACAAACTGGCAAAAAAGTTGTTCCTTATATGCAATATGCAGCGACATTTATATTAGCTAGCTGCTGGCCACGGAATTAGAAAACACTTAAACAAAAGTGAAGCTGTACGCCCCCCCCCCAACCTAAACTGCATGTAAAGCATTAGTAATAGATGATATATTTCCCCCTAGGATGTGCAGAACCACTAGACAAGGGATGGGGCCCTTCAGATGTAGTTGTGGCAACTCCCAGCATGCTCTTCAAAAGCTTTCATTATGTTAGCATTTGGAAGGCCCAAAATAGGCTATATATACCTTTTCAAGCTGTACATGACCACAGGCGAATAAAACATTTTGCCAACACAAAAAAGCCAGGGTTAGAGCAGATGGAGGGTCCCAATGTGATATAGTGTGGCTAGAGCACCGTTACGAGGGGGTAAAAAAAATATGTAATCGGGTGTGTAAATGCTGAAAACCTTTGCCAAGCCTGTCAGCTCATACTAGGGGTTGCAGCATACCGCCAGCAGCAGTATGGGCATCCCTAATAACATATTTCTGCCCTGCAGAATAAGAAAGGACATCCCAATGTCTAATGTGCTAAAAATGATTTATAAACACCCAATATTTGCTGCCAGCAGGTGGCTGATAATGATGTTCAGGTTGGGTTTATCCTGCACCACCCTCCCTCCATCCGCACCTGACTCCCAGGTTTCTTTTATGGACCCGTGATGACCCGCCTATGACGTCCCAAAAGAGGTAGGGTGAGCAGGCACCCGTCTATAAAAGTCGGAAGCCAGCATTGTATGGTCACAGGCGGCAGGCCCGGACTGGCAATCTGTGGGTTAGGGCAAATGCCAGAGGGGCTGCTATAAGGTTCCATAGAAAGTCAGTATTTAGTGGGCTGGTGGGGGCTGTTTGGGCCTCTATGTGGGCTGATTGGGCCTCTGTGTACCTGAAATGCCAGGGCCTATTTTGATTCTCAGTCCAGTCCTGACAGGTGGGTCCCGAACCCAATCTCTCACGGGTATTGGGCTGACCCGCACATCACTAGTGGCCGATGTATAGGGTTGCCTCCTTTTGGCCTATCTAACTCCGGACATCAGTGATGTCAGGGACGTGGCAATCGTAGGTAATCCTGCCACGTTTTCCGAATTTGGAAATCCGGGCAGGAAGTTTTGAGCCGGGCAGCCCTTCAAAAAACCAGACAGTCCAGGTCAAAACCGGACAGGTGGCAACCCTACATGTGATGTAGGCACCCCACAAGTTCACACAGCAAAAATCATACCAACAACAGCAAGTGATGTATGGTCAAGTTGCTGCAACCCTTAAATCCAGTTAAAATGAACCAACTTTAATATTACCCTGTTAGTGTCTTGACTCCAGTGGCCACATTATCTTTAGGACTTGCGCTCTAATTAGTAGGTCAGTGTTTTCTTGTGCCCTCATATTTTTGTCTACCCATAATTGTATCCTTGATATGTCACCGGAGACTGTGATATAAACTACCCCTGACATGTACATTATTTCACAAAAGAGGACAGATACGGGGGGGGGTCCATTATCCAGAGTGCTCGGGACCACTTGGGGCTTTCTTGAATTTGGATCTCCATGCCTTACGTTGTCTAAAAAGTCGTTCAAGAACAAGGTCCTGCTTTTATTATTACAGAGAAAAAGAAAATCCCGTTTTACATTTTTTTGATTAAAATGAGAGTCTATAGGAAATGGGCTTCCCATAATTCACAGCTAACTGGATAACGGATCTCATACCTGTATTCTGTTTGTGTAATTATGTTTTAAGCATGGACCTAAATCTCCTCCTGCTTAATATTAGGGTGCTGGTTTTGGAAACCTGTGCCTTCTACATATCGTTGACTAGGACTACAACAAAGTGAGCTCTATGATTCGAAACAAAACAAAAAAAAAACAACTCAGCAATTAATATTTTCAGGCTTCAACTACCATTGTACTATGGAAACTTTTTCCTTTTGCACGGTTAATTTCCTGACCTGTCCAGGAAAGCACTGATGTTCTGTAGGCCAGGAAGTAAACAGTGCAATGAAAAGTTTCCCTTTAAGGCTGCAAGTCCAAGCCCCTTCTGTGCAAGCTAACCACAATGGAGTTTGCAAAGCTGCCTTTTTTTTTCTTTCATATTTACAGGTATTATAAAAAACAATCTTAGTAAAATTAATTAAATAAGTACTTGTTTGCTTCTATCTCATTAACCCAGCCTGGAAATCTTATTAAGTGCTTGCAAACCATGCCTTCTTTTTCTTTTAAATAAATGTGTGTCACAAGACTTCTCTACGCTTTGGGGCATTTAAAAGAAGAAAAAAAAAAGCAAAAAAGAATAAAACCATAATTATACATTTGCCTTGCTAATTCGGAAGCGATTAAAAACCGTTATAAATACAATGCCTCCGCAGAGTACAAAAAGAGGTTTAGAAACAGCAGGGCTTGTTATTAAAAAACTATGCCTAAAGGCGAAAGGAGAGCAATAGAAAAACAGCCTCTGATTTAGGAAGTGTGTGATCTTGGTGTGACTGGCCTAATTTTGGAAAATGGCCTAATTTCCAAAGGCGCTGTGCGTTCACTAGAGCGGGAATGGGTGTTACACAAGTTGTAAGCCCAACCCAACACTTGTGATAAGTGAATGTGTGTGAGATAACTTTCTAAGGGCTCTTAAAGTGGCCATACACGGGTCGATAAAAGTCGGCAGCTTATCGACCCGTGTATGCGGCCCTCCGACGGGCTTTCCCGATCAATATCTGGCCGAAAGTCGGCCAGATGTGGATCGGCGGGACTAAAAATCCAGTCGGATTGCATCTGTTCGTACATGCAGTCCCACGATCCAACCGCCCATATGGCCTCAGTTATGATCCAACTGTTGGGCCCAAGGGCCCACGATCGGATCAGCCCGATATCGCCCACCTCAGGGCGATATCGGGGAGAGATCTGCTTGTTTGGCGACATTGCCAAACGAGTGGATCTCTCGGTGTATGGCCACCTTTTACACATGGGTGTTTTTACCTGCACTCCCCTGCGTTCTGTTTTGTTCCGTTCAGCCGCAGGGGAGCCCAGGAGTAAACCCACTTGATTCTTTTCAATGTGGCTGTACTCAGCCCCCTTCAAAAGAACGGAGTGTGTCTACTCCTGCGGCTGAACGGAACAAAACGGAACGCAGGGGAGCACAGGTAAAAACGCTCATGTGTAAGAGCCCTAAAAGTGGTCTGGACTGGAGTTATCAGCTTTTTCAGAAACTTTATTTTCCAAAAATCTATAGGATGCCGTTAAAGGGAAATGATCATCAAAAGACCCAAGTATTTCACTGAAAATAGTGTTACTTTTTTTTTTAGATTTCTTTTTTCTGTTTCTTTGGAAAAGGAAAACTATACCCCAGGGCATCGCAGGTCTCTATAAAAAGGTGTGCCACAAAACACCCATAAACCAAAAATTTTATTTTATAATAGTGTGTGCCACTGGATATTACCATTCTGAAACACTGTCCTTTAAGTGTAGCCAATGTAAGCCAATTAATTGTAAAATACCCCAGAAAACATAGTAGGATAAATATAGTTCCAATGCCATACATAATGCCCCAGAACATGTGGCAGGATATATACAGAGTCCGTTTCACATATAATAACCCAATATCATATGGTATTATGAATACGGTGCCAGCATCTTGTATAATCCACCATCCTGTTTGTTGTAGGCAAATTAATTTAAGTTTGTTTGGGTAGGCTTAGCCTTATAAGGCTCAATAGATTGCCTGCTATCATAGGTTTGCCCCTGTACTAATCATAAAAACAACCCCTAAGTCTGACCATACCCTGTACAGACAGATGCCATTAAACTATGGCACAATAGGTATCCCCCAATACTGTGCACATTTCTAATTGAAAATATTTAAAGCTTGGACGGCCCCTTGATATCATTTGTCAAAGGCAACCGGATTATTAAAAGAAAATACAAGTTGATGATAGTTTCCCTTTAACTAGAAATACTGTAAAAGGAACTGTGTATAATTAAAATCTGGCACTGGCTTCCAATGTTCACTGTACAATTGGACAAGGTAATTTTGTGTGGGAAAACATAAAAAAAAAAGGAGCCTTTTGGGCAGATTCATGTGGTAACGTTAAACAATCAAAGAATATCTAAACAGAAGAGCTATTCTTACTAGAATGCCCGGTTTTTTGTGGTCTCATTAATGAAGAAGGAGATGAATGGCTGAGATGAATTCAGAGACTAAGGCAAAGTTAGGGTAGTTTGCAAAAAATAAAACATTTTTACAAAACAAAATGTAAAAAAAATTTGGTGTGCCCAATACCTCTTCCTCTGGACCAGTAATGGTCTCCCAGTAAACTTTCCTTTTTTTTTAAATAATAAATTACATTTTTGGTTGAAATAACAATAGGACAATATTCTTAGGTGAATCCAAATACAGAAAAGCCGAACGTGTTATGCGATCACATGGTCAAAGAACTTTGAAGCGCTTAAAAGTCCGAATGTTTTTGTATCTCCAATACTTTGCTATCCGAACACTTGGGATTCACAAAGTCCTGCTGAAAAAGTCAAACAAAACACTTACAGGGAGAAATATAGGAACATAAAAATTCCCACTGAGCACACACAAACCAGTCCAGTGTTGAGAACTCGTGTAACAACCGGATTCTCTTCCAGCATTTTTAAACAAGCTGCTTCGTCCTCTGCCTTTATGGCCCTTTTGTTGGCAGTGTCACTTTTAAACCCACAGAACCAGTCAAAAAATTTGGAGCATTTGCTCTGGTACTCGGCAGCCCCCTCTGTAGGTACTTGGCCCATCAGAGCTGCCTGCCCATTGGAATAGCAATCCACTGGGGTTTCTGCTTCGGAGACACTTAAAGAGCTCAGTAGATTATTACTGAGATTGTTATCGTCTTTGTAAGTCATGAGCAGAGTAATATCCTCTGTTTGAACATTCTTGATGTGTTCATCAGACTTCCCATTTGGAAGCGCTTGCTTAATGTTATTTTCAGTGCACTGTATAACATTGTTCTCCTGTTCTTTATAAGAATCCTCCTTGTGGTTATTTTCATTCACAGTCTTGTTTTTTAATGCCCAGAAGGTAGTGGTCCGAATCTGCTCCTTCGTTGGAGGTGGAGTTAATAGGCTGATAATAACAGCAATGATACCAGTGATCCAGAACAAAGCCGTAGCTATGTACATGTAGTGGATGTGTTTGATAAAACTGGGTCTATTATCAGGCAGGTTGCATTCTGGTGCACGGTAGACAAAGGCAAGAACCAGACGGGTAACTCCAAGCACAAAGCCAACCACTCCACCATAAAATGCACCTTGTTCATTGCAGCGTTTCCAAAATATGCCCAGAAGGAACAAAGCTGCTACTGGAGGAGTCAGATAGTCTGCTACCTCTTGGATGTAGAGATACATCTGACCTCCCTGCATTTCAACAATTATTGGTACCCAGGCAATACTGATGACCACCATGAAGGCTACAAAAACTCTTCCCACTAGCATAAGCTCACGTGATGAAGCACTCTTACGCATGAATTTGTATATGTCCAGAGTAAAGATAGTGCTTGCACTATTAAAGATGGAGTCCAAGTCACTCATGAGCGCTGCGATCATAACAGCCATCATAAGCCCTCGTAAGCCTACAGGTAGTACTTTCATAACCAAACGGGGATATGCAATATTGGAGCATCCAGCTCTGCTTCCACAAACTGCCATACAGTGCTCTGGATTGATGCAAGCAATATCATCAACAAACAATATTCTGGAGATCATTCCAGGAATGACAATTATGAACATGGGCAAAATTTTCAGAAATCCTGCCATGAGAGTTGATCCTTTAGCATGAGATATGTTTTTTGCAGCCAGAACCCTCTGCACAATCACTTGGTCGGCACACCAATACCACACTGAAGCTGGAGTTTGACCTAAAATAAATCCAGGCCATGGAATGTCTTCATCAGTAGGCTCACGTAGCATCTTTAGGGCATCTGGCTTTGGAGTGACATGGCATGAGTTTGTGTTGGTAATATTATAAGTCTGTAAAATTGAGGTGACATTAGGCGTTGCCAACATATATCTCCTTTTTACTTCCTCAAACCCTCCAATTTCTACAAAGCTTATTATGGTAAGTGTAAGAGCTCCAATGATCATAAGAAAAGCCTGGAGAGTATCTGTGTAGATGACAGCCACCAATCCACCCGTGACAGTGAGAAGAGCAGTCATTCCGATGAGCAAGATCACGGATAAGTATAGATTCCATCCCAGAGATTCTTGTATAAACAATGCCCCTGAATATAGGTCAACAGAGAGTTTAGTGAAGATGTACAGAATTAAGGATAACACTGCAAAATACACTTGAATTCTATGTCCTCCGTATCGCCTTGATAAATACTCAGGCATAGTATATATTCCTGAACGTATGTAGACTGGAATAAAGACCCATCCAAGGAGCTGTAGAAGTAACAAGGCATTTAATTCCCAAGCACCCACTGCAAATCCACTTGCGGCACCAGATCCGGACAGTCCAATAAAGTGTTCACTACCAATATTGCTGACAAATAGAGAGGCGCCCACAGCTGCCCAGGTCATAGACCGACCTGCAAGAAAGTATCCACTCACAGTACTTCGGTTTGATTTCCACATGGCAAAAAATCCAAAGCATAATACGAGAACAAAGTACAATGCCACTATGGCAATATCCGCTGCTTCCAATGACGCTCTCATGATTAGTTGAGTGTTCAAGCTTTAACAAAATCTTATAAAACAATGTGCGTTAATATAAAATAGTGTATAGAAGTGCAAAAGTCTTTGTCCTTTGGTTTGCTCTCTTGGCGGTGGTTCCGGTTATATCCGGTGCTTAGTACACACTTTTTAAAAAAAAATAAATCGACAATCTCCAAGGCCATCGGATTTTTACCATGTAGCGTGGCCTATTGTAAGGAACCCTGCAAGGTAGCAAAAACAAAACACAAAGACATAATTAGAAAAGGTAGCCATTGTGAGAACAATGACACTTTGGGGTAATAGAATAGATGGTGAGTAAATACATTTGGGGCAATGGCACACACAGCAATTACTGGCATTCAGGCAATTAATAGCTCTGTGGTTGAGTGACTTCACGCTCAGAATCACTTCTGATACTGTGGAGCTTTTAATTGTCTTGGCTACAAAGGCCAGGAATCACAACATGTGCCATCGCCCTTAGGGCCTTGGTACATGTCAACTTTATTGTCTCACTGTCTTCACTGAAAAGTATGAGAAATGCTAATGGGGGTTACAGAAAGGAACCACTAGGAAAGCAGGTGCAAGCATAAAGGACTTTTTGACCACTGCAGTTTATCCTTACAGAAAATCCAGAATAAAAATACTAAACGTGCCATAGGCCCATGTAGTTACAATTCCCTCAGTGTATTTCTACCAGAAAGTGTTGCTGCCAAAAACCAGAGCCATATTTACCATGTTGCCACTTGAGGACTTGTGCCTATGGTGGCAACTTTAGGAAGATGTCAATCGGGTGCCAACATGGTAAATAAAATGTTGTGAGGCAAGAAGAGCATTAGCTTTTTTGGTGGTGTTTTTGCCACAGAGGTCTACAAAAAGCACCATGAACAACTCCCACAAATACAAACACACAAATAAAGGCATTCTCTAGAAGTCCTTGAAATCAGAATGTTATGGATATATCTGAAATATCTAGCACTGGGTCTTAAGGTCCATCTCATATGATCTCCTTCTGATTGGCCACAGGCTGAAGGGATGGACAGCAAACAAAGAACCATTCACAATAGTGAAAAACTCTACCTGCACCCGACCAGAATCCACCCACAACCAACCTGAACCATCCTTCTCTCCTCTATTTATAGACCCCACCCTCCTATAAAACCAGTTGTGGGAGGGGAGAGCAGGCAGAAGAGCTCAACCTGTACCCGCCGGCTACCCGCAAATGCTGTGCTGAGGTTGGCCCAAACCTGATCAACCCATGGGTATCGGGCCGGCCTGCACATCATTAATAAACAGCAAGGACTAAGGTGAAGATGCTCCTCTTTACTTTATCATCTGCCAATGCACTAAGTCAGCGATCCCCAACCTGTGGCTGGTTAGCAACATATTGCTCACCAGCCCCATGGATTTTGCTCCCAGTGGCCTCAAAGCAGATGCTTATTTTGGTTTAATAAAAAACAGGTGTACTGCAAAATAGACCTTCCTGTAGGATGCCAGGCCACATAGGTACTACCATATAGCCAATCAGAACCCTTATTTGGAATCCCCATGAACATTTTCGTGCTTATGTTGCTCTCCAAATCTCTTTATATTTGAATGTGGCTTGAGGGTAAATAAAAAAAGTGTTGGGGACCTCTGCGCCAGGAGGTATCAACAGATCAGAATTTCAAGCCTGCCCAATTCCCAAGAAAACCAATAACCGCAGGATATGCAACTGTCTGCAAAGGAACTGAGGGAGTTTGAAACAAGCAGCCTCAAATTGACTGGGCACCACCCTTGTGAGTTGTTAATCACTGCAGTGCAACTAAATGCTGGAAACCACAATGTGCCACTGCACAACATATATGATTAAAGAGACCAAACTTATATACACAGGCCAAAGCTTGGGGTGTCTAAAAGTTAAGCCTCTGATGCTACCGAGTGGCTATTGTGACTGCGGCTCTTTACATTATGATGATTGGAAACATTTATCATGACGTTTCATCTATTTTGCCAGAAGAAGCAAAAGCAATAACGATCTTCAGACCTCTCTCTAATTCCTAAGTGACTTCTCTTGTGTGTGTGACTGAGTGTTCTATAATGTATACTTGCTTTTCAGCAGACTTCATGACTAATACCTTTATTTGTAATATACACAACGGGTAATATGTGTCAGAAAAGCTGTAAGGAGCCAACAGAATTATAAGTTACATAGCAATACATTTAATTAAGTTAGACACAACTTTAAAGGGATTATTCACCTTAGCATGGTGTAGACTGAGGAATTCTAAGTAGGGATGCACCGAATCCAGGATTCGGTTCGGGATTCGGTCAGGATTCGGCCTTTATCAGCAGGATTGGGATTCGGACGAATCCTTCTGCCTGGCCGAACCGAATCCAAATCCTAATTTGCATATGCAAATTAGGGCCAGGGAGCTAAATCACGTGACTTTTTGGCAGAAAACAAGGAAGTAAAAAATGTTTTCCCCTTCCCACCCATAATTTGCATATGCAAATTAGGGTTCGGATTCGGTTTGGTATTCGGCCAAATCTTTCGGGAAGGATTCGGGGGTTCGGCCGAATCCAAAATAGTGGATTCGGTGCATCCCTAATTCTAAGACAATTTACTATTGGTCTTCATTTTTTTACACTTTGACGTTTTTGTTGACGTATTCACAATTTTTGTTCTGTGCAGCTCAAAGCCTTGAAATTTAAAGGGGACCTGTCACCCAGACATAAAAATCTGTATTAAAAAAGTATTTTTCAAATGAAATATGGAACTCAATTTTTTTTTTTACTAACCATCTGTTAAAAAACTCAATCACAAATCTCAGCTGTCAATCATTTCGCCTTCCCCGCCTCTATGCCTTAGGCACAGCAATTACTTTCACTTTCATTTTTGCACTTTCTTAATGTCAATGCCACTCCCCACATGACCCCGCCCTCCTCCGCAGGGTCACTGGAATTAAGTTTTAGGATGATCCAAACCTGGTCTTGATAATAGTTTTCACAAAATGGTGCTTGCCTGTACGCTCTAATTGTAAATTGAAAAGAATGAAAGAAACAAGATTTATGAGAGTTATGACTGATTTAAATAATACAGAACAGAAAAAAAGGATTATAGATTATAACAATGGATTTGGAATTATTTCTCAGGGTTACAGGTCTCCTTTAAAGCGCTTATCTGCGGTAATTAACCTAGCAAGTTTTAAAATCGAAGATGACTAGCAGAGTTCCTGAACAGAAAAATAAAGCCATTAAAAAAAATAGCAATTAAAGTAAAGTAAAGCAACACGGTGATAATGAAGACAAATTGATTATAATAGCTTTCTCTATTATATACATATACTAAATGCTTATGTAAAGGTAAAGCTATATATTTAGTTTGCTTTAGTTTAGCCTTTTATAATTTTGTTTAGCCTTTTACAATTAGCCTTTCGGGACATTATCATACCTTGTTGCTACAGCTAAGGTACTGCATGAAAGGAGACATACTGTAAGTAAAACAAGAAGGTGCCTGTGTATTATTCATATTTTACATATAGAAGGATTGTGCTTAAAAAAAATAGTGTTCGTGTTGATTTTTCAAACATTTCTGCAAACACCCCTACTACTTCCCCCCTCTGTTCCACTTCCTACTGCCTCCTTTCCCAGGCTGTGCAGGAAAGCACACTGCACTGTAGAAAATCTAATCAGCAGTTAGGCTGACCTGATAGGGAACTGAAGTCTACCTTTCCTTACGTTACTGCAGGGTTGTGATTGTCTATTCCCCTCCTACTGTGCTTCTGGCAAGGGCAGTTACCCCCTCATTTGAAACAAGGACAGAGACCATAGCAGGTTTATAAAAATAAAAACTGGGTAAATAGATAGACTGTGCAAAATAAAAAAATGTTTCTAATATAGTTAGTTAGCCAAAAATGTAATGTATAAAGGCTGGAGAAAGTATTTTCCACTTCCAAATTCGACCACCAATTTTTTTTGGGGGGTAATTTTCGATCGAATATGGGAGTTTTCGATTGAAAAATGGCCATATTCAATAGAATCAAAATTGTTCCAATTATACGATTCGAAAGAACGATTTTCACCGAAATCCTTCGATTTCTCACAAATATTTTCAGGACAAGTTCTGTGAGGTCCCCCATATGCTAAAATGGCAATCCAGCAGCTTTAACCCGGGGAATAGTTGAGGTCTAAGGATTTTTAAAGGGCCAGTACTTCGAAATTCAAATTTTAACAATTTGAATCGATTTTTGGGCTATTCAATAGTGAAAGTAGTCCAAAATCACTTCAGATTTTTGAAATTCGAGTCTTATTGGAATTTTCACTTTGACCCTATTCGACCCATAGTAAATCAGCACCTGAATGTCTAACATAATAGCCAGAACACTACTTCCTGCTTTTAATCAGTGACTTGAGGGTAGCCAAAATGGGACATAACTGTTGCTTTTGAATCTGAGCTGAGTGCTAAGGCTCAAGGCCCCCCTTATAGTCACTGACTAACTAAGAGTTTGAGAGTAGTGTTCTTTTCTGTTCTGTTACTCATCCAGTCACTCCAGTCTTTATACATCACATTTTTAACTAACTATATTAGAAACATTTTGTGTTTTGCACAGACTATTTACCCAGTTTTTTCATTTTACACTGAACTGTAGTCAACCGTCAAAAAGGTCAGCCTAAGTGTGGCCCAGGGCATAAGTTTTAGTCTCCACTAGACTTACTGTCACTCTGTGGGGAGCTCTAACAAGGAACATGTTTTGGCTGCAGATGAAGGGCCCATGTGGTGGTTTATTCTTCTGTTATAGAGAACAATGGTGACCAAAATGCCTTCTCCCACTTGGCGCCACTTCCCAGTGAAAGCTTGGATGATGATTTGGAGCACTATGGTTCTCCCTGAAAACATTGTGGTCAAAACACCACAACCCTTTTTCTAAGAATGTTCTGGAGACCGAAGACTCTGTAGAGCTGTTTGCCAGGAAAGCTGAGAGCTCTGAAAAAGACAGTTCTGAGGCTTAACATCAAGGGCACAGGCTAAATACCAGGGTGTGTTTAGGTAGCCTATCAAATGGAGCCTCCCCACCTCATCGGCATTGATGTTGCTGGACTCAACTATATCACATAAGCTCAAACCAGGCTGTAGGTCAGCTGAGCTAAACCTGGCAGTTGCTTTGTACAACTGAAGCTTTTGAAATGGCCCGTCATCATACAGAGAATAAGGGTGGCAATATCATCTACATAAGCTTAACATTAAAAAACAAGCAATTTTACCTATCTTTTAATAAGCAGTAACAATTAATTCAGTGTTAATTCAGTTCAATTCCACTTAATTTCTAATCCAAAATGCAAGACGCACACAAGGATAAAGGCTCCAGACTGTTCTATTTGAATGGGTGTTAGAGCTCAGTGCAGCTGCTAGCACCCTTTTGTAAATGAACATGCTCAAAGCAGCAACTTACAGATGAACTGTCATATTCATCTGCTAAAAGTAAGGAAATCGCTGATATATGGGGGGGACCGGGTCGGGCGGGTATGAGCCAACTTACACTATTTGAGCTCTTCTTTCTGCTGCCCCCACCCCCCGCCCGCGACCATACTGACACTATTTTTATATGCACACCTGCCCCGCCCCACCCCTATATGTGGTATCAGAGATGGACGGGTCGGACACGGGTCTATAAAAGGAAGTGCTGGCTGGATTCGGGTCAAGTGAAGGCGGGTGTGAGTCCACTTTTTGTCGACCCACACACCATTACATCAAACCTGCTGGATTTGAATGGGTGTTAGTGCTCAGTGCAGCTGCTAGCACCCCTTTGTACATGCTGAAAGCAGCAGCACTTGCAGAAGAACTGACACATCCATCAGTTAAAAGGAAAGAGCTGATAAAGGGGGGGAGGCCATCAATTGCTCTGGATTTCAGTCTTCACTTGACCCGAATCCAGCCAGCACTTCCTTTTATAGACCTCAAATTTTTTTTTTTTTTATAATTTTTTCCAGTGATCTTAGATGCTAATAACAGTTAAAAGTATTTCCCCAGCAGGTTTCTTATTAAATACAAAAGGAAAGAAGCTTCTTCTACACAATCCAGGACATTACAAAACATATTTAAACAGAACAGTTATTAGAAAAGCTATGAACACTAAAAAAAAAGCTGCCAAATGGACATGCCGTAAAACCGCTTAATCTCTACTTACGAGGAAAAACTGCTTTCTTTTGTATTATTCACATAAAAATGCCCGGTGAAGGAGGATTAACCTCTGTTCCTGCTGAGGGAAGTTATTGCATAAAAAGAAAGGCAGCACTTTATTAAAATTGACTTGCCCTGCAAACAGGTGATCCAGTTACACAATGAAAGGGCAACTATTGCCATTAGAAACATGGATTTATTTTTATGAATTTTATAGCACAGGGTTGCTGTGACCCTTCACAGAGTCAGGCACCCTCTGCCTTGCAAGAGAGACTCCAGCTTAACATCTGGAAATAAAACATGAAAAAACTTGTTTAGAACAGGTTTTACTTGTCCTTTAAAAGGAAAATTACCATTCAGTTAACCGGGGGAATAAACCAACCCTTGCACTGACCACTGATATTCCTGATGTGATCCACTGCTGTTTGCCTAATGAGGTTATCTGCTGGTATGGACTATTTCCAATCCATAAAATATGACCAACTACAAAATTTCTGGTATGGAGTCAGAATGTGTACCCAATATGCCCACTTTCCCCTAACTAAACATCATGCATCTATATACATCTATATCATCTATATAATTTATTCTCTTTAGAAAGGAAATAGATCCAAAGGTACCTTATCACATCAAGTTAATAGCATCTATTATACTATGGAATAATGTTCCCCATGCTGTATTTTGCAAACTCATAAGAAATCACAATATAATAGCACAAGGTTTATACAGGGAACTCAGAGTATCACTCATGTATTATAAGGAATAATGTACCCCCTACTTTAAGGATATTAGAAGTCAATGAGGGGTTGTTCTGTGACCATATAAAGGCACAAGGCTGCAGGCTGAGTTATACAGGGAACTCTGAGTATCACTCATGTATTATAAGGGATAATGTACCCCCTACTGTAAGGATATTAGAAGTCAATGAGGGGGTGTTCTGTGACCATATAAAGGCACAAGGCTGCAGGCTGAGTTATACAGGGAACTGTGAGTATCACTCATGTATTATAAGGGATAATGTACCCCCTACTGTAAATGATAAGGATATTAGAAGTCACTGAGGGGGTTCTGTGACCATATAAAGGCACAAGGTTGCAGGCTGAGTTATACAGGGAACTCTGAGTATCACTCATGTATATAAGGGATAATGTACCTCCTACTGCAAATGATAAGGATATTAGAAGTCACAGAGGGGTTCTATAGCCATATAAACGCACAAGGCTGCAGGGTGAGTTATACGGGGAACATTATACATGTATTATAAGGGATAATTTACCCCCCTACACTAAGAGATAATGATATTAGCAGTCATTTAGGGATTCTGCTGCAGGCCAAGGTATACAGGTAAGGGAGCTCTTCCCTAATTAACAATTTAACTTTTCCCTAGTTATCCATTTGTTTGCCATCAACCAAGAAGATGAGTTTAACATTCTTTTGAAGTTCATTGCTCATATACTTGGTCAGGATGCACCAAATCCACTATTTTAGGATTCAGATCCAGATCCAGAATCCTCTGTGAAAGATTTTGGCAAATACTGAGCTGAATCTGAACCCTAATTTTCATATGTAAATAAGGGAAAGAGGGGGAAAGAGGACGGCGCGCTAGAGTCCTGCAGCGGGTCGGATACTCACGGGCTACCCATAAATTCCCGCGGAACCCTGCGGGTTGAATGTAGAGGTTCCGGGTGAGGGTATAGAAGCAGGTAGGTGGTTCGGCGGGTTTGTGGATCCTCGCCATAGAGATTTTTATGCCTTTTTTCTGAGCATTTCTACTACCGATGATGTCACTTCCGGTTTACATTGACAGCACTTCCTGTTTTACTCCTTTTTTTCTGAGCAAGGCTACTTCCGATGATGTCACTTCTAATTTACAATGACAGCACTTCCTGATTCTTGATGGTCAGTGGGTCGCGGGTACGGGGTACAAGCGGGTAAGAATGCAGGTCGCGGATAGCAGGTAAGGGTCCCAAAAAATGGACCTGCGCATGACTCTACAGCGCACAATGCATAGTTAAAAATAAAAACTTTTTTACTTCCTTGTTTGTGTGATGAAGTTGTATGATTTCTTGAATTTGGTACAGTTGGGGCTTACGGGTTAGAATCCTGCTGAAAAAGGCCAAATCCTGAATCCTGGATTCAGTGCATCCCTAATACTTGGATGACCAGTGGCGTAACTACCAGGGGTGCAATTGCACCAGTGCCCTTACCGCCTTGGGGCCCATTGGAGCCACAAAAATGGTTATGGCAGTCGGTTATCTAGGAGGATATTTTACAGCACACATGCCATCAACACTCCAGCATGGGATTTATAGAGGTAAGGGCCTGACAGGGGGGCCCAGGTGCCCATCCTGTACCGGGGCCCACCACGGAGTAGTTACGCCACTGTGGATGACAGTTAGCAGCACCAATGGGACAGCTCCAATGTTTCAACCATGGCAACAATGGCTTTCTACTGGAGATCTGTTGGCACAATGCTGCCCTTTAAAAAAAATTTTTTGGTCACTAAACTTTGCTACAGTAACTATAAAGGTCATCAATTGTATTAGCACAATATGGGCCCAACTTGGCTATTCCATACAAAAAACTTTTGGGCATCTGTATGGTCCAAAACACAGATATCCAGATACAGATACCCATCGGGCAGGAGTTCACTGGGAAGCCGAATCAGACAGATCTTCATGCCTGTACTCCGACAACAGAGATCATTTGTAGCTAAGATACTGAATACTTAATTAAGATATTCCCAGATATTTTAATTAATACAAATGCAACATTAAATGGAACAATTTGTAAGATTATATACAGAATGCCTTCTCAATTCTGTAGGGTAAAGACCACAGTCGGAGTTTGCTGAAGTTCTCCAGTAAACGTTTGATGGATTTCATTTATGTTTCTGTGCCAGTAAATCCAGTGGCTTCAGTATGAAAAAACACAGTCCCTAGACACTAAAATGTCAAATTTTATCATCAAAGGCATTTCTTCCACAGCGCGACCATTTAAAAATCACCTCAGGTTCCCCTTTAAAGATCTGAAGAAATCCGTGAAGGCTTTCAAAAGCGAACACTAGGAGGAAAAGAAAGGGGAAGCCATCCCCATGTACAAGCAGTGTGGAATAATTTTATATCAACCATTTTTTTGTGTTTTAGAAACTAAACATTAAAGGGCAAGTCAAGCCCAAAATAAAAAGTTGCCTAATAAAAAAAACCATAATTCTAAGCTACTTTCCAATATGTATTAAACATCTCCAGAGTTTTTAAAGTTTTTTCTTTTATTTTTTTTGCTTTTGAAGGCAGCATTTGCTTCCTGGTTGTTACTATTTAAACAATGTTGCAAATGCATCAAAATATGAAAGTGTCTTAGGAATGACAATATGATGTTCTGTTTCCCTGCACTGTTAAAACTGGTGTTTTGCTTCAGAAACACTATTATGGTTTATCTAAGCCAGCTGCTGTGTAGCCATGGGGGCAGCCATTCAAGCACAGGATACACAGTAGATAACGGATAAGTACTACTATAGTTTATATAAACAAGCTGCTGTGTAGCCATGGGGGCAGCCATTCAAGCACAGGATACACAGTAGATAACAGATACGTACTACTATAGTTTATATAAACAAGCTGCTGTGTAGCCATAGGGGCAGCCATTCAAGCACAGGATACACAATAGATAACAGATAATTCTGAAGAATCCCATTGTATACTAAAGATCCTATCTGTTATCTACTGTGTATCCTGTGCTTAAATGGCTGCCCCCATTCTACTACTGCAAGGCAACAATATATTATAAAGTTATTCCTTTAAAACACTTTCATTTTTTGGTGTTACTGTTCCTCTAATCAGCTGCCTTACACTGTATCAACAGACTGAACCATCGGGGCAGGAAATGTAAATGGACAAACACTGCTTTCAGTAGTAATACATATACTGGACAAATAACTAGCGATGCATCGAATCCAGGATTCGGTATTCGGCCAGGATTCTGACATTTTCAGCAGGATTCGGATTCAGCTGAATCCTTAAAACCATGTGACTTTTCGTCACAAAACAAAGTAAATAAAAAATTGTTTTCTCTTTTACTCTCGCTAATTTGCATATGCAAATGAGGGTTCGGTATTCGGACGAATCTTTCACAGCGGATTCAGGGGTTTGGCCGAATCCAAAATAGTGGATTCAGTGCATCCCTACAAATAACTTATAAACCATAGAAAAAATGTAATGACTGTAGTAGTTCACCTGTAACCAGCCAAGTCAGGTGTTACACTAAAACATACTGTACATAACTAAAAAATTGAGACCAAAGGAAGGGCTGAATGGTGTGTAATATATCCAATGGCAAACCATCATCCGAGTTGCTTTCACTCTGAATATTTCCTAGTAGAATCATATAAAAAGTGCAATATTCTCACCAAAAACGAAACTGCTTGTAAGCTGTTTAATGGCTTGAAACTAAAGAAGTAGCCTATTTGTAGGTGTATGTTTGCAAAGCAAGTAAAACATCCACATGCTAATTTAGCTACAGTATAAACATTGGACAGTCCAGCTGTATGCAAGGTTCTTATGCTTTATTACTAAAAGCAAACAGGAAACACAAACAGGGCAATTAAACTGCACAAGTGGAATTCACAAGTAAGAGATAAATTATGTTTTATTGCTGATACCTGTCACTAATGGGCTAAATTACAAGGCTTCTTTACCATTTATTCCTATGGAGGTTTAAAACTGATCTCTGCACTTAGCAGCATATTTTTAAATGTACCCCCTCCCGTACTACTTCCTTATCTCATTTCCAGCAACTGCCGTATCTGTAGCACATTTTGCAAAACTCACGCCATTTCATAACTTTTTTTTTGGCGGGGGGCAGAGAATTTTCCTTTTTACCGACAATCTTGAGCTGTCCCTTTGGGGAAAGGAAAGTCTAATCCACTGGAGGTTGTTAATATGTGTAAGAACCCCCAGTGAATCATCCATTGTGCCCCAACAGACTTGTAGAGCAAAATCGCACAATTTGACTTTACTGCACATGGCCAAGTCTAGCTAGGAGCAAGGGATGCCTTGAAAATTCAGATAGAATAGCAGAAATAACCACTGGTTGGATACCAAAGGGTATCCAATCAGTGAATTGTGGGGCCTCAGTCTGGAGGCCAATTAGACTTTTTAGAAGGGAAAACTGAATGTCATATTTTATTTGATGTTTTATCCTCACTAATAAGAC
>CM044433.1:8920954-8932161 GCA_024363595.1 Xenopus borealis
TCCTAAAGGCAATGACATTTCTGACCCATATTAGTGATTAGTTTCCTTTATATTTTGTCTCTTGTTAACAATTCCCGTTTTCTTCCTGGTTGTTAGGTTCGTTCCTTCAGCACCAGTGCAGTCCGGCCTATTTCCAAGCTGGTCAAGGTTAGTCTGTGATGTGTATAACTTTAGCTTCGGCTCTCACGTTGTTGGACTACTGTTCCCAAAATTCTTCTATGGGATGATCGAGACTTTATATGGGATGCAGATGCCTGGTATTATTGTATGGAATGTGGGCATGTATAGAAATAGCGTTGTTATTATAGGAGGGTGTACAGTATATCTAGCGCATATTCAGCATGAATAACTTGTGGGGAGGGGGGTCAAACCAGAAAATAGAGCAGGCACTCAAGTAAAGGTGATCTTCCAACATCCAGTAGATAAAGGTAAAATAGTTTATTATGTCACATTTAGATACACAGCCTTCAGTGTTTGGTGTTTCCAACACTTAGTTACAGGGGATGGGGAGAGTATAGATCTTATACACGTGGCTCATTAAATATAAATACAGCAAGTCTCCAGTTATTAAAGAGTTAATAAAGCCATATTTTGTAAAATCCCATTAGACCTTGCTGAAATGTGTGCTAGTTACCCTTTATATTCCCAGATGTTGAAAACATTCCTACTAACACATTAGAACAGTGGTCCTCAAACTTGGCCCTCCAGCTGTTAAGGAACTACAAGTCCCACAATGCAATGATGGAGTCTGACAGCCACAGTGAGGCAAATGCATTGTGGGACTTGTAGTTCCATAACCGCTGGAGGGCCAAGTTTGAGGACCACTGCATTAGAAGTTGGGTTGTGTGTGGATTGATAAGTAATTAGCCGTAATCCATTGGTCCCTGGTGATATTAACGGAGACCTGCACATAGTCCTATACAGTCTGCGCTGTGGGGTTAGTGCCTGGGTAATATTCTGTTTATTATAGATGGGTTATGCTGGAGCAATGCAGACAGATAATCACAGTGTTGTTGCTACGTCTCCCCTCAGCCTCCCATTCAGGTATATGGACTGGAAGGTCGTTATGCCACTGCACTTTATTCCGCTGCTACAAAGGAGAAGAAGCTGGAGCAGGTGGAGAAGGAACTGAATAGAGTGTCGGTGAGTGACATCAGATCTCTGCTTTGTTTCATGCACTGTCCCATGAGGATTTCCACAAAAGGGTTCAGTGTTAACTCTCCTTTAGGGTGTACCCCCCATACAGTAATTCAGTTTAATAATAAGTAATAGTTTATTTTTTGTAAACAGAAATCTTAAAAGCATAATTGTGATTGTATTACCCATTTTTTTTATTTTTTTTATGTTTCAGACCCTTTTCAAGGATCCCAAATTGTCTGGCATTGTCACAAACCCTCACATTAAACGCGCTCTCAAACAAAAGACAGTCGGTGATATCATGACAAAGGAGAAGCTGTCCCCTCTGACTGTCAACTTTGTCAGTGAGTATGGGGCGACCCCAGCCAGTCTGGTGTTAGAAGTGCACGCTGAACAGGAGCATCTAATATCAGTGGCAGGTTTGGTCAATAAATAAATGCAAGGAAATAAAATCACGAGGAGTGCGGTAGGGTGTTGGCCACTTTTACAGCCAGAGTTTAGCAGACTTTTCACTCTTTGTGGCTCAAGCTTTGTGAGAACCCCTATCCCATTCTATATATTCTTATTCCTCACAGTCGCTTGCTCCAGTTCCAGGCATGTCCAGGCCTCATTTACCTTCAGGTGCCCCCAATCCATTCTACTGCAAGTAGGGGTAGGAGTGAACATCTCCTGTAAGTCCTGGGTTCCAGAAACTCTACCTGACTATTTCCCCCCCACAGATCTGCTTGCCGAGAATGGCCGCCTGAGTCAGGCCTCTAATGTCATTTCTTCATTTGCGAAAATCATGAGTGCGCACCGGGGAGAAGTTCTGTGCTCCGTTACTACTGCTTCAGTAAGTGGGGGGGATACACAGTGATTACTTGCCCTTTATCACCCTGGTGTTCAGATGAAATCCAGTGAGGGATTAACATTCCGTGTTTCCTTTTCCAGCCCCTGGATGAAGCTAATCTGGCAGAACTGAAATCTGCTCTCAATGGCTTCCTGGCAAAGGGGGAAACACTAAAGTTGGAGACAAAGGTAGGAAAGGTTTTCAGATTGTATATAGTGTTTTCTCTCTATCTGTACGTTTTTATTAAAGAGAAGGTAAAGATTAAAACTAAGTAAGCCTCATCAGAAAGGTCCACCTAAATGCTCCAGTAAACCCTCAAAGTAATGTTGCCGTTTCTTTCCTTCTATTGAGTACACATGGGCTTCTGTATCAGACTTCCTGCCTTCAACTTAAATCTCCTTGCCCCGGGCGTGAGCATGCTCAGTTTGCTCCCATCCCTGCTGTAATCTGAGCCCAGAGCTATGTGAACAGGGAGACTCCGGCAGGAAGTGATGTCACACCAAACTAAAACTGCAGCTGCTATCCTGAACCGACATTCTATATCTTTTTACTCGGTTATGGTAAAGCATTCTGCAGAATAAATATAGTATTCTAGCCTGCACTATTGCAGCTAATCTATTGGCAATAAAATTCCTCTGTAGCTTTCCTTCTCTTTTAAAGGGGTTGTTCACCATTGAACTTTTAGTATGATGTATGTAGAGGGATATTTGGAGATGATTTGCAATTAGTTTGTGGTTTTTGAGTTATTTAGCTTTTTATTCAACAGCTCTCCAGATTGCAGTTTCAGCAGATGGGTTGCTAGTGTCCAAATTACCCTAGCAACCATGCATTGGAAAGAGAGACTGGAATATGAATAGGAGAGGCCTGAAAAGAATGAGTAATACAAAGTAGCAATAACAATACATTTGTAGCCTTACAGAGCATTTGGTTTTTAGATGTTAAAAAAAAAAAAAAAAAGTTGCTTAGAACCAGCCATACTACAACATACTAAAAGTTGATGTAAAGGTGAATCTCCCCTTTAAGTTTTTTTTTTTGTTGTTGTTTTGTTTCATGTGAAGACTGACCAGACGATCCTCGGAGGAATGATTGTCAGTGTGGGAGACAAATACATTGACATGTCCACAAAAGCCAAGATCCAGAAACTAACCAAGATAATGAAAGAGACTGTGTAACTGATCTGTGAGACTCCTCTGTTCTTCCCGCTGTAGTTCCAGCAGCACCAGATCACTATATTAAAGCATTGCCCTAAGTTTATGTCTCATTTAATTGCAGTTTTACTTATCCAACAGTTCTGTCCCAATATCTCCCACATGAGGTTATCCTAGTCCTTGTATACAAGATAAGGTGCAGGTCAGTGAATGGTTTACAACAGACACCTGTTATCACCAAGTTACAGGTCCCATGATGGTGGAATATTAATATCCAAATCAATGAATGTTCCATTGGGTTCAATGCTTTGACATTTCAGCATCTCATGACAATGGGTGTCAGGTTATTTAGTAAAATAATTCAAGGCAAGAGTGTACTTTCTGCTCCACATACACTTGTCTCCAGTGCCAATGGACTTTTATAGTGAAGGGAAATGCACTCACTGTTAATACACTTACATTATATCAGTGATCCCCAACCAGTGACTCCAGATCAACATGTTGCTCACCAACTTCTTGGATGTTGCTCCCAGTGGCCTCAAAGCAGGTGCTGATTTTTGAATTCCAGGCTTGGAGGCAAGTTGTGGTCACATGAAAACCAGGTGCACTGCTGAAAAGTCTCCTCTAGGCTCCCAGTTCAGATGGCCAATCACAGGACTAAAGGTGGCCATACACGGGCATATAAAAGCTGCCGACAGACTGTGTCGGCAGTTTATCTGCCCGTGTGGGGGGCCCTCCGACGGGCTTTCCCGATCGATATCTGGCCGAAAGTCGGCCAGATGTCGATCGGGAAGGATTAAAAATCCCGTCGGATCGCGGCTGCATCTGTTCGTTGATGCGGTCCCGCGATCCGACCGCCCATACTGATCCGAACGTTGGGCCCTAGGGCCCACGATCGGATCAGCCCAATATCGCCCACCTCAAGGTGGGCATATCGGGGAGAGATCCGCTCGTTTGGCAACATCGCCAAACGAGCGGATCTCTTCGTGGATGGCCACCTTTACTTGGCACCCCCAGGAACTTGTTTCATACGCGTGTTGCGCCACAGCTCTTTTTACATTTCAATGTTGCTCACAAGATTGGGGACCCCTGATAGAAGTTCTAGTGTCGTCCGCTGAAGGACCACCAGTTTTACACCTCTGGTTACAGGAAATATATCCCTTTAATGGCATCCCTTCCTACCCTATTGAATTCCAGGAATTCTTCAGTATATATATTGAATTCCAGGAATTCTTCAGTATATATATATGTATATAAAAAAAACTGGGTAAATAGGCTGTGCAAAAAAAACTAAAAATGTTTCTAATATAGTTAGTTAGGCAAAAATGTAATGAATAAAGGCTGGAGTGACTGGATGTGTAACAGAACAGAACAGAACACTACTTCCTGCTTTTCAGCTCTCTTGGTTTCCACTGATTGGTTACCAGGCAGTAACCAGTCAGTGACGTGAGGGGGGGGCACATGGGTCATAACTTGCTTATAACTATTAGAAACATTTTTATTTTGCACAGCCTATCATTGTTACACTGAACTGTTCCTTTAAAAGGCCTTTAGATGAACTATCACTTTTACTATTTGCTCTGTTTTTCATCAGCGCTGATTCCAGAGTATAATCATCGTATACAGGGATGGGAACTGTTTTGCTTCCAGTAAGGATTAATTATATCTTAGTTAGATCAAGTACCAGATACTGCGTTATAATTAGAGAATAACTTTTTTTTAAATAATTTGATTAAAACGGGAGTCTGAGATATGGCCTTCCTGTAATTCAGGGCTTTTTGGATAACGGGTTTCCAGATAATGGATCCCATACCTGTACTGTTTTGAATTAGTCACCGTTCCACTACAGATTTGGTTAATATGCTCTGCAGTGTCAATCACTGAGGGATAAGTCGAGTTCTGACTTCACGCACTGCATCACTGTATTCAAATCACCACCACTCAGGACTGAATTAACTGCTGCAGTGCCCATCCCCTTTGTCAACACCATCACATCCCAGTATTATTGCACAGACTGACCAAAAGGTTATGGGTAGGGTTATAGTGGGTCATAGGCCTGACCCCCCCCCCCCAGTAATGTAAATGATGTGCAGTTAGGGGTCGGTCTGAGTCACCCCAGCTTCCATCCCTGCACCTTGGAAATGGCGCCCAGGAGCTTTCAGGGCAGATAAACTGAAAGGGCATGTAAAGGCAAAAAGATAAAACTCCCATTTTTGTGTTCTTTAATGAAAAAGAAATCTATCTTCAATACTTCAATCAAAAAATGTCTACAGTTTTTATAAGAAACCTGACTGTATGCAGTGAAATTTTCCCTTCATTTACGGCTGTGGATAGGAATTGTCAGACAGTCCCTAACTTATACTGATGAACAGCAGCAGGAGCAGAACTAAAGCAGTTTTGCTTGTTTCCCTGTAGAGCAGTCGGCGACTGTGCAGAGATTTGTATTGGATTTTATTTTTGCCTTTACATCCCCTTTACTGTTCCCAACTCCAGCTGCAGGGACAAAGATCATGGAGCCAGATTTAAACAGATAAACTGGGATTCTATTTGGAGGATTATTTTGCTGCAGCCACTGGTTCTGCAGAGTTGGAGAAAGTTTGTATTAAACAATAGAAAAACTATAAAATCCACATTAGATTACATGACAACACAGGACCCAGTGCAGTCTGTATATTCTGATTATTAATCAGTCTTGCTGTATCGGCTTCTGGCAGATATTATTTGACTTGCGTGGTTTTGATCATTTATGACAATCCCTAATCTTAGCCCAGATCACACTGAGCATGTGCACAGTCTTGGTCTTGCCAAGATGTATAACAAAGTTACAAGATGACAGCCCCCTGTGGCCAACTTTGAAAGCATAAATCATTTGTTTGATTAGGCTTGTGGTGCAGTAAGTTCATGTTTATGTTTAGTATACAAAATACACCATTTCTACCCTTATTCTATTTTACACTTTCCTTGTCCTTTAATGTGATCTGTTCTCACTCCTCCAATCGGGACAATACAGGATTTAAGTTTCCCATAAGCTTCTGAGGGTCATACAGTGATGTGTGCAGTAAAATGAACGGGACTGAGCCGAGAGATGGGACAGACCAGAATATAAGAGACAGAGGAGACGGTGGGAATGTCCCAACACTCGGCTTTTATTTACTGTAAAACACGGGAATAAGTTCCGAGGGATTAGCGATAAAAAAAAAACAAAAACATGGCAACGTTGGGGTGGATAATTCACTGGAACAGAAGAAACTACCGGCCATATCATTATACACTCGCCTACTTACGTCTCAGTGTAGTAATAAAATACATTTCTTCTTCAATGTTACATTTTCAGGAAAGAATAAAAACAAGTGTAAGTAACAGCAGATTAAAGTGTATCCCCAGCACTACATTAACCTCACACGTCACTGGGGAGGGAATAACCTTGATATGTTGGGTGTTAGAGCCCCCCCAGCAGCACATTACAGAGATAGGCAACCTCTCCAGCCGTTACAGAACTACATCTCCCAACATCTCCATGGTAGTCCTCTAGCTGCTGGAGTGCAGAACGTAGTCTACGTCCCATCTCTTGCTGTGGAGTCATTCGCACTATACGTACTGCCAGCATTGCCCCTCCCCCAAAGTGAGGCCTTTAAAATAAAATCACATCTATTGACCATCTTTTTCTCGTGTAACAGAAAACAAACATAAAAATGCTCCAAAGTGCAAAGGTTCTGTCCTACGGCAACATGTGCGTTACTAGTAGGCGTGGTCAGTAGTTCGGTAAAGAGAAGGGGCACATTTATTGGTTGTCTCCTGTTAGCAGAACGAGACCATCCCCCCACCAGATGGACGGCAGTTTAGTTAAGGGTAACCTGCTGCTTTAAAACGTTAGCAGCGTTGGAGGTTGGACATAAAAATCCCTAGCCAGAGACATAACTCCATGCAGAGTCTTTCTGCTCTGTAGTGTATCAGGGGGCGGGACTTCCTGCAGTACAAGCACTGACTGGCATGTGCTTCCTTCTATCAGTCAAAGACTAGACACAATAAGCACAAGGCATAAGTGCTACTGATAAAATAACACCCTGGGGGGGGGTTTATTATTAACCCAAAGGATCCAATGCCGCCATAAGTTTAGAAATACCAGTATCCCTTTAAACCCCTGGGAAATAATAATAGTAGTAGTAGTAGTAGTAGTAGTAGTGCAACCATATACACATACGTACGAGTAACAAAAATACTTTCAAGGTTTTAGGCCTGCGAGTGGCAAAAAAAAAAAAAAAAAACACATGCTTTACACTGGAAACAAATCCCTTCAGCCAATCAGACACAGGATGAGAGAATCCCTCCCCCTAATGATTATGTCTGCTCCTAATAAATAAACACAAACACCTATAGTATGAAATGTAAACTTTGTAGTATCTGAAAGCTACGAAATGCTTGAAAATGTGATTTGTATACAGTGGTCTGTTGTAGTGTCACCTCCCTTTCCTGCAACCGCTCCATAGGGGGGGCGGGTCCTTGAACCCTGCAGAGTGGAACAGTTAGTGGGTGTTTTCTAGGAGAAACAGTGGCTCGGATTGGGAACGTACCCCCACCCTTACACAGTGATGGGGGGGGGCAGAAGCTTGGCTGTCCTGCACTGGAATGATCACACTGAACAATCTGGCCCCAGAAAAACGGATGCCACTCGATTAAAGAGCAACTATTGTAAAAAAAACAAAACAAAAACAATGGGTATAAGTTAAAAAGAGGTTTCAGAGCAACATTACAGGATCCTCCCTCTGCCGACTAATTTTCCTCTTCTTCTGAAATTTTTCTCCCGACTGTCAGGTCAGTTGATAGACCTGGCCAGCAGATGGCGCTACTGTGTTAATCACTATATATATTACATTTTGCAAACTAAAAATAATGCAAACTGCAAAAGTGCTCAGACGAGTACTCTGTGCAGCTCTTGTACCCAGGACAGCAAATATTAATTTGCCTTAAGGGAGCCCCTCGCCCCACTGCATTAATCCTGCCTATGGGGGCCCGCCCCACTGTTTAGAATCCATTGAATTCTTATGTCTAACCAGCCAATGAGATCCAAGTGACGTCACTAAGAGACAGCTGCGAGTACAGCAAACCACAATTTCTCTGCAGCAACAGTCGGAACCAACTGTATAAGGACCACGGAGTCACCAATAATGAAATGAAGCCCTTCAAAATAAATTGAAAACTGGTTAAAACACTGAACTCGGTCACTGGACCTTAAAGGGGTGGTTCACCTTCAAGATGACGTTTAGTATGTTATAGAATGGCTAATTCTGAGCAACATTTCAATTGGTCTTTATCAATTTTTTTTTTTAATTATCAAAAAAAATGTTTTAACAGATTTTTTAAATGTTTTCCTACCTAGGATTTTTCCCGACTATCAAATGGGGGTCACTGACCCCCTCTAAAAACAAATGCTCTGTACGGCTACACCTTTGTTGTTAATGTTACTTTTTATTACTCCTCTTTCTATTCAGGCTTCTCCTATTCATATTCCAGGGTAATTTGGAGCCTAGCAACTAGGGATGCAGCAAATCCACTATTTGGGATTCAGCCAAATCTCTGAATCTTTCATGAATTTTTTTACCTCCTTGTTTTGTGACAAAAAGTTAGGTGATTATCTTTCCCGTCCCTAATTTGCATATGCAAATTAGGATTCAGTTCGGCCAGGCACAAGGATTGGGCCAAATCCTGCCGAATCCCAAACTGAATCCTAGATTCGGTGCATGCTTACTAACAACCAGATTGCTGAAATGGCAAACTGGAGAGTTGGCGAATAAAATAGCTAAATAACTCAAAAACTACAAATAATAAAAAATGAAAACCAATTGCAAATTGTCTCAGGCTATCACTCTCTACATCATATTAAAAGTTAAAGGGATACTGTTGAGGGAATTTTTCTTTATCAAAACACATCAGTTAATAGTGCTGCTCCAGCAGAATTCTGCACTGAAATCCATTTCTCAAAAGAGCAAACTGATTTTTTTTTTATATTTCATTTTGAAATCCGACATGGGGCTAGACATTTTGTCAATTTCCCAGCTGCCCCTGGTCATGTGACTTGTGCTCTGATAAACTCTGATCACTCTTTACTGCTGTACTGCAAGTTGGAGTGATATCACCCCCTCCCTTTCCCCCACCCAGCAGCCTAACAACAGAACAATGGGAAGGTAACCAGATAACAGCTCCCTAACACAAGATAACAGCTGCCTGGAAGATCTAAGAACAACACTCAATAGTAAAACCCATGTCCCACTGCGTACTATTCAGTTACATTGAGAAGGAAAAACAACAGCCTGCCAGAAAGCAGTTCCCTCCTAAATTGCTGTCACAAGTCACATGACTGGGGGCAGCTGGGAAACTGACAATATGTCTAGCCCCATGTCAGATTTCACAATTGAATATAAAAAAATCTGTCTGCTCTTTTGAGAAATGGATTTCAGTGCAGAAGTCTACTGGAGCAGCACTATTAACTGATGTGTTTTGAGAAAAAAAAAATGTTTTTCCCCTTTAACTCAAAGGTGAACAACCCCTTTAATGAAAGGCAAGAGCGTAAAAACTTCCATGTAGATCTGATTCAGGTCAAAACTTGCTCAGTAAACATATTTTTTTGATAGTATCTACCATAAGTAATGCTAAAACAAGAATGAATTATAGTAGCTATACCATGATCTGGTTGAATGAACATCTTCATAGTCTTATTTTTCATAGCACAATTGTATGAGGTTATTCCAGGGATCGGTCACTAGGAGGCACTGTCCAGTTGTTGAGCTCAGGTCTGCTACGGTGGCCCAAGGGTGCCAAGTTCCTGCTGCTCCGTCAGCCTCCCACCAATAAACTTGCTAATAAAGTGCATTGAACAAACAATTTTCTCTATAAGAACAGCGCCACCTAGTGAGCGAAGTGTAGAAAGTCATTTAGTACCATAAGAAACCAATCCGTACCCAAGTATCTTTTTCAGGAAACACTTCCAACACACAAAGGCATTAAATTGATTAATAGTCGCACCTTTAGATTTATCCGCCGGGCTTTGCATTCTCTTATATCCCACTGAAAAAAAAAATCAGATTTGCTTTAAAAACCCGGCCTTATTGTTATTGCTAATGATCAGTTATGGGAGCGAATGAAAAGCTTCAGCCGTTTGGACAAATATCCCCTCTATAAATGAAGCCTTGGATAGGGATAAGCTGCAGTCGGCTGAACTACAACTCCCAGCAAGATGGCTGCAGGTGTGACAGCCTAAGAGCAGTCAGGCAAGGGAACACTAAGCCAGTGATTTTCAACCTTGTGCCTCCAGCTGTTAAGGAACTACAAGTCCCACAATGCAATGAAGGAGTCTGACAGCCACAGTCAGGCAAATGCATTGTGGGACTTGTAGTTTCTTAACAGCTGGAGGCACAAGGTTGAAAATCACTGCACTAAGCAATGAATAGGAACCCACAATATTTCCCGTAGAACTACACAGGGACTGAGCATCGCAGCGAGCTGCAGAATAGTCTCTCTAGATGTCAATATCACAGCAGTGGTCACAGTTATTTGTATTCAGAAAAAACACACACACACACCCTAAAATCTAAAATGAAGTCCCACATATAAAACACGTACCTACATTTTCTTAGAAAATGGCAATTTGAATTAAAAATCGATGATGGTGAAACAGAGAAAGAGAGAGAGATTCGGATTCCGGCCCGGCCTGTTCATAAAACAAAGTACCATCAGGAAAGGGCTCCGGAGCTGCTGCAGACTGCAACGGAATAAGGGGGTGGGGGAGAAGTGGGGGATCTACTGTGCAAAACTTCCTATGGCTCGTCAAACAGCTGCAGATCCAGTCGGACGACTATCTCTCCGGTGGGAACTTCGTGCAGAAGCAGACACTTTGTTACCGGCCCCTTAGAACCTTGGTCTTTCTTTATGTCGGCAACTCGGATTTCTGTCCGGCCGAGAAAATCTGAAGGAGGCAAAAGAAAACGCAAGATCTGTTTTAAAGGAATTTTAACATCAAAAAAAATGAAAGTGTTTCAAAGTAATACAACTATAATGCAGAAACACTACTATAGTTTATGTAAGCTGTGTAGCCATGG
>CM044433.1:8939123-8950986 GCA_024363595.1 Xenopus borealis
GCAGAAGTTTTGGATTCTACTACTTGAAGTCCCTTTATCTGTCGAGGTGGCTGGTTAAGAGATTCCCCGCAAAGAGAATGTCTATGTAGCGGAAGTTGGGGTGCACCTGTCGGAAATGATAAGCTGCAACTGAACTTCTGAAGCTTTAGAAAGAGTTGATGGAGTCGTACAATCCCTTGTATATGAAATCCTCATCACAACACTTCCACCTTCATTAGAAAGGGGTCAGTGTCGCTTTAAATATCAGCGCCAGGCTATGGATAATACCCCAGTTTCCATATTTCCAATACCCCTAAGAATCCCCCCAAAGATCCATACCCAGATAGGCCTTCTCTCTCTTCTTCTTCTCCGTCTCTATGTACAGCTCTGAAGCAGCTTTGATTTTCTGCACCCAGGCAGTTCTGTAAGATACAACGTTCAAACATTTATCCTAAACCCGTTTTGCATCAATTACGACACTAAAAAAAGGATGAAAGCAAGAATTCTTACAGTCACAGTATATACCCAGCATTATAGAGAAGGCAGGTCTGGACTGAGAATTAAAATAGGCCCAGGCACTTCAGGTACACAGAGGCCTAATGAGCCCCCACCACGACTGGACTGGGATTATAGGCCCAATCAGCCGCCACAGCCCACTTAGTAGTCACTTCCTATGGCATTTGCCAGAACCCACATATTGCCAGTCTGGGCCTGAGAGAAGGTGTGGCCACCTACAGGACTGGACTGAGAATCAAAATAGGCCCTGGCATTTCAGGTACACAGAGGCCCAATCAGCTCACATAGAGGCCCAAACAGCCCCCACCAGCCCACTAAATACTGACTTTCTATGGGACCTTATAGCAGCCCATCTGGCATTTGCCCTAACCCACATATTGCCAGTCCGGGCCTGGCCACCTAGGTAAGGGGAGGAGTCTCTCACCTCTCATTAATGCTCTCCGCACGTAACGTGTAGACCCGGTCAATGTGAGAGATATGAAAGATTGGTTCGTCCCCGGATGGGTCGGTGGGCAGTTTCACCAGCACTTCGTTGAGGAATATCGGCTGAAATAAAGGATTTACTGCATGAACATCAACATACAAGGGCCGGGCACACAAACACTGCTTTCCAGTTTCCCCCTCAAACATGCGTGCACTCTGATTATATTAATAATATGAAAACTTACTGTACAACTAGCTGACTTCTACTAGCTGCATATTAGTGATGCGGGGGTCGGGATTTTCCAGCCTGCCCGCACCCCCGCTCCATTTATAGACCAGCACCGCCAATGAGATCACAAAAGGGAGGGGGTGAGAGGCATGCGTCTATAAAAACGCAACCTGGAAGTGGGCATTGGGTAGGTCGCGGGCGGGGAGAGCGATAATAAGAGTTCAACCCGCACCCGACCGCAACCTGGAAAGGAGTGTGCAAGGTCGGCCCAAACCCGCCTGACCCATGGTATTGGGTCGGCCCACACATCACTACTGCCTATACATGATAATGTCAACACAGATTGCACCTTCAAATGACCAGTTAATAGTAGGGATGCACCAAATCCAGGGTTGAACTGGGGGGGCCCTCACTGATTGCATGCAAGCATACTGGATCTTGCCAAGACTGGAATATCATTTCTGCAGGGAGCAGGTCCAGGTTTCAGTATTTTTCAGCAGGATTCAGCTGAATCATTGGGCAACCAAATCCTAATCTGCATATGTAAATTTGGGGCGGGAAGGGAAATCATGCGACTTTTCGTCACAGTACAAGGAAGCAAAAAACATTTTCCCACTTTTTCCCCTTTCCTGCCCTGCCCCTAATTTGCATTTGGTATTCGGCTGAATCTTTCATGAATGATTTGGGGATTCGGCCAAATCCCAAATAGTGGATTTGGTGCATCCTTAGTTACTAGGGTTGGGGGGGGGCTATGTTTACCTGTTGGTATATACCTGTTGGGGCCCTGCAAACAAGGATGACTTATCAGGCAGATCTTATATATAAAATATTATTAACGCATGAGTAGAGCGTCAGACTCAAGGCTACTCACAGTCTTGTACATCTTGTACTGGAGGTTGGATTTGGGGCTGAACACCTTATCGTTGCCAGAAGAGCCCAGGGGTTTAATGATCTGGGTGAGCAGCAGGAAGTCGTTGAACAGGAAGCCGTATAATTCCTTGTTGCTTTTGGCTTTGTACAGCTTCCCACTGTGCAGGAACTTGCGTGGGCCCAGGCAGTTGGTAACAGAGTTGAATACTAATTGCTGGAGAAAAAGGGGATAGAAATGGTTAGATGCTAAATCCTCACTATGTTGGTTTTGTAGTTGTGTAACCTGATTGTCAATATGAAACTGCTCTTTATAACTACTCATCCCCAATGTAAGAAAACGCTGGCTGGACAAGTTTATATACTACTTCCCGAAATGCTGCCTTAGTGCATCTTAGATTTCTAACTCACAATACACAAAACATAGGAAATACCAACCTACCTAGATAGAGAGACCTTTCCAAAGTACTGCCTTCCTACACTGATACGAGCCCTTACCTGAGTATTGTACAAAGTGCTGCTTCCCCTTTAGTGCAGCCTACCTGACTACTGGATGTACCTGAGAAAATCCTCAAACTGAATGTGGGCCTGAATCTATTCCATTACAGTCAATCTAATCCCCAATGGGTAAGCTCAGGAGCAACACGTTCCTCACCAACCCCTTGGATGTTGCTCCCAGTGACCTCAAAGCAGGTGCTTATTTTTTGAATTCCAGGCCTGGAGGTAAGTTTTGGTTGTATAAAAACCAGGTGTACTGCCAAACAGAGGTAGATTCATCAAAGAGTGAAGTTAAGAGTGAAGTTCCGCCACTAGAGGGAAATTCCACAGCTCTCAATTCATTTCTATGGGATTTTTAAAGGCGTATTCATCAAAGGGTGAACTTTCACTTCACCCATTGATGAATACGCCTTGCAAAATCCCATAGAAATGAATTGAGAGCTGTGGAATTTCCCTCTTGTGGCGGAACTTCACTCTTTAATGAATCTACCCCAGAGTCTCCTGTAGGCTGCCAGTCCACATGGCCAATCATAGCCCTTATCTGGCACCCCAAGAACGTATTGCATGCCTGTGTTGCTCCCCAACATGAATGTGGCTCACAGGTACAGAAGGTTGGGGATCCCTGGAGTTCTAGTGTTATCAGCTGAAGGGCCACCAGTTTAACACCTCTGGTCACAGGAAATATATCGCTTTCAGGACTTCCCTTCCTACCCCGACATGGAGACCTATAGGTGAATACAGAGCACAATGCTGCTACATAGGACTTTAGTGGAGCATTGAATACTGTCCCCAAACTTTTTTACTTGTGCGCCACATTCAAATGTAAAAAGAGTCAGGAAGCAAAACAAGCATGAAAATAATTACAGGGGCTGGGATTGGCTATTGGTAGCCCCTATGTGGACTGGAAGCCTACAGGCGACTGTTTGGCAATTCACATGGTTTTTATACAACCAAAACTTGCCTGGAATTCAAAAATAAGCCCCTGCTTTGAGGCCACTGGAAGCAACATCCAAGGGGTTGGGGAGCAGAATTGCACACAGGCAACTAGTTGGGGATCACTGGTAAAAGCATTTCCTCTCTCCACTGACGGAAATCCCTTTAACAGAATCTGTACAAAGTGTTGTCTCCTTACTTGTGTTCACTACTGGACTCACCTCCGACAAACCCTCACACTGAACATGCGTCTGAATCCACTCCAGCCGGTCAGAGTTTTCCTTCTCCCGAACCCCTTCATTAACTTGGGAACATAATTCTTCAGCTTTCTCTAGGGCTTGTTTCAGGTGACTGTGGTCCGGGTGATTTTCAGGGGTATTTTCAATAATCTGTAAAACAGAAAAAAAAAAAATATGGGCCTTTTATACTGAATGCTGAGGTCCTAGGGTTTTCCGGATAACGGATCTTTCCATAATTTAGATCTTGCTACTTTAAGGGGCAGATATATCATTGGTCGATTTTCGAATTAAAAAAAAATTCGAAATTTGATCATATGAATAAATGGGAAGTAAAATCCTTCGAATTCGATAGTCAAATTAGAAGGATTTTACCGCAATTCGATTGATCGAATAAAAAAATTTGATTAATCAATCGTTCGAATTGATCGATTCGAACGATTTCATCGATTAATTGAATTTGGTTTTATTCGATCAAAAGTAATGATTCCCAGTTCGGTAGCTTGATTCTGGTGAAGTAGGTGATCGAATAAAAATTTAAAGGGGAAGTAATTCGACCATCGAATATTCGAATAAAATTTTATTCGAATTATTCGAATATTCGATGGTCGAATTTGCCTAATTTGCATATTTAAAGATTTGAATTTATATTAAATTCGATCAAATTATTCATGTGAATTTTGTAACTCTGCCCCTAAGTCTACTAAAATCATCTAAAAATTAAATAAACCCAATAGGCTGGTGTTGCTTCCAATAAGGATTAATTATATCTCAGTTTGGATCAAATACAAGCTACTGTTTTATTATTACATAGAAAAAGAATTCTACATTTTGAAAATGTGGATTATTTGGATAAAATGGAGTCTGTGGGAGATGGACATTCCGTAATCCTGAGCTTTCTGGATAACAGGTTTCTGCATAATGGATCCCATAACTGTACTGATAGTTTATCAAGGCTTTGCCTCCATATTTTGCGGATACGTTTAACACAGCTCAGCAAGAGATCTACCAGGTTTGAGGATTGGAGAGGTTGAAAAGTTTTCTGATGCATTAACTTTACCTTTGCACCTGGGAAAGTCTAGTTTTTCTACATCATGTTAAGTTCCAGTAAGAAACACAAGTCTTTGCCCTACATTTAGGAGCATCTAGTATGAGAAGTATGATACAAATATCCATTTTCTATTTTTTTCCCTAATTATTGTTCAGCACTATCTTATGGTGAATAAAGGTTCATGGATGAATTTGGGAGAGTTCACTCCACTTAAAGGACAAGGAAAGTGTAAAATAGAATAAGGCTAGAAATGCTGTATTTTGTATACTAAACATAAACATGAACTTACTGCACCACAAGCCTAATCAAACAAATGATTTATGCTTTCAAAGTTGGCCACAGGGGGCTGTCATCTTGTAACTTTGTTATACATCTTTGCAAGACTAGACTACATACACATGCTCAGTGTGGTCTGGGCTTCTTAGGGATCGTCATAAATGATCAAAAAACAAAGCTGCTGGAGTTCTGCATGGCTGGTAAGTAAGGCAGGGGCTCCCCCTACTGTTCATAAGTATAATTGTTTCCCTGCCAGAAGTTAGGGACCGTTTGACAATTCCTATCCACAGCACTATGAAGGGATACAATGAAGGGAGAATTTCACTGCATACAGTCAGGTTTCTTATAAAAACAGTACACATTTTTTAATTAAAGTATATTGGAGAAAGATTTCTTTTTCATTAAAGAAAGTAAAAATGGGATTTTATTTCTTTGCCTTTCCCTGCCCTTTAAGAGTAAAAACGTGTAATGTTCTGCTGTACAGAAGTCACCATTGTCAGCGGGCGGGGCTGGAGGGTACAAAGGGCGGCACTTGCATATAGATATTCCGTGGTTTGTATTAAAGCTGAGGCAGGACCGTTTTATAAAAATAGAACGATACATACATTTTTAATGATGAGCGGGTATCTGGTTACTCGCTGCATAGGTTTGAGAAGAAAGCTGGACAGAGGCATTCCTTTACACCGGGGATCCATCGCCAGCCTCTGAAATGACATTTAAAATGCATTTACATTTAACAGTCAAAAACATTTGTATAAAAGAACAATATCCCTGCAAGAACCTCTAGAGAACATCGCTTTTTGGAAATCTTTAGCCGAATCCTGATTTTAAGGTCCAACATTTGGTCTGGGGTTTCCTTATCTCCCAACGAGGTTTCAGATACAAAAACATTGAAGTCATTTGGTCGTAGCTTCAAGAATGTCTAATGCAGAAAACATGGCAACCAATGGAGCACTCATAGAGACTTCATTATCAACGTTTCAGTTCTACCAGGAGGACCTTTCTCAGGACATCTCATTTTCTTTAGATGCACCCAGCCTACTGATTTTTCACAATCATTTGGGAGAGGGTTCCTATAATAAAGTTCCCAATATCCAAAATAGAAGCTCGAATCCCACCATGGCTGTCATTACAGTTTCTAAGAAAGATAACAGACATTCACCCCCAAATATTACTCTTACTTCAAGCGGGACCCACCTATACACAACTAGGGGCTCAGTGATCTAAAACAGAGTTGACAAGACAAGCAATTAATGTTCCCTATGCAGAAAAGCAACTACAAACATAAAGTTTGCATCTAACTAATGAAGTAATTAAAGGGGTTGTTCACCTTTGAGTTAACTTTTAGTATAATGTAGAGAGTGATATTCTGAGACAATTTGCAATTGGCTTTCTTTTTTAATTATTTGTGGTTTTATAGATATTTAGCTTTTTATTCAGCAGCTCTTTATTTTGCAGTGTCAGCAATTTGGTTTCTAGGGTACAAATTACCCTAGCAACCCTGCATTGATTTGAATAAGAGACTGGAATATGAATAGGAGAGGGACTGAATAGAATGATAAGTAATAAAAAGTAACAATACATTTGTAGCCTTACAGAGCATTTGTTTTTAGATGGTGTCAGTGACCCCCATTTGAAAGCTGCAAAGAAACAGAAGAAAATTGCAAATCATTAAAAAACTATGAAAAATAAATAATGAAGACCAATTGAAAAGTTTCTTAGAATTGGCCCTTCTACAATATACTAAAAGTTAACTTGAAGGTGAAGCACCCCTTTAAGGATTTCTGCTTTCCCAGAAGAGAACCATATAAGTGCAGAAGGTACAGCAGACTATCCCAGACTCCCCATTGAGAGTAGCAAAGCACATGGAGTTGGGTGAAGAGGATAGAATTCCAGCATGTACCAGTGATGGGTTTCAGATAAAAGTGACTTACTTTCACAAACTCCTTGAACTCTGGCACCTCGTCTGTTTTCTGTTGAATGAGAGCGGCTCCATTGAGCTGACAGCTGCAGAAGCGGATGTACGGCTGCATGTGCGGCAACTGGGCCGTCAGGATGTCCCCGATCATCTTCACCGGCATCTTCTCCCCAGACATTTTCTTGCGAACTCGCAAGGCCCTGGGAGTAACAGGAAATAATTTAGAATGTAGATACAATCCTGTAAATGGCAGTGACCCAGCTGGGCATGTAAAAGAGGGAATTTCTGCTATTGGTAAGAGTTGACTCATACAACCTGCCTAATTATCTGTTTAGGTGCCTCCGGGTGTTATGGAAGATCTCACTAACAAAAGCAAATAAAGTTTGTGAGCAGAGAAGAGTATCTCTGGTTGGTTCTAAGCAGAGCAACGTCACAAGAGGGCAGGTGATACAGTTGTTTCACATTCATTATATCAGCAGTTTAAAAACTGCTAATATCTTGAGAACTAGAAAACAACATAATGAATGTAAAGAAGAGTGCTCTCATCGGTTTTACATTGTGCTGAGGGTTTACATTTGCTTTAAAGGAATTGTTCAGTATAAAAATAAAACTGGGTAAATAGATAGGCTGTGCAGAATAAATATTGTTTTTCAATAAAGTTACTTAGCCAAAAATGTAATGTATAAAGGCTGGAGTGACTGGCTGTCTAACATAGTAGAACACTACTTCTCTTGGTTTCCACTGATTGGTCACCAGGCAGTAACCAATCAGTGACATGAGGGGGGGCACATGGGACATAACTGTTTCTTTTGAATCTGAGCTGAATGCTGAGGATCAATTGCAAACTCACTGAACAGTTATGTCCCATGTGCCCCCCCTTATAGTCACTGACTAACTCAGAGTTAGAGAGCTGAAAAGCAGGAAGTTGGATTCTGGCTATTATATTAGACATCCAGTCACTCCAGCCTTTATACATTACATTTTTGGATAACTAACTGTATTAGAAACATTTTTTATTTTGCACATACAATCTATTTTCCCAGTTTTTATTTTACACTGAAGTGTTCCTTTAAAAGCCAAAGAGAAGCATCACTGCAATACAGTCGCTCTTGAAAAGCACAAAAGAATATTCAGTGTAAAGTGCACAGAGGATCTTACTTGAGGAGTTTGATGTTGCACATGATCAGCTCCTTCCAGTTGACGAAAATCATGGCGACTTCTTTCTCGGTCAGTAAGTCAGACTCCAGTAGAGGCTTTTGGAAAGTCTGCGTTGTACAGGAGGAAAGAGGGTGCCCTGTTAATTGCCGGGCATAAATAGCAGATAACTGGTACAGGTATGGGATCTGTTATCCGGTAACCCATTATCAAGAGAGGTCCAAATTACACAAAGGACATCTCCCATAGACTACATTTTATCCAAATAATCCACATTTAAAAAAAAAAAGATTTATTTTTTCTGTGTAATAATAAAACGGTAGCTTGTACTTGATCCCAACTAATATATAATTAATCCTTATTGGAAACAAAACCAGCCTGTTGGGTTTATTTAATGTTTACATGATTTTCTAGTAGACTGGAGATGCATATTACAGAAAGACATAGAAGAGGGACAGGCAATATTTGATTGACAGCTGAGATTTCTAAACGAGTTTGCAACTATGAATGCTTTATTAAAAAAAAGAATTGGGATTTCATGTTTTATTTGAAAATTTATTTTATTATACAGCTTTTTATGTTAGGGTGACAGGTCCATTTTAAAATTGCTCAGGTGGGAGTGTGTATGTTTAACTTTATTTGTATTGTGCTAAGGAGCTGCAGTTCTGTACAGTACATATATATATATATATATATATATATATATACATATATATGTGTGTGTGTGTGTATTCTTGGACAGCACCGCATTCCATCCAACTACCTCGTAGCTGCCCCTGCACACAGAAATCCAATGTATACAAAATACAACAACAAAAAACAGCAACAAGGGGCCTTGACTTGAAGAAAAGTGATATATTGTTATTACATGGTATGTAAAAGCCTTTATGGTTTATTACATGGTTTTACATATGTATATATGTATAAAAGTATACATGGGGAAGACAAATTAATTTTTTACTTTCTTTAATGAAAAAGAAATCTATCTCCAATATACTTTAATTATAAAATGTGTACTGTTTTTATAAGAAACCTGACTGTATGCAGTGAAACTCTCTCTTCATTTACTGCTGTGGATAGGAATTGTCAGATGATCCCTAACTGCTCTGCATACTTATGAACAGCAGGGGGAGCCCCCACCTTACTTCCCAGCCATGCACAACTGTGAAAAGCATTTGGAGACTGTGAAGGATTTGTATTGGATTTTATTTTTGCCTTTACATCCCCTTTACCGTTTCCAACTCCAGCTGCAGGGACAAAGATCATGGAGCCAGATTTAAACAGATAAACTGGGATTCTATTCGGAGGATTATTTTGCTGCAGCCACTGGTTCTGCAGAGTTGGAGAAAGTTTGTATTAAACAATATAAAAACTATAAAATCCACATTAGATTACATGACAACACAGGACCCAGTGCAGTCTGTATATTCTGATTATTAATCAGTCTTGCTGTATCGGCTTCTGGCAGATATTATTTGACTTATTACTGTGCTGTTTTGAGAATTTATGACGATCCCTAAGCTTAGCCCAGATCACACTGAGCATGTGCACAGTCTTGGTCTTGCAAAGATGTATAACAAAGTTACAAGATGACAGCCCCCTGTGGCCAACTTTGAAAGCATAAATCATTTGTTTGATTAGGCTTGTGGTGCAGTAAGTTCATGTTTATGTTTAGTATACAAAATACAGCATTTCTAGCCTTGTTCTATTTTAGACTTTACTTCCCCTTTAAGTGCTATGGGTAAGAGACAGTGGGAAGGAGGCCCCTTGTCCCGTAGAGCTTACAGTCTAAGTGGATCAGAGGCTAATAGGGATGGCCAAATTTGACCCATTTCGCCAAACATTTGCCACCAAGGAAAATTTGCTGGTACCAATTAAAGTCTATGGGCTTCAACAAAAATTTGACACGCAGCAAATTCTTTTTTGATGTGTCTTTTTTTTTTTGAAGTGTGATGCCATTCAAGTCTATGGGCGTAATTTCCTTGGTGAAACAAGGCGAAAACATTTGACCCATCCCTAAAGGCTAACATACAGGCACACACAGGAGATGAAAAGTGCACAAGGTAGTGAGTAGGCACAAGACAAGGCTAATGTTCTAGTGACCCGAAATGTGGACTCATTTTTTTCTTGAAGAGATTGAGAAAGCATTCCTTACGGAGGAATTCAGGGATGGGATTCCAGAGGTAAAGAGCAGAAAGTTAGAAGGATTTGAGACGAGAGGTGGTAGTGGATGTGGATGGGGTGAAGAGAAGGTGCGACAGCAGCCATTTATGCAAGCAATAAGCAGAGGAACAAGTAGGATTACCTCTGTGACCAACTGCAAGTCATTGACATAATTCTCCTCCGTAACAATGAGTTCATGAATGTACCCTTGTCTCTTCCTCTCAGTGGGACTCAGCATGTCCAGGAGATGAAGATCCGCACACCCTGGAAACAAAAAGATCATTGCAGAAGATTCAGACAAGAATACACCGAAATACACTGAACCAGCAGTAGAGAACATCAATTTTGGATTAAGATATACAGGTATGGGACCTATTATCCAGAATGCTCGGGATCTCGGGTTTTCCGCATAACGGATCTTTCAGTAATTTACCTTAAGACTACTAGAAAAGTATGTAAAAGTTAAATAAACCCAATAGGCTGGTTTTGCTTCCAATAAAGAGGAATTATATCTTAGTTGCGGTCAAGTACAAGCTACAGTTTCCATAGAAAAAAGAAATAATTTGGATTATTTCATTATAATGGAGTCAATAGGAGACTATTGGAGCTTTTGGGATAACAGGTTTCCGGAAATGGTCAGATTCCTATTGTGGGGAGTCAAATCATGAGATCTGTCTAATATAACACTCAGATCCAAATCAGACAAACATTTGTTACATTTGTCCTTGACAAAAAGAGTGGATCGTTCCTTTATCGCAAGGCTCTGTGGGTTTACCAGTTGTGTCGTTAAAAAACAAAAAAAAACATGATTCGATCAAGTCCAACCTTCACAAAAGACCTTCGCCAGTCAGCATTTCATAATATCTAAATAATGTTCATTATAAAAATGAAATGTATAAAAAGATGCTAAATCACAGGGCTTAGACATACAGGGATAAGGCAAAAATAAAATTTGATCGCATGGTTTTTACTGCTCACTGCAGATCTCACAGGCCAGAATTTACCCCCCATTGGAATCTCTACAGACGTAGATCCTACTGGCATAAAGGAAAATAGTTGATACTTACCATCATTTCCAGTAACTTAACTGGAGGGGGGCAGGTCCTGGTGCGGGACGGGCAGCTGGGCCTCCCCCCCTCCGTACGATATTATCCGATTGGGAACCGGCCGCTGTGCCCGAAAATGTGCACTGCGAGAGCTGCCTGGAGGCCCTGAGGGGATGCGGACCCTGACCCAATCACACACCCTGCTCCCCCTCTAGTTCCACCACTGATTATTTGTTTTTATTAACTGCTCCACTTCACATGAGCAACAATTCCAAGTAGCTGTTCCTCCCCATTCTATGGAGGTAATAACCCCCAGTTCCTCACAAACGACTTTAACTGCTGCCCTACATCTCCTCACGACATCTGTAGTAATGTAGAATTCACGTTTATGATAAGGCTATTAGCGCATGTGAAAATACTTTGATGAATCGTTCCTTAAATAATGTTTAAGGAGAATTCAAACTGTTAGGTAAAAAAACCTGTGCCCCCCCCCAACCCCCCAGCAAGATGCCCCAAACTTTTTACTTACTCCTCGTTACATATTCTGTCCTCAAGGGTTTGGTGGTGCCATCC
>CM044433.1:8967651-8981057 GCA_024363595.1 Xenopus borealis
AAAAAAAAAAAAAAGAAATCCGAAATGTTGTGACTTTCAGGCACAGTAGATACTTACCGGTCAATCCCTCTACTGTGCATGCAGAGTGTTGGATCTGCCAAAAACGCAGGTAATTTGGAGTGTAGGTCTGCCCTTACATGCTCCACCAAGCTTCAACTTCCAATTCTCATTTGGATTTGAATGCATACTTGCTGCCCGAGGCACTGTTGGAACCATGGTTGATAAAGCAATATGTTTATTTATGTAGTCTTATTATGGGGGGCATGGTCAAATGGTGGACCTCAAACGGTAGCTAAAGCATTGATCACTGTCGTAAAGGCATCATCTTTCATACCACAGCGTGCAGCTACCTACCTGTATTCATCCAGGGAATCTGCCCTCCTAGTTTTCCTGGCTCTGGGGGTTGGTAGAACGGTTTGGTGGGTTTCTCCTGGATCTCTGGTTTCTTTTCCTCCTCACACTTCTGAACAGATTCTTCCCTTATTTGTTCCTCCTCATCTTGGAATTTGTAACGTTCCTCTTCCTGCTTCACACGATCCTGCCAAAGCTTATCCTGCTCTAGCATCCGCCTACAAACATGGAAAGGGTATTTTTTTTTTACTTGTTTTTATTAGACGTGCAAAGAAGGGTTTGCTTGTGCGATTATCACCACCACTGGTGCTCTTCAAAAAATTCCCTTCTATGTAAATCAATTGCTATAAATGTTTTGCTATAAATGTTGCCTTCATACAAAATAAACAGAAGAGACATAGATCATGGGGAAATGTACTATCTGAACATTGAGCAAATACACCCCCTCTACTTATTTTCAAAAGCTGCTAGGGAAAAGCCATTAAAGAGGATGTAAAGACATTTTATAAAAGTACATTTATAGATTCTCAGCACTAAATAAAACAACTTTGTAATATATCTGTTAAAACTTTTGTACCTGCTTTAAGATAAAGGCAATCGTTTCTACAGCTCTCTCACTCCTCTCCATTGATCACAATCCCCCCTTGAAATTCAGCTTCAGCTGGCTGTTGGCTTTTTAGTGATTTATGGGCTGTGTCTCTGATGCTGGTAACTACTGAAAGGCAGGCCCGGACTGGCCATCTGTGGGTTCTGGCAAATGCCAGATGGGCTGCTATAAGGTCCCATAGAAAGTGACTATTTAGTGGGCTGGTGGGGGTTGTTTGGGGCTCTGTGTACCTGAAATGCCAGGGCCTATTTTGATTCTTAGTCCAGTCCTGCTGAAAGGGGTCAAGGGTAGCCTAACCTTCACATATATACATACTTGTTGAGGAACTGTTGCCCATTAGAGCACCAGGGAGTAGGACAGGGAGAAGCTGCTGAACTTCAAGTGGGATTGTGATCAAAGGAGAGGAGAGAAAGCTGCAGAAACGATCGCCTGTATCTCAAAGCAGGTACATATATTACAAAGCTGTTTTATGCAGTGCTAAGAATCTATACATACACTTTCAGAAAATTACTTTACACCCCCTTTAAAGGAGAATTAAACCCTAAAATGGATATGGTTAAAAATGCTATATTTTATATACTGAACTTAATTGCACCAGCCTAAAGTTTCAGCTTGTCAATAGCAGCAATGATCCAGGACTTTAAACTTGTCACAGGGGGTCACCATCTTGGAAAGTGTCTGTGACTCTCACATGCTCAGTGGGCTCTGAGCAGCTGTTGAGAAGCTAAGCTTAGGGGTCGTCACTAATTATCCAGCAGCAGAAAAGTAGATTCCCTGGATGTAATATAAGCTGATGCTACAGGTTTGCTGATTATTAAAGTCTGATGCAGCTAATTGCACTGGTTTCTAATTATCTGTATTAATGACTAATCAGCCTTATATTGTGACTATATTTCTATGACACTATCAGGTGTATATTGTGAGTGGGTCCCTAAGCTCAGTAAGTGACAGCAGCACAGAGCTGTGAATCAGTGAATCAGCAGAAAAGAAGATGGGGAGCTACTGGGGCATCTACTGGGGAGACACAGATCTTTACTGCTAAAGGGCTGTGGTTGCCTTGGGCTGGTACACAAGCACAAAACATCATATACAACATTTCTAGCTACTTCTTTAGTTAGGTTCTTTAATGGAAAGCACCTTTTGTCCTCCTCCTTCAGCTTATCCACCTCGCTAGTTTTCCGCTCCAGCTCTTTCTGCTTGATCTTCTCGGTTTCAAAGTCCTGCTGTTTCAGGAGCTGCTGTTTGTTGTACAATTCTCTCAGTTCCTAGATTGAGAGAGAACATCCAGCATTAGAAGATAAAGCCATGTGATTGTCTATCACAAGACCCACTTACAAATGTAACCAAGAGACTGGAATATGAAAGGACCAAAAAGAAAAACGAGTAATAAAAAGTAGCAATAACAATAAATGTGTAGCCTAAAGCTGGCCATAAAGAGGGAGAGCCACTCGTTTGTCGATGTTGCCAAACGAGCGGATCTCCCTCTGATATGTCCACATTGAGGTGCCGATATCAGACTGATCCGATCGTGGCCCTAGGAAATGGAGGAGAGACGGTGGTCGGATCGTGGATAGATGCGGCAGAGATCCAACAGGTTTTTTTTTTAACCTGCCCGATCGAAATCTGCCTGACCTTCGATCAGATATCGAATGGCCTCACACAAGGGCCAATCAGCTGCTGACTCGGTCTGTCGGCAGCTTTTATCAGCCCATGTATGGGGGCCTTTACAGAGCATTTGTTTTTTAGATGGTGTCAGTGACCCCCATTTTAAAAGTTGCAAAGAAACTGAAGAGTAAGGCAAATAATAAAAAAAAAAAAGATGAAAAATAAATAAATGATCAATTGAAAAGTTGCTTAGAATTAGCCATGCTAAAAGTTTACTCTAAGGTTCAGAAACAGACCAGATGAAATTTAGTCTGAGTTGAGGCTAAATTGCGCCAAACAGTTTGCTGTAGCAGGGACTAGAAGCACAAACAAAGCTGTTCATTCCTAAGCATGAAACCGGTCCATATTGTAAATAACCAGTCATTGAGGCAACAATACGTCATGCATAAAACCAATACATACAGAGGCTAGACGGAGAGATTAAAATACTTGTCATTATGTAATCATACACAAAATAAATAGAAGGCCATACTATTAGGGTAAGGCCAGACAGGAAGATTCGGGGAGATTTGTCGCCTGGTGACTAATAGCCTCTTCTTTCGGGCGACTAATCTCCCCGAACCTCTTCCCCCTGTCTTCCAGTTGCTTAATGAATAATCACCTGTAACTATTCACACACGGCGCTGCGTTTTTCCAAAGTCGCTCGAAGTTGCCTCCTTAGGCAATTTCGAGTGATTTCAGGAAAGCGCAGCGCCTCGTGTGAATAGGCGTAGGCGATATTTCATTAAGCAACTGGAAGGCAAGAAGAAGCAGTTCCGAGAGATTAGTCGCCAGGCGACGAATCTCCCTGAATCTTCCCCTCTGGCTTTACCCTTAATAAGTACAACTGTTTAAATTGTTATTTTTAAAAAAAATATTCTTTCCAGCCCTAAAACACCTCACCTGTAGTGGGGACATATTCATACTCCAAGCACTGCTTTTTTATTTTATTTTTTATTTTTTGGAGATGTCAAGGCACATGGTGAATGATGCAAATACCTTTAATTGGTTATTAAATACATCGATTTCCTGAAGCTTAGCTCGCGTTTCTTTTTCTACTTCATCTAACTGATCTCGGAGCTGCTGGCGTCCAATCTCCTTGGTCTCCAATGTCCTTTTTAGTGTAAGCAATGAATCCCCTGTAATGGAAAATGGAAAGGATGGCTAAGAAACCAGAAGAACAATATGGTACGATGATAATCCTACAAGAGTTAAATACAGTATGTGCACAATCAAGCCAAATCCATAACAGGTGGTTTGTATCAAGGAACATCAGAGCAGGAATTGTCAAGAATTAATTTAATAGAATAGCAGTTAATTGCATGGCACGTGCTAAAGTCATTTTAAACAAAGGACTACAAATTAATCTGGCTACAAATGCTGTATTTTATATAATGAACTTACTATCCAGAGGTTTGCCAGCCCTATAATAGTAATGATCTGGGCCCACAAAGTTGTCCACAGGGGCTCCCCATCTTGGATGTTGTTAAAGGAAAACTATACCCCTCAAACAATGTAGGTCTCTATAAAAAGATATTGCATAAAGCAGCTCATATGTAAAACCCTGCTTTATGTAAAAAAAAAAAAAATTTCATAAGAATATACTTTAATAGTATGTACCATAGGAATTCATAAATAGAAAATTGCCATTAAAAAAAAAAAAAAAAAAAAGGGCCGCCTCCACTATGATTCACAGTGCACACCAACAAACCACACACGTTAAGTCACATGAGCCAATTAACAGACAGAGTTCTGTCTTTTGCTTCCACACTTCTTCCTGTTACAATTAGGGGCTGATTTACTAAGGAATTTTTTTGGGGGGTAATATTCGATCGAATATGGGCGTTTTGAACGAAAAACGGTCGAATGAAAATCGTTCAAATCATTTGATTAAACGATTTTCACCAAAATCCTTCGATTTCTCAGAACATCAAATTTTCAGGACAAGTTCTGTGAGGTCCCCCATAGGCTAAAATGGCAATTCGGCAGCTTTACGCTGGCGAATAGTCTAAGGATTTTTAAAGGGCCAGTACTTGGAATTTTAAAATTTTAACAATTCAAAGCGAATTTTAGGCTATTCAGTTGTCAAGTAGCCCAAAATCACTTCAAAATTCGAATTGTTGAAGTTCCAATTTTATTCGAATTTTCACTTCGACCCCCAATCAACCCTTAGTAAATCAGCCCCATAGTGTTGTAGTACTTCTGGTCAGGTGATGCTGTTGATCTTTTGAATTTAGGGGGTATAGTTTTACCCTAGAAAATGCCTCCTGTCTGCTTGCTATAATTATGAATTCCCAGACTGAAAAAAAACAAGATTAAAATAATTTATATAGTGTAATTAATGTTAATTTTGCTTGACTAATGTGATAAAATACGATTTTGACGGGTCCACTTTAAATTCTGATACAGAATGTACTGAGCTGCCATGTGATTATTTCAAGACAGTGTTCCTTTAAAAGTGTTTGTGTGCCTTTATATGCACATTTTAAAACAAGCCTGAGGTCCCACAAATGTAAAACAACTGTTTGAGACAAAGACATCGGCGTCTATAGCTGCACTGTAAGCAAACGCATCTTCCATTACACTGAAAAGCCCAGCATATTTGGGTTTACTTACTGTGCAAACTGTTTTGTTGAACCTGCTTTAATTGATCGTTAAGGGACTGTTTCTCAGGAATCAGTTTTCCAAGCAGCTGCTGAGATTCCTAAAGGACAGAAAGACAGCCATTATATCTGAGGTGCGGTGAACTCGCCGACACCAGAAATCCTAGAACAAATATATGATCATGGCAAATTCAGCAGATTGCTTCTCTGTACAGTGACTTTCACCTTTTGGCCTAAATTTTGATTCTGGTATAGGATCGGTTACCAGGAAACCAGTTATCCAGAAAGCTCCGAATCACAAAAAGGCCATCTCCCATAGACTCCATTATACTCAAATAATATTTTTTTTGTTAAAATGATTTCCCTTTTCCTTGTAGTAATGAAACAGTGCTTTGTACTTGATCCAAACTGCAATATCATTAATCCTTATTGGGAGAAAATGCATCAGTTAATAGTGCTGCTCCAGCAGAAATCTGCATCGAACTCCATTTCTTAAAAGAGCAAACAGATTTTTTTTAGATTTCATTTTGAAATCTGACATGGGGCTAGACACATTATAAATTTCCCAGCTGCCCCAAGTCATGGGACTTGTGCTCTGATAAACGTCAGTCACTCTGTACTGCAAGTTGGAGTGATATCACCCCTCCCCTTTTCCCCCCAGCAGCCTAACAACAGAACAATGGGAAGGTAACCAGATAACAGCTCCCTAACACAAGATAACAGCTGCCTGGTAGAACTAAGAACAACACTCAATAGTAAAAACCCATGTCCCACTGCGTACTATTCAGTTACATTGAGAAGGAAAAACAACAGCCTGCCAGAAAGCAGTTCCATCCTAAGGTGCTGGCACAAGTCACATGACTGGGGGCAGCTGGGAAACTGACAAAATGCCTAGCCCCATGTCAGATTTCAAAACTGAATATAAAAAATCTGTTTGCTCTTTTGAGAAATGGATTTCAGCGCAGAAGTCTACTGGAGCAGCACTATTAACTGATGCATTTTGAAGAAAAAAAATTCCCATAACAGTATCTATAAATTATAGAAAGATCAGTTATCTGGTAAAAACCCCAGGTCCTGAGCATTCTGGATAACAGGTCCATACCTATATCTCAATCAGGAGCATTAAAACTACAGGTATCACAGAAGAGAATACATCAAAGTACAAATTAACATGTTGGTGGTAGCCCTGTGTTTATTAAGAAAATACAAATCCACAAATAGTACTTTTTGAAGGTATCGGATTTGTTTCACCCAACAAAATTCAAACCCTCATATGACTTTAAAGTTCTTCACCACCCAATGTTTTGCTTCCACCTTATATGTTAATATGCAAAGTATTCCGTGCTTGGCTAAATCCAGAAAGTATGAATTCCCTATCCTTCACCAAATACAATTCTGCACCCCTGTGAGGTTAATATAGAAGGTGCTTACCTGAAGCTGCTGCTGTAAGTGTGTGATCTCTGCAATCCTCAGTTCCCTGGATTTGTTAGTGCTTTCTATTTCGTGCCGTTGAATAGTGAGGCGACAGCGGATATCCTGGAGTTTTCCTTCTAACTGGTGCTTTTTATCATTCTTTAAAATCAAATAAGAATGTCATCACTCATCAGTTTACAAATGTAATTTATTATTAAGAGAACCCAGGAAAAACAAACATGTCAATCTATATATTTTATATACAATTCAAGGAAGGTAATGTTACCAGTATCAAATTTTCAGTAAATTGTATGTACTATACAGGTATGGTGTACTTATTAGGAAACTGATTATCCTGAAAACTCTGAATTTCACAGAATGGCTCCCATAGACTACATTTTATCCAAATAATCCAAATTTAAAAAAAAAAAAAAACTTCCTTTTCCTCTGTAATAATAAAACAGTATCTTGTACTTGGTCCAAACTCAGATACAATTAATATTTATTGCAAGGAAACACATTTATATATATCCATTTGGTTTACTTAAGGTTTCCATGATTTTCTAATAGACTTAAGATACAAATTATGGAAAGATCTGTTATCGGGATAACCCCCAGGTCCCGAGCACACACACACTTTGATAAAGACAAGTAAATCTCTCAAAAAAAAAAAAAAAAAAAAAAAAAAAAGGAGCAGGAGAATGGTATATTTTAGATTATTCTTTTACTACTAATTTTCACGTCTATAAACAGATAAAGAAAATAGGCAGCAACAAAATAATGTTATGTTGCATCCTATTAAATATGCTGGAAAACAATCATACTCTCAAAATTTAGGAAATTGGGAAACATCAGTTAAATTGGGTTGAAAAAAAGACAGCGTCCAATCAAGTTCAACCCCTCCAAATGAAAACCCAGCATCATACACACCTCTCCATACCTTCACACAAACCATATATGCCCATAGCTATACTAACTATAGAGTTTAGTGTCACAATAGCCTTTGATATTATGTCTGTCCAAAAAATCATCCAGGCCCCTCTTATAGTCATTAACAGAATCAGCATCACAACATCACCCGGCAGTGCATTCCACAACCTCACTGTCCTCACTGTGAAGAACCACCTACTCTGCTTCAAATTAAAGTCCTTTTCTTCTAGTCTGAAATGGCGCAGTATGAGAAAACACACACCTGTTCAGTAGGTACAAATAGGGAAAGGCAGAAGGGAGTCACCTTGGTTAGTAGGAGATCTACTTACTAGAGCTTCCAGCTCAAACTCTAGGGTCTTCTTCTTTGCTTTTAAGACAACAATGTCCTCTTGCTCTCTATTCCTCTGGTTAAGAAGTTCTTGCCTTCTGTTTCGTTCCCACTCCAACTGCCGTTGCCTTTCTAGTTCTCTTTTTGCTGCCTGTTAATGACCATGATATGAAGTTGATTTAACGGAATTCATTATAAGAGGCCCTGACAATCTCCATAGAGACTATGTTTTAAAAAAAAATACTAATTACACCAGTTGACCCAAACCCACAAACTAGCAAAAACATAAGTCTTAAAGGGGTTGTTCACCTTGAAATTAACTTTTAGTATGATATTAGAAGTGGTATTCCGAGACAATTTGCTATTGGGTTTCATTATTTTTTTTTTATTATTATTTGTGGTTTAGAGTAATTTAGTTTTTTATTCAGCAGCTCTCCAGTTTGTAATTTCAGCAATTCAGTTGCTAGGGTCCACATTATCCTAGCAACTGTGAATTGATTTGAATAAGAGACTGGAATATGAATAGGAGAAGCCTGAATGGAAAGATGAGTAATAAAAAGTAGCAATAACAATACATTTGTAGCCTTACAGAGCATTTGTTTTTAGATGGGGTCAGTGACCCCCGTTTGAAAGCTGGAAAGAGTCAGAAGGCGGCAAATAATAAAACCTAGAAAATATAAATAATGAAGACAAACCGAAAAGTTTCTTAGAACTGACCATTCTATAACATACTAAAAGTTAACTTAAAGGTGAAGGAAGCTAATTGAAGGGAATATATACTTGACGAGCTGTGTAAATTCATGGATAATTTCCTGCAGCTTGAAGGGGAAGGTACAGTGTCAAAGTGTAATAGGGTCTAGAGAATTTGAGGGAGCAGATTGTTTGGAGGCATCGGAAGCAAATCTACACATCCAAACGCTTTAATCTTCGCTACCTCTCTCCTTTCAATGTCTTTTCTGCGCTCCTCTTCCCGTTGGCGCTCCAGCTCTCGTTGTTTCTCCAGCTGTTTTTCCAACTCTTGCTGCCGCTTCCGCTCTAGATCTTGCCGCTCTCGTTCTTTTCTCTCCTGCTCTGCCCTTTCCAGCTGAGCCAACCTCTCCTGCTCTTTGCGCTGCTGCTCCAAAAGTGCCTGTCTTCGCTTTTCTAATTCTAGGTTTCCTCGCTCAAAGTTCTCCCTTTTCTTGTCTTCAAATGTCACTGTTAAGCAGAAATGTTATACATTTTAATGTTTTTGCAACTCCATTTGATATTTAAAAAAAAAAACTATTCATGAAAGACAAAATGAGCTGCAACAGGCTTTCCAAGTAATGCAATCACAGGCTTGAGACTGCAGATAGAGGTCCAAGTGACCAAAAAGGCCCAATTTGTACAACCAATTAGATCTGGTGACCTGGCCAAAGAATGAATAGCCATTAGTCTGACCTTGAAGTTAAATGGATTTGGTCACAATTGTATTTTTTATTTACACTGCAAATAACTTGCTTCACAACATAAAATTTCATTACTGAACCAGCAAGTGTATTTTTTGTAATATTGATGTGTAGGTGCATCGCAGGTCATTTTGCCTGGTCACGTGCTTTCATTAAGAGCCAGCACTTTAGGATGGAACTGCTTTCTGGCAGGCTGTTGTTTTTCCTACTGAATGTGTCACAGTGGGACCTGGATTTTTACTATTGAGTGTTGTTCTCAGATCTACCAGGCAGCTGTTATCTTGTGTTAGGGAGCGGTTATCTGGTTACCTTCCCATTGTTCTGGTGTTAGGCTGCTGGGGAGGAAAGGGAGAGGGCGATATCACTCCAACTTGCATTAAAGAATGACTGAAGTTTATCAGAGCACAAATCACATGGCTGGGGGCAGCTGAGAAATTGACAATATGTCTAGCCCCATGTCAGATTTCAAAATGAAATATAAAAAAATCTGTTCACTGTTTGAGAAGTGCAGAATTTTGCTTGAGCATGACTATTATTAACTGCATTCTGGAAAAAAAGAATTTCCCATGACAGTATCCCTTTTAATTGCAGCAAACAAAAGCACAAGAGGTTAGAACAACCTGGGAGCTTTTTGTCTGTGTTTTGTGGCTCCTCTTCTTCTGGTTCTTCCGGCAAGCGCTGATCCACAGACAAAGAGCTCATAACGGATAACCCGCTCCCTGATCGAACTCTTCTGAAATAAAGCAAAATGTTACCATTATATTGAGATTTACTTAAACCACCTCAATGGTTCCTTTGCAATTAAGAGTGGCTATATTCCCTAGCTGACCAACCAGTAGTCAATTCTGATTATAGAATATTTAAAATCTGGCAGGACACAATATCAGGTCCCCTGCAACATTTGTAAACATGTAAATGAGCACTCACCCTCCAAAAAGGTAAAGATGCCTTAACCAACAGTAAAAACAAAATCCTGCCTGGTGGGTATTACTCAGAAAGGCTCATTTCTATGTGCTCATGTCAATCACAGACAAATTCATGGGACGTGGAAGCCAGCAGGCAAGGTGAAGTATGATCACCACAATTCTTCTTACGACTGCCATCATTTAAATTAAGATTTAGTTAAGGCTTAAACCAGTTAACTGGGGCGTAGTTAGTAAGGATAATAGTAAACAGGCTTTATCCACTATATTATACCATTCTTCAAGCCCCTGCTGATTATACACTCTCACTAGGAATTCTGGGATTATGCCAGTGAGCACCAGGGAGCAAACGTCTCGTCTTCAAATTTCCCAGGACTATTGCATGAGCAGATGAACAAAAAAGCCGATTTTTAAGTTTAAGTAGTGCTCACTGGTATAACCTCAGGACGGGGGTATAACCTCTTCTGACAGCAGCACTGGCCTGGCGTTTCAGGTAAGTCAATAGGCGGAACCACAGAATCCTTCATGAAAAATTCAGCTGAATACCGAATCCGAACCCTAATTTGCATATGCAAATTAGGAGTGGGAAGGGGGAAATTTTTTACTTCCTTGTTGTGCGTCAAAAAGTCACGTGATTTCCATCCCTGGCCCTAATTTGCATATGCAAATTAGGATTCGGCCAGGCAGAAGGATTCAGCCGAATCAGAATCCTGCTGAAAAAGTCCGAATCCCGAAACATATCCTGGATTCGGTGCATCCCTAGTCAATACAATCACTTGGGGGTGCCTAACATTTGGCACCCCCAAGTGCCTCACATTTGGCACCCCAAGTGCCTCAAGCCTTTTTATTCTCCTTTAAAAATCACCAGAAATCCTGCCTCTCTACATGCAACAGTCAGTTTTCTTAGATTTTGTCTGTGCTAGAATTAGTTATTTCAGTGAGATCTAATACATCTGCTAGGAAAGGAACCCCACCCTCTCTAAAATATTTATTAGATAGGTAATGAAAATCTGCATGAGGAGAGGTTGCAAAGAGACAGATACCAAGAGTGGGATAGTGAAGAGTTACTTGATTATTTCAGAATAATGGATTGAAAGGTTTCCTATTCCAGTTTGCTGATGCTTATTTCAAGTTTTGATTTTTGTCACAGTTCCCCTTTAAATAAACCTCTAATAAAAACAATTAGCAAACTCACAAATGTTTCTTACCTAAAAGATGGGGGAATATACTCAGGAGGCAAGACTGGAGGAAGTGACTGGCCAGACATGGCCACATCTATTAAGTGCATAGCTAATATAAATTCTTCAGCCGTTAGTTTCCCATCTTGGTCAATGTCTGAAAGATTCCTGTAAAAAGATGTTTACATGAGTGAGGCTCACACTACAGAACTGAGCTTATGGGAAAGTGTTCTCACTAAAGGTGTCCATATATGTAGAGATCCGCTCGTTTAGCAACCTCACCAAACAATCCAATCTCTCCCCAATATGCCCCACTCAATTATGGGCCCTTGGACCCAACGATCGGATCACAACGTTGAGCATACAGGCAGTCAGATTGAGGACTGTATCAACAAACAGATGTGGCTCTTGATCCAACAGAATTAATCCTGCACAGTCAACATCTGGCAGACTTTTGGCCAGATATCAGTTGGGGAAGCCTGTTGGAGGGCCCCATACATTGGCCAATAAACTGGCAACTTAATTTGTTGACAACTTATATCTGCCCGTGTACGGGTTACTTAAAGGAGAATTCAACCCTAAATGTAAAAAAAAACCCTACCCCCCCATCCCCACCAAGACCCCCTTCCCTGCTCCCCTCAGCCTAAATGTTACCGCCTAAATGTTACCCCGGGCAAATGCCCCCAACGTTTTACTTACCCCTCAGTGCAGATTCAGGCAATGGACTTCACAGCGCCATCTTCAGCCGATTCAGTTGGAACAAGTCCAGGGCTTTGGTAATTTTCACGAGTTTTGTTGTATGCGCAGTTGTCGCAGGGCATAACATTGCTCCAACTGCGCAGTAAAACGTTAGGGGCATTTTCCTGGGGTAACACTTAGGCTGGGGGGGTGGGAAGAGCTTTTTTTTTTTCTTTTTAATTCAGGGTTGAATTCTCCTTTAAGGCTAAGGCTAGTGGAGTTTCTCAGATAATAATTTGGTAATAATGTCCCAAATAGTATGATTAACTGTGAATAGGTGGTCCCCAGAATAACCAGTCTAGCCAGCAGACCTCTGATCATCCAAAACAAAAATATGTTAATATGTATGTATAATTATCTGAAACAGCTCATGGCTTGGAGAGATCAATCAATCTGAAACTGTAACTATACTTTTATCGACTGGGCTGATCTGTGTCACAGCATTTGCCTATTTAGACTTGTGTCCAGAATAAGTGAATACCTGGCCAATCATGCTACAGGATGTTGAATCTAATTATCCAACCTCAACCCATGTGTGGCAACCACAAGCATGTGTCTTCCATAAAATGCCAAGGGAGAAATGTGGAAAATGGCATAACAATACATTACACCAGGCAACCTTGCTGCTTTGTGTGCCTGCACATCCACAGCTGTTGTTGCTCTACTCACCATATTGTAGCTAGTTGGCTTTGCGGTAAACTTGACTGCATAAGAATAGTTCTTGCCTGAGGACCTGAAATAAAGATCACAGATTTATACCCAAGCAAAGAAAGAGATTTGCTGCAGTGTATACGGCAAGCTGCATTCTGGAACACATACTTCTAGAAAGCCGATTTAGAGCACTAAATACAAAGGATTAATGGAAGTCAGACTGGAGTGAGACTGAAGGAAAATGATAACTATACAGAAGAATAGGAGTATAAAACGGGTTAACATCTGTAAGGAATACCAGAGGCAAATTCCACTCCAATGGCATTAGCGCATGGTGCAGTTATTAGGGTTTCAGCTGTCTGAAAATAAAGCAGGAGGAAAAACACTGGCAATCTAGGTATTTGTGCTTAGCACCTTCCATTCCTTTATGTAACACAATGGCCGCTTATGTGTTGAAATGTGCTTTCCTTAATGCTTTCTAAATCCAATTACAGGTTGTACACGGTTTCTGAAATAATTCAAACATAGTTTAAATAAAGTTTATCTTCAGTATCCCTTTTTCAGCTTCTGTTACTCTTCATTCTCTCTTCAGTTGGGTGTCAGATAATCA